>CM031377.1:91335509-91667885 GCA_018208015.1 Medicago ruthenica | reverse complement strand
AGAATGGATTAGCATATAAGATTTGTAGGATTCCCGTCTTCATTTCTGTTTGCTTGGCAGTCCTCGTCGTTTTCCCTAGTTGTGCAAAACGGCGTGGACTGTTAATACATGGAACCCCAGAACCTCCTGCACCATCTCCTCCTGGCACAGCCATTTGTAATTCTTGGTTTGGATTAGGACTTGATGAATGACTAGAAACAGAACTCTCCTCTTGTTGCCTCCTCTTAGCTTGTTGCTTCTTTCTCCGATTCTTGCTATTAGCTCTTCTAGCTGTTCTTTCAATCTCGGAATCAAAAAGAAGTTGGTCCTCGGAAACTTGACCTCGCATAAACGATTTCAATAATCTGACCACAAAGAATTAGCAAACAAGATGGATAAGAGTATTAGTTATATACATAAAAGAATTTTGTGCAAAATTGCTTAAAACCATAATTAAAGTTGCAATGATTATAACATCATAAAACTTTAATCCCCGGCAACGGCGCCATTTTGTTAGTTACTGCGAAAGCAAGTATCAGTTTTTATATCGTTCCACAGGGATTAAAGCGATATCATATTCCGTTCAACTTCGATTATCGTTTTAAGTTAGGGTTTACTTGTTTGTTTTACTACACTACTCATGCTTTTAAAGCATAATAAATAAATGGTAGAGAAATAGGACATAGAAGGTGTTTAGGATTGACTTTCATCAATCAAACATTGGTTATATCCGATTGATCACAAATACGAATTCTAGCGTTTTCTTATATATTGCATTATTACGTATTGCTCAATAACATCATTGATTTCCCAAATGACGTCAAGATATCGATTGTATCGTTTAATCGATGATTTCTCAATCTATTAAACGATCCAAAAGCATTATGATTCAATACTATAATGTAATTATCAAAACCAAATCCCATTTCTAGAATTTCTTATCTTGATAGAAAATCATTCTAAACCTAGATTCAAAAGCCTTTTTCAACAACATTTAAATCAAACATAAGATTGAAAAGCAAGAAGAAATTCAATGGTATATAAAAATTGCTAGAATCATATATTGAATAATCAAAAGTTTACAACATAAGTGATTGATTACCTATCAATCCCAACAAAGGAGATTGGTTGATCATTTTCATGACAACTCTTGCAAAATAGGAAAGAAAGATGAAGATTTGTGAAAGCTTGATGTCTCAAAGCTTCTTGAGATCTTCTTCAATCCAAATCTAATTGCTATTTGATGTTTTCCTCCTTCTAAGCCTATTCTCTTTCAAAGATTATATGTTTTCTAAGCTCTGGAAAAATAAATATTCTGATAAAAAGCTATGTATCAAGAAATGAGCTTAAAAATCTATTTATATGCTGAGAAAATCTTCGCTCGCTACAAGCGACCAGTCTGTCGCTTGTAGCGAGGACTTCAGTTGGCCAATCCAAGAGCTCCACGTCACCATCAGCATTAAACCGCCCCATTGGTCGCTATAGCGACCAGGTCTGTCGCTACTAGCGACCAGCCTTTGAAATTCCCTGCCTAGGCTCGCTTCAAGCGTCCAGTTCATCGCTACAAGCGATGAACTCCTGATAATCCCTGCCTAAGCTCGCTTCTAGCGATGGATGCTGCGCTTCAAGCGATGGATGTCTGGAAATCCCTGCCTATCCTCGCTACTAGCGATGACTTCTGCGCTTGTAGCGATGGCATGGAGAAATGCTTCAAACTTTTGCTTCAATCAGGTTCAATCATATATTTCCTGCATAATCAAGTGGGGTAAGGCTTAGGATCACATTCATTGCATTTTTAACACATTTATGCCCTAATCCTAAGATAACTTGTACAACAAGTAAACATAAGTGCCTAAATTTGTACCAAAATATAACAACATTTAAGCACTTATCACTCGTTTAATGAGAAACTTAACTCTAGCTTGCGCATTCACATTTGAATCATTCATCTGATACTTATTTCTTCAAACTTTTGATTCTTTTGCTCATTACTTAAAACTTTGGTTTAAGCTTGTTTCCTTATTTGTTGAGTCCTTTGTTTGAGGACAAACAAAGATTTAAGTTGGGGAGTGTGTTAAGTGCCAGAAAGTGGTTGAAATGCACATTTAATTTAGGCACTTATGTTACTTGTTTTACAAGTTATCATAGGATAAGCTCATAATTTATCATTAAATGTCAAACTTGTGATCCTATGCCTTACCCCCATCTAATATTGCAGGAATTTCATGCTTGAACCTGAGCTGAGCAAAGAATTATGAAGAAATGATCAAAGCTCTCGCTACAAGCGCACGTCTCCTCGCTACAAGCGAGGATAGGCAGGGAATTTCAGAGCTTCATCGCTTCAAGCGCCAGATGCCTCGCTACTAGCGATCTTAGGCAGGGAAATTGGAGAGTCCATCGCTACAAGCGATGGACCGGTCGCTTCAAGCGACCAAGGGCGGTTTAATGCTCCATGCTGACGTGGAACATTCCCATTGGCCAGACATCTTCATCGCTACAAGCGACCAGCTCATCGCTTGTAGCGAGCGTGCAAAATTTCAGTTTTATAAAAGCATTTTTGGCTCATTTTTCAAATAGAACTGGATCATTGACTACTTCCATTTAGGGATTGCTTTTTAATTCAGTTTAGTAATAGTTTAGAACTTAGTTTTTAGGGCTAGAAGCTATGATCTTCAAGGAGCAAAAGTGATTGGATTGTGGAATCAACCAAAGGCTTTGGGAAATCAAGACTTAGGTTATGATCTTCATCTTTTCTCTACTCTTTTGTATAGTTGTCATGAAAATGAACAACTAACTTCCCTTTGTTGGGATTGGAGGTATTCTTTCTAGCTTTGATGTAATACATGATTATGTGAATATATGATTTTAGCAATTTATGTGTTTATGAAGTTATTCTTGCTTTTCACTCTCATGCTTGATTCAATTGTTATTGACAAATACTTTTGAATCTATGTTTAGAATAATCTTCTATCAAAATAAGAAAATCTAGAAATGGATTTGGGTTTTGATAATCGCACAAAGTTTCGGATCGTAATGCTTTCGGATCGTTTGATTGATTAGGAAATCGTCGATTAAACGATACGATCGATCTCACGATGTCATTTGGGAAATCAATGACGTTGTCGAGCGATACGTGATATATTTTCGCTAAAACGCTAAAATTCATATGTATGATTTATAGATTATATTCGATGCAAGATTGATGAACTTCTATCTCAACGCTTTTATTCCCTATTACTTTTCGTTTTATTTCCGCATTTAAATTACTTTAATTTATGCAACCAAGTCACGAAACCCTTAACTCAAAACGATACCGATTGTTGAACGGTTCGAAGTAGCGCACCAATCCCTGTGGAGACGATACAAAAATACTTACCTCGTTTGTTGATTTAAAAAACTACTTCAACAAGAGTGTTCTTAAGACCTTAGTCCCTATTCGGTATAACGTCCATTCAGAATTAAGAAAGGTCTTAAAAACATAGTCTATTCGATAATATATGTCTCTTCGGAATAAATAGTACTTTTAAGATCATAGTCCCTTTTTGGAATAATAATGTCCCATCGGAATTAAGAATGATCTTAACGGTATATAAATAGTTTTTTCGATATTTTTCTACTCTTGGAGAAGTTAAAAAGTCAGAATGGTGGTATCACCATATTTGAGTGGTCGTAGTACCATATTGAAATTTTGGAGAACTTAAATGTCAGAATGGTGATAACATCATATTTGAGTGGTCTTAACACCATAATAGAGTGGTCACAATACCATATTAGAATGGTTTCAGTATTAAAGAGTGGTCTTAGTATCATATTGAAGATGTAAATCTCGAACGGTTTTTCTACAGTGCAGTAGTTAACCGCACAGTTGTAGCTGAGATTGTTTTATCCTGGAGGCGGCGTGGTTGATAGTCTGTCTTGCACAATTTTGGGTAGTGCCACGAAACGTCTTAAAGAGAGCAACCTGGTCGTGACTCAACCTAGTAACAACTTCGGTAGATATTCTTTTACAAAATAGAATTTGGAAATTCAAATACAACAGTTTGGAAATCCAAAACCAACATTACTAGTTTAAAATTGCAAACCAGTGCATTTTTGTAGAATCATATTTTATAGACTAAGTTATAATCTATGAAGCGCAAATCTAACATACACCTAATCACTAGATGCTACAATTATACGTAGACATCAGTGATAATTTGAAAAATGGAAATGATTGAATATAACATGTATTTGTGTCGTATCCACGTCGAACAACAAACACACTTTCAGTATGATGTATCGGTGCTACATAAGTTATAACTCCTAATTTAACTGCATCCTTATTGAAACTTCATCAAAAGGTTTGGTTACTGAGGGCTTTCCTGTGACAAGTTTGGCACACACTATTTGCATTGTTGGTCTACACCTTGGCTGAGAATGAACACACTGAAAGGCTAGTGTTGCTATAAGACTTAAACTCTGAGCAGATTGTTGATTAATGCTTGCTATTAGTCTTTTGTCTATTAAATCTTTAAGCAAAATATTCCTAGTGGATGCAAATCTTAATGATGAAACAAGTTCTCCAGGATGCTTTCCCATTATAATTTCAAGAGCAACCACTCCAAAGCTGTATACATCACATTTCTCAGTCACACTATCAGTATAAGCAAGTTCTGCATCAAAAAATGAATCAAGTTAGAAAAATAAACACCATTTTAATTAAGAATTATTGAAGTTGAACTTTATTCAACTGGTCTTAGAATTTAGAACATTAGGTGTACAAAACCAAATTACAAAATCACGACTGATGAATTCTTTTTTCGTGTGAATCAGGTATCCTCTGCGCGTAACTGCAGAGACCAATCCCTTGTAAGCACTATTTAGATCACACCATGCTTCAGTTCAGTTTGTGATTAGGACAACCAAATGATAATCTATGACCAAAAAATGAACCAAATAGAACATTAGGACTATTTAAGAAACCAAAAACCGAACTGAACTGCACTGAAAAGAATTGAACTCTACGAATATTTTAATGAACTGAACTGAATTGAACTAGTTTATTTCAGTTCGTGAACTGTCAGTCACGATTTCGTATTTTTAGTTCGATTCAATATAACAGTCCGGTTTATGGTTTTCTTAACGGTCCTACTTCAGTCCAACTCCAACGTGTTAAAGGTTTCGGAGGCTGCAACAAAAGGCAGCCCAAATTTCCTGCAATCAAAGGCAGACTACATTTAAGAAGGAATTTCCAACAATTATATAAAAAAGATCACCTGGTGCAATATATCCATATGTGCCAGCAAGTACTGTTCGATTCGACGAACTAGAATTTCGAAGTCTAGCTATGCCAAAGTCAGAAAGACAAGCTTCCATTTCTGAGTTCAAGAGAACATTTTTGGTAGTCACATCTCTGTGAATAATTGCTGGCTTGCAATCATAATGAAGGTAAGATAAGCTGTGTGCAATTCCTTTCACAATCTCAACCCTCTTACTCCAATCCAACTCCACTGCTTCAACATCATTGTGTAGAACACAATACAAGCTTCCCTTTTCCATGTATTCCAAAACCAAAAACATGCATCTATTGTGCAAGCAAAAACCATAAAGCTTCAAAATATTTCTATGCCTTATATTTGTCAACATTCTCACCTCATTCTTGAAAATCTTTCTAATCAATGGTTCATTAACTTCTAAATTGTGGAGTTTCTTCAATGCCACTACTTTACCACTAGGAAGCTGTGCTTTATAAACACTACCATAACCACCAGCTCCTATGCAATATTTTATGTCAAAATCCTCTGTTGCTTCAATTATGTCTTCATATGCAATTTTACCATCATAGTTCCATATTGACAAAAAGTCACCGCTCTTCGTAGTTTTAGTTCTAGCAATGAAACTACAAGCCTTACACCAACATAGGAACACATACAAAGAGCCTAGAAGAGCAAGAAAAGATACGAGTGGAATGAAAATCTTCATATAAGTCTTGGGTCTAGTTTTTGTTTTGGTATGAGAGGAGTAACAAGTACTTGAATGTCTAAATCGGTTGCACAAAGACTCATCTCCAATAAATGCGTCCGGCGCGAAAGTAACTTGGAGACCAGAAGGAATTTTACCATCAAGACAATTACAGAACAAGTTAATGTTTCTCAATAATACTAATGAATTTGGAATTGTACCAATGAGGTGATTATAACTAAGATCCAATACTCTTGTGTATTTTACATTCCCAAGTTGATAAGGTATTTCACCACTTAATAAGTTATGACTTAGATCAATTAAATCAAGGTTAACAAGGTCACCAATATGAGAGGGAATGTTTCCTGTTATATTGTTATGGCTCAAATTCAACACTGTCAAGTTAGAGCAAGTTGAAAGACTATTTGGAATTTCTCCATAAAACATGTTTCTAGAAAAGTCTAGAACCAATAGTTTGGACAATTTTCCCATCTCAGAAGGTATGACACCAAAAAAGTTGTTGTCTGAAATTTTCATATGCTCCAATTGTGTCCATTTTACAAGCTCATGTGAGATGATAGAAGAAATATTATTACTGGACAAGTTTAGCTCAATCAAATTAATCAAATTGTACAAAAAATAAAGTGATTCACCACTAAGATTGTTATCACTGAGATCAAGATATAGAAGGTTGTTCAAATTCCCTATTTCTAAAGGTATAGAGCCACTCAAATTGTTCATACTAAGAGACAAATATTTCAAACTTTTCAATAAACCAATCTCAATAGGTATTAGACCAATAAAACTATTATGACTCAAATCCAAATGGATCAAATTTTGCAACCTTCCTATCTCTATAGGAATAGACCCACTAAACATATTAGTATCAAGATGTAAAAAAGTCAACTTAGTCAACTGACCTATAGAAGATGGAATTGAACCATTAAGCCTGTTTCTAGAAAGGTTAAGGGTTATCAAATTTTTTAGACTCCAAATATTTGATGGTATATGACCCTCAATATCATTAGAAGAAAGGTCAAGAAAAATGAGTCTGTAAAGAGTAGCTAGTTCAAATGGAATGTTACCAATGGCTCCATGTGAAGCTAAATTAAGGTAAACAAGGTTTGTGAAAGAAGAGAAATGGAGTTTACCAAGCTTGTCTCCTAATTGAATTTCAGGTGGCAATGAAATGTTTGTAATGCTTCCTTCATTGTTGCATGTTATACCTGGCCATTGACAACGAGTTGGAGCATGGTTGGTGATGTCATTCCACCAACCACTGTTAATAAGAGCTTGTGCTTCTTTCTCTAGTTGTAGTGGTGATGATTTTGAAGCTGCAACTGACATAATTGCAATGAAGAAATAAGTCCAAGCTCCTATCACCAAAGCCATGATATACAGAACCATAGAAGATTTTATTTTTGTGTGGACAATGTCACATATTTAAGGTTGATCGTTAACTTCCTTGTTTTTTTTCCTCAAAGGTTAAGACATGTGAGTCGTTGAGACATGTCGGATACTAAATATGATCATTTCTTTTAACTAGAATTTAAACTTTAGCGAACTTTAGTTTGCCATGTAGGAGTCTGACATCTTCCACTAGATACATCTTTGGTAGCTGATCTATGAAACATAAACACTTCTATGATTAGACGTGTCAGGGTGTCTGACACACGTCGTTGTCCGACATTCATATTACACTCAGACAACACTCGTTGGAAATTTTAGAAAAGTATCCTAAATTTTTTTTTTCTTGGTTTCGACACTCCTCGATTGGTGTTCGACATCTATATGACACTCGCACAACACGTGTCGGACAAACTATAACAAGTGTCCCAAAAGAAATTGTTTTTTCTTTGCTGACACATCTTATACTCTACTAGAACACATCTCAAAAACATCTAGATTGGTTAAGAAAAATGTGTCGAAGCAATGAGGGGTTAAATACATTAAATTTGATTACAATATTTTTGGTTTTTCAATAGTAGATTGATAAATAAATGTCAAAATATTATGACAAATGTTGCTTTCATTACATGTATATATTTTGGTTCTCTATCTATATCTTTTAAAAATAATATTAATATTTTATTTAATTATAAAAAATAAATTAATATATGTATATGTATTTCTTTATATTTTCATTGTCGACGTATCTGTATCTGTATATGTATTGTGTCAGGTAATCGTGTTCGAGTCCATGCTTCATAGAGGTTGATCTTAATATAACTTCATTACTCTCTTTGTTCCTTCTTTATTGTCATTTTTTGTCTCTTTATATATCAAAGAACTCAATAAATTTTATTACTTTTGATGATATAATTATTTATCTTTTACATGTAATGCTCTTAATAACTTATTACTATCTCATTTTATCTATTTCTCTTTTTGCAATAAATTTTTTTATTATTCTCTTTACGATAAATATTTAAGGGTATTATTGACCAAATAATAATATTTGTTGATTAAATTTAAAAATAACAACTTGTCAAAAAAAAACAAAGTAAATAACAACAAATTTTTCTTTAAACAACAAGTGTATAGGAAATAGGAGTATAATCTAAGAAAAGGTTTGTTAATCAAATGTTTTTTTTTTTACAAAGTTAATCAAATGTTAGAAGCCACAACTTGACAGTCGACATGACTTTTCTATATTAATTAATAATTGATTGAGACCACGCGTTTCATAAGCTGGAGTAAGATGACTTGACAAAAACAACAATCAAAATCAACTCTCAAGAATTGCTTTGGGCTTGAGACAAATAATTATATCAAAAGATAGTAATAAGTTATTAAGAGCATTACATGTAAAAGATAAATAATTATATCAAAAGTAATAAAATTTATTGAGTTCTTTGATATATAAAGAGACAAAAAATGACAATAAAGAAGGAACAAAGAGAGTAATGAAGTTATATTAAGATCAACCTTTATGAAGCATGAACTTGAACATGATTACCTGACACAATACATATAAGATACAGATACGTTGTATAATTATTTTGTGATAAATTTTTGGATAATTTTTTTATATAATTTTTTATTCGTCAAGAACAATAGAGAGTTAGAAAATAGAGTTAAACTAATCAATTAAAGAGAAAATTGCTGTTATCTTTGACTAAATATGCCCATTTACTTGCTCTCTTGTTCGACTCAAGTCCCATTCATGTGCGGTTCAGATTGGCTGCTGTAACAAAAGCACACAGTTACACACTATTTCTATTTACAGCAATTGATTTTAAATCGGACGGTCTTAATCAAACACCATCAAAATCAACTAAAAACAATTTCAGACTGGTTTTAGATCGGACGGTCAGGATAAGTAACTGCGTGACACCAAATTCGATTCCATTCACGTGCCTTCGTCCACCTTAATAAATGATTTTTTATTTTATTTTTTTATTCAATTAAACGCTACTTGTGTTAGAAAAATAAATTTAAATCTAATCAAAAACTAGTCCAAAAATACACCAACATTTTACCCAGTAAAAAAACATTTTTCCTACCATTTGTATAAAAAAAAACACTTTTCCTACCACTTAGAAGAGAATGAGTATTTTCCAAAAAATAAAATAATGATTCAACCATCACCTATAAACCAAAAGAAATTATGCTTGGGAATCAAATTATGACATATTAAAAACAACAATGATATTTTTTTTAAGGAACAATAATTATATTTGAACACCTCTCACTTTCAAACATCTATTCAACGTCCAATTTTCTTTTTATCTTTATTTTTCAATCACATCATCAATTTATCTCATCTATCACATCATTTTCTGTTGGAACATTGGTGTGAAGTTGGAAGGAAATTGAATGATTAAACACCAAGTAATAAGACTTTGAGCTAGTGTGATGTGAATTGAAAAAATAGAGAGTGGGGGTCCCACATAAATAGAACACACACATTAGTAGTGTTTAAATTGCGGTATTTAATTTTAAATACTTTATAATGATAAAAATAATAGTAATTATTATTTTTATTCGTGAATATCACTTCACATAAATTTAGTTTATGTTGTTTGTGATAAGAATAAGAATTCAACTGAGTTCTTATCTTTCCTTCATTCATATCCAATGAGTTTGTTTCCTCCATTTTTGTGGATTTGTTTCTTTTTGATCTTATCCACAAATGTTGTTGAACTGATTAGTGATGAAGTTTCCTTTTGATCTTATCCATTAGAGTGACTGCTACCGCAATTTTAGCTAAAACAGTTACAAAATCTCTATATAAATAGAGGACTCCACTCAGTTCAAAAATCACACCAAAGAGTTCTATTGAGTTGTCGAGAACTCTTTCTCTCTTCTCCCCCCAGCTTGTGTTAACGAGCTATTCTTCTCCTTATCTCCTTTTTCTGTCCCTTCGGATTTAAGAGTGTTCTTAAGACCTTAGTCCCTATTCGATATAATGTCCCTTCGGAATTAAGAAAGGTCTTAAAAACATAGTCCCTTCGATAATATACGTCCCTTCGGAATAAAGAGTACTTTTAAGATCATAGTCCCTTTTTGGAATAATAATGTCCCGTCAGAATTAAGAATGATCTTAACGGTATATAAAAATATTCTTTCGATATTTTTCTACTTTTGGAGAAGTTAAAGGTTAGAATGGTGATAACACCATATTTGAGTGGTCTTAGCACCATAATAGAGTGGTCACAGTACCATATTAGAAAGTGGTTTCAGTATTAAAGAGTGGTCTTAGTACCATATTGGAGGTGTAAATCTCGAACGGTTTTCTACAGTGCAGTAGTTAACCGCACAGTTGTAGCTGGGCTTGTTTTATCCTGGAGGCGGCGTGGTTGATAGTCTGCCTTGCACAATTTTGGGCAGTGCCACGAAACGTCTTAAAGAGAGCGACCTGGTCGTGACTCAACCTAGTAACAACTTCGGTAGATAGTCCCTTTCAAAATAGAATTTGGAAATCCAAATACAACAGTTTGGAAATCCAAAAACAACATTTTTAAGACGCTTCGATCTGCCATGTCTACCGAAGAAATTACTAACTCGAGTTTTATTGTCCCTAAATACAAGAAGGATAAAAAGGCTATAGAAATGCATCTATATACTGAACACAATGAAGTGCTTATTGCTATAACAACAACACTAAGAAATTCACATATGCGATTTTGAGTTTTTGTTTAAAAACTATTTTCAAAAATCAGAACCGCACTGTGAATAAGTAATAAGTAACTCTAACTGCCAACAGATTTGGAACCCCAAAATGGTCCTAAATAAAAATCAGCAGCCACCATCAAGAAATGACACTGGTTCACAATTTATTTGTAATACAATTGTGAGGAACCAGGTCATATGTCCCGCAAGTATATGAACAAGTAAATTATTGCTCTGCTGCCTAACCTAACTAAAAAGAAATTCACTGATATGACTAGTTAAATCAATCTAGTTGGTGAATTAAGTGAATGATGGATAAACATTAGCGCCTCACGTTGTGTTTGCTATGATTATGCTATGTTCAAAACATATGCTACTGCTGAAAATAAGAAAGTGTTGTTAGAATAATCTTACACCACTAAAGTCGTTGGCATTAGAGATATAAAGTTGCAATTCACGTCCGAAAAGAAACTTATTCTCTAGGACGTGATGCAAGCTCCAAAAATAAGAAAGGATCTGAGTTTCAGATTTATATTGAATAAGACTGAGTTGACTCGGACTTAAAAAGAGACTTGTGCACCATGCATTATTGTTGGGAAAAGGCTGCGCCTTTGATGATATGCTCAAAATTAAATTCTCCCTCTATTTTATAAGTTGTGTGATTTTAATATTTGACATGTCAAAATTTATCATATGAACAAGCGTTTAATTTTAAACTTGAGTAACTTGGACTTAATTCCAAAGTTATATGACTAGAAAATTTTATTTTTTTGCAGTCAAGATGAATGAACCAAAAGTTCATATAAATCAGTGTTTGGAGAATTTGAACCTCTAAACTTAATAAATTATGATATGTGCGAACTTGATGACACATAAACTAGAAATGATAAAAATATATTTTATCATATGACTGTAAATATTGAAAAATAAAATTAATACGCTTGATATGTTCAATTTTTATAATAAAAATTGAAATTTATGTTGAATAGAGTACCCAAGTCTAAGAACAAAATTTCTAATTAAGAATTTTGAAGAAAAGACAACCTAACTTGTCTTATTTTTTGAACTTGGAATTGTCTGGACTACATTTGGATTCTGGACCCCAAGAGAGTTGAACTCACTAGTAGAGCCTATGAATGTGTATTCATTGGGTATGCTATAAATAGCGAAGCATATAAGTTTTATGACCTAAATGCTAAAGTGAGCATAGAATTAAACGATACTGATTTCTATGTGAATAAATACCCCTATAAATAAAGAATAGCGGGGGCACTAGTGGGGGCGCTAGTGAAAGCACACCATTAGTGGGGGCAAAATAATTTCCTTTTAAATTGAGTACTAGTGGGGGCACTGCATCTGATCACATTCAAGTAATCAGAAACAGTTATGAAAACATCGTACGAGATGTTATAGAACATCGAAGAGGTAAGAAAGCTATAATTGCTAAAGAGTATAAACCTAATTATATGGTTTGTATATTGGAAGAGGATCCATCTGGCCTTCAAGAAGCTTTGTCTTCATTGGATGCTAACTTTTGAAAAGAAAAAACAGTAAACGATGAAATGGATTCTCTAGAGTCTGACGAAACACGACTCTTAGTTGACTTGCCTCCTGGATGCAAACTAATCGGTTGTATTTGGATTTGGAAAAAGAAACTAAAACCTGATGGTTCGGTTGCTTAATACAAGGCTCACCTTGTAGAAAAAGGTTTTAGGCAAAGAGAAAAAATATAGATTTCTTCGACACTTAGTCACCAGTCAATAGAATCATATCCATAAGGGTGCTAGTCCCTTTAGCCGCTGTTCATAAATTGATAGTACACCAAATGGATGTGAAGGTTGCCTCATTAAATGGTGAACTAGAAGAAGAAATCTATATGGAACAACCAGAAGGTTTTGCAATTCAGGACAAGAAAACAAGGTCAGTAAGTTAGAAAAATCTTTGCATGGTCTAAAAATAACCTCCTAAGAATTGGCATGGAAAATTTGACAACCTAAAGATATCGAATGAGTATAAAGTGAATGAAAGTGTCAAATGTATTCACTACAAATATGGAAATAACATTTGCACGATCATATGTCTCTATGTAGACGACTTGCTCATATTTGGTTCAAAGATTCATGCTATAATTTATATGAAATCATTGTTTATCAACAACATTGATAAGAAAGACCTAGACAAAGTTGAAGTAATTCTTGGTATCAAGATTACTAGATCAAAAAAGAGAATTTTTTTAATTAATCTCACAATGTTGAGAAGATCTTAAGAAATGTAATTATTTGACTGTAAACTTGCAAGCACACCTTATGATCCAAGTGTAAAACTCTTCAAGAACACTTGAGGTGGTGTTAGACAAATAGAATATGCGAGCATCATTGGCAGTCCTTAGATATGTCACTGAATGTATTAGACCCGACATTGCCTATGTCGTGGAACTCTTGTGCAAGTTTACTAGTAAACCAAGTGAGAAGCATTGACATGCTATTGAAAGAGTCATAAGGTGCCTTAAGAAGACTATGACTCTAGGATTACATTATGAGGAGTATCCTGTTGTACTTGAATGGTACAAGATACAAAATAGAACATCCTTCAGATGAGTCTTAAGCGACCAGTGGCTGCACATTGAGCATCACTGGAGGATTTGTTTGTTGAAACATATGATATTGACTCAATCCACACTGGAATGATCTGAGATGAGAACACTAGAGAAAACTAGTGAAGAAGCAAGTTGAGAAAATGCTTGCTAGTTGAGATCCCCTAGTGGGTAAAACCGTTGCCAGGAGTGTTAATTCATTGTGATAGTACTGCAGCTATTACAAAATTGAGAATCGTTACCACAATAGTAAGAGACAATTATTAAGGCACGGACACATAACAATTAGAGAGCTAGCTACTCTTAATAGGAACGGTTAAAGTAGATCATGTACGTACTGATGAAGACTTAGTTGATCCTTTGACGAAAGGAATAACTAGAAAGAAAGTCCTAAACACATCCAATAGGATGGGACTAATGCCTAAAGATCACAAGTGATGGTAACCCGACCTAAATGACTGGAGATCCCAAGAAATAGGTTCAATGGGTAATAACAAGTCATGAGTGATAGAACATGCTATGAGAAAATTAAGAAAGCATGAATCCTGCAGCGACAGAAGGATGAGATAATAGAAACTCTTAATGAGATCTATACTCTATGTTGAGTGGAGTACATAGCTACAGGAGTACTCTTGATAGACTCACCTATACGAATGTGGAACTGAGGCCGGTTCCTATGGGATTTTGAGGCAGAATACCTAGAGCGTTCGTTAAAACTGGGATAAACGTGCAGGGCCATAAACGCACGGGCTTTTAGAATACACCTTAGGAAAAGGTTTGTGTGCGGACTCTATGTCTGAGATAGAGTTCAATGCTGTAAGCAACTCTTGTTGAATCAGAATAGTATTCGCTATGCAAAGGTTCAAGTTGTAGGCGACACCTTTGTTTATTAGCAACCTTATAGAAACGTTTTGACGTTACTATTGAAACCATTTTTTAAATTCAAGTGGGGGATTGTTGGAACATTGGTGTGAAGTTGGAAGGAAATTGAATGATTAAACACCAAGTAATAAGACTTTGAGCTAGTGTGATGTGAATTGAAAAAATAGAGAGTGGGGGTCCCACATAAATAGAACACACACATTAGTAGTGTTTAAATTGCGGTATTTAATTTTAAATACTTTATAATGATAAAAATAATAGTAATTATTATTTTTATTCGTGAATATCACTTCACATAAATTTAGTTTATGTTGTTTGTGATAAGAATAAGAATTCAACTGAGTTCTTATCTTTCCTTCATTCATATCCAATGAGTTTGTTTCCTCCATTTTTGTGGATTTGTTTCTTTTTGATCTTATCCACAAATGTTGTTGAACTGATTAGTGATGAAGTTTCCTTTTGATCTTATCCATTAGAGTGACTGCTACCGCAATTTTAGCTAAAACAGTTACAAAATCTCTATATAAATAGAGGACTCCACTCAGTTCAAAAATCACACCAAAGAGTTCTATTGAGTTGTCGAGAACTCTTTCTCTCTTCTCCCCCCAGCTTGTGTTAACGAGCTATTCTTCTCCTTATCTCCTTTTTCTGTCCCTTCGGATTTAAGAGTGTTCTTAAGACCTTAGTCCCTATTCGATATAATGTCCCTTCGGAATTAAGAAAGGTCTTAAAAACATAGTCCCTTCGATAATATACGTCCCTTCGGAATAAAGAGTACTTTTAAGATCATAGTCCCTTTTTGGAATAATAATGTCCCGTCAGAATTAAGAATGATCTTAACGGTATATAAAAATATTCTTTCGATATTTTTCTACTTTTGGAGAAGTTAAAGGTTAGAATGGTGATAACACCATATTTGAGTGGTCTTAGCACCATAATAGAGTGGTCACAGTACCATATTAGAAAGTGGTTTCAGTATTAAAGAGTGGTCTTAGTACCATATTGGAGGTGTAAATCTCGAACGGTTTTCTACAGTGCAGTAGTTAACCGCACAGTTGTAGCTGGGCTTGTTTTATCCTGGAGGCGGCGTGGTTGATAGTCTGCCTTGCACAATTTTGGGCAGTGCCACGAAACGTCTTAAAGAGAGCGACCTGGTCGTGACTCAACCTAGTAACAACTTCGGTAGATAGTCCCTTTCAATCACATCATCAATTTATCTCATCTATCACATCATTTTCTTTATCTTTCTCAATGTGTCAAATATGATTTGGGTATACGATGAACATTTTCCTATTATAAATTGGGGAAACCCCACTATTCTTGCTCACATAGATTGAGTCCACACGGATACCAAACACGCCACCAATATGGAGACAAACAAACTCAATACTAATAAGTTGAAGAAAACATTAGTATTAAATGTAACTATATACGTAGTCAATATCAGAATACATCAACACATGAGATATTAGACACGACTTTATTCTGAAGTGTTGAAGTTCGATAATTGATAGCTAGTGAGATTTTGTTGAAAACTTAAAAAGCATATAATGCTTGTAAGGTTTTTCTGGAGTCACAATTGTTGAAGGAAAATTAGGATGATTGACTGAATCAGGAAAAGCTTGACTCTCCAAACACAGCCCTGCATGAGCTTTATAAACATATCCACTTTTACCCTTCACATCCTTAATATAATTACCAGTATAAAACTGCAAACCAGGGGCATTTGTGTAAAGCTCCAAAATTCTACCAGATTTCTTATCATGAACTTTTGCTGCAAGTTTAATCTTTTTTCCTTTTTCACCATCCAACACATAATTGATGTCATAACCCTTAGTTTTAGCTAATTGGCTGATTCTGCTTCCTATAATTTGTGGTTTGAGAAAATCATAAGCAGTCCCTTTGACAGAAGCAAATTTTCCTGTAGGAATTAATTTGTCATCAACAATTGTGGTTTTGGAACCAAAGATTTGTATCACTTCATTTAGAATGTTGCCACTGTTTTGGCCTCCGATGTTCCAATAAGCATGGTTTGCTAAATTCACTGGTGTAGGCTTGTTTAGTGCTTTTGCTTTCATAATTATCACCAATTGATTTTTACCGGTTAGAATGTAGCTCACTGTTGCTAGGAGGTCACCAGGGAATCCTGAAAATCAAATGGATCATATTTACAAATTTCATACATATATCTTTGTCAAGAATTAAAGATATAAAAATAGGTGTGCATAGACATTTTCATGCACTAAGGTGTGCAGACACATGCAAATATCCATTTAAGTACAACTAAGATAGTAAAAGGAAGCAGAGCTATAAAGCACGGACACTCCTCAAATTAGACGTGTTTCAGTTTCGGACACGCGTCGGTATCCGACACCGAAACATATGATTACACTGAATTATGTGTTTTCTCAAATTATTATAGTTATGTCGGCGTGTCTCTGTCCGTATCGTATGTGTGCTTCATAGAAGCTGAGAGATAGTTGATACGTTAGAGTGTGGGTTCGAATCCACATGTATCCACTTCTCTACATTAAGTGTGAGTGAGTGAATATAATTAATAACATAACATTTTACCCCCAAAAAAAGAAAAAAGAAACAAGCATAACATTTACCTTCTTCACCATCAAAACTATGGTAAGTGAAGGTAACACTGGGACTAGGACCTTCTTTTTGATACCTTTTAACTTTCCAGATAACATCACTGAATCCTCTTGATCCACCTAATCAACAAATTAGGACTATTACATATAAGATGTGTGATGGTAAATGGACTTTATAATTATGATATAAACAAATTATTTCTACAACCACAAGGTAAATATTAATTATTAAACATACCATGAAGTGTATTGTTTCCTTCATTAGCAACTAATTTGCAATGCTTTCCATTTAGATTAAATTGAGCTCCTCCTATTCTGTTAGCAACTCGTCCAACAGTAGCTCCAAAGTACGTTGAATCATTCTGCATATAAAATGAGCACAGGTTTTGTTGAAAGAATTGTTTCATATACTTTTGCAAAATTAATTTCGAAAGAATTGAGTTAATTTTAAGAAATTATAAGTGTTTTCATCAAAATAAAAATAATTGAGTGCATGTTTGGTATCAAGGTAGATTTTTTAAAATCACAAACATGCACCGAAGATAATAGTTTTTTTTATTTTTTTATAATTGGTGGTATAACCCCATTAGTTGTCTTTGATCTAAGATTCTAATTCTCTTGTATTGATGTGTTAAAGTACCTTGTACTCTTTTTAATCTATTTTTCTTTTATAATAAAATAAAATAGAGTACTATTTAACTCCCACTACATGCCTCCATAAACTTAGATCCATTTTACGGGCAATAGGATATTTTATGTGTTAAAGAATGAACTTGTTCTTTTCTGTTCTACCTTAAAAGAAATTTGATGTGGCAAAATGGAATGCATAAATTTTGTTGAAGTAACTTAATTTAGATATGCATGTAATATTTATACATGTTGAGTTTTTAACTTTAAAGAGTATAGCTGTGGAACACAAACCTAATTTTTTTTTATATATGTTTTAATAAGCATGCTAAAATTATATGTCAGCAAACACTCAATATTTCTACAAGTCTTCTAAATGTGAGCTAGCTAAAAGCAAAAGTTTCTTTTCCATTCTTCACTCTCATAATTATGTGAAACATGGCCTCAAACCAAAAAATAAATAAAAAATGAAACATGCATATAATGAATGATGCAACTAATTATTATACTATGAACATCATTGCAACCCCAATATTCCCAGGGATCGCACAAGTCATGTTTTCTTGCTGCAGAATAGTATGTTACCCAGTTACAACCTGCACTCATGTTCTTTTTAGGAAACCTACACTCATGTTATCTATATATAATTAGCTATTAGCTATAATTAGTTGTCTCCTTAACTAAAATTATAAAATACTATCTAATCATAGATAATCAAAAAAAATTTAACTTAATCGTTTCAAAATAATACTAGTTACTTTTTTTAAAAAAAAAAATTGTACTCAAGCTGTTATGAAAAATAATATTAAATTTCAAAGTTTTTTTAGAGGAAAAATATATTAAATTTCATTGTTTATTAATTGTATTTTTATAAGTGAAATAAAAAATGGGATATACTATACTAAAGTATTCACAAGGCTATTTCTAGACAATGGACCTTTTCTCTTTTCTTCATAATAAAAAAGTTGTACTTGTTTGAAATCTAGAAAATCAATTAATAATTTTAAATATGTATTAACCTTTAAAACATAAAAAATATTAACTATTTTTCTAAGATATAAAATCAGTTTATAAATGAGTGTGACATATTATAATATAGTGAATGGCTAAGTTTGGATTTTGTCCTGAGGTTGGTTTTACTTTAGAGTAGTGAGTTTGGCAAAATTACAATATATTGATGTTATTGGTTTGAATTTCTTTTTCAATCCTTTAATTTAGTTTTTGGTTACAAAGAAAGAATAATGGAAAGTATTAAATTTTCTATGTAGCCAACCAAGCATGACGAATAGGAAGTCAAAGTGGAAAGAAGTAGTGGTAAATGAAAATTAGAATACGCTAAAATACCTATTTCTTTTCAAACCAGAACCTAATGTGGACCCTTTTTTCAATGGATTGATAAAGATAAACTTAATACCAATCCTAATCAAATATACAAAATGTAACTATCAAAGTAAATAAAAAAAGAAAAATTACATTCTTTCAAAAAAAGAAAAATTATATGTATATTTTTCAGTCAACAAAGATATGCATATTATCCATAATGCATTAAAATGAAATTTCTAAAACACTTACAAAATCAAACTAGTATTTGCAATATTCATAAAAATAAAAATAAAAACTAGTCTTGCATTGTACCACAAATAATTTTCAAAATAACAGTAGTTTTGCAACAAAAAAAAAAAAAAAAAAAAAAAATAACAGTTTCATTTTAGAACTTTTAAACAATTAAATACACTAATTTTTATATAGTATTCTGTATTTGATTCTAATAAATATCGTAGGAAATTTGTTTACATTTGCCTAATATTGGGTGGATATTTCATGCCTGTGGGGTAGGAGGACTGGACTTTTGGAGTAGTTAGTACATGTGAAGGAAATTTGTCCACAAGCAAAAAACTATACTCCTAGA
Source organism: Medicago ruthenica (assembly GCA_018208015.1). Classification (NCBI taxonomy): domain Eukaryota; kingdom Viridiplantae; phylum Streptophyta; class Magnoliopsida; order Fabales; family Fabaceae; genus Medicago; species Medicago ruthenica. The sequence continues at coordinate 91,648,240 of CM031377.1, read as the reverse complement.
CTCTGGCTATAGCCAATAGAGTTGGCAAAGAGCTTACTCATACTTTTAAGAGTGTGAGTTTAATTTTCGTTTTTGGCATAAAAACTTTGTTTATGTAATATATAAATAGTTAATATTAATAGTTGGATATTAACTTAAGTATATTTGTCTTTATTTTAAGAGTCTTGAGGTTTCGTTTATAAATAAATTAAAAAAAACCTAAATACAATAGTTATGACATGTTTGTTTAATCTAAGTACTACTAATTGAACAATTAGGAGATTTCCACATAAGTTAATCTTTGCACAAGAAAAGAAAGTAGAGAAAGTAGTAAAGTTTGAAAACACAATACATCTATGCAAGAAAATGGTTTGGAAGACGGTACTAGAGTGGATCACTCACAGTGTATTCCTTAATTGAATCATATCCAAGAACAATATCAGCCAATTTTCCTATACATAAATCACATAGAAAACCAAACAAATTTAGAAACATAGCATAAATGAAGCAACATTTGAGGAAGATTAATTTGAAGAGAAAAAAATTGGCCATACCATTTTTATCAGGAAGAACAAGAGACACAATTGATGCACCCCAATTGGTCACTTTCAAAGAAAGACCTCCTTTCTTCAGCTCAAATATTCCTATCTTTTCTTTTTCAACTGAGCCATTGACAAATCCAAAAGCTACTATGAGAAGAAACACCAAGATCTTGGTCATTTTTTTCTTGAGTGTAGTAGTGATTTGGAATAAAATAATGAAAAAGGGGTTATAGTATATTAATATATGTTGATGGATCATATAAAAGGGAAATTGAGAGAAACAATGGGAAAAATTGTATGAGATATCTTCTATTTTGAGCTTATTGTAAATGTTTATATGATACTGTGACTAGGTACTTAGCTGGCCCAAAACGGACTCGGCATATTAGGTGGTGCTTCTTAATTGTCTTTATGTGGTCCCTCATGGCCTTACTCCCAAATCAATGAATTTCCATTTTCAAGGGTTTAATTTTATAATAAAATTTTGACTAACACATGATATTTTTAGATATCTGAAAGCTGCTCATTTACATTATCATCATCACGTGGTTCCTGCGCGGGTATTGAATTATAGGAGTTTGCAAAACTTGATTAATAATATTAAAAGAGTAGTAACTAATGAAGGTGGATTTAATAGATAAAGAGTTTATTCACCAGTAAATTCTGAATTTAACTTCCATAGTCAATGTGATCATTTTTGGTGAATGATTTATAAGTATTAGATCTTGAAGTTTGTTATGATTTCGGTGAATCACAGGAGCTCAACTCACATAAACTTTTTCTTATAAAATAATAATATTAAAAGAGTTGACATCAAAACCCATACATTTTTTTAATGTAAAATATTAGTAGTTAGTTATTAAATTAATATCTACTCATTCATATGAGTTTGAGTTTAAACCTCCAACTCTTTATGATTTAACTTCCAACTAGTTGAGCTATTCAAACCCTCCAAAAATCCAGACATTCGTATGTCATATCTGTTGGATATTTGATTGTTGGCTACATGTTTTGCTAAAATCAAATATACAAGCAGCACGTCTTCAGAAGCTGAAAACTCAGTGTGTGCATTTTCAGAAGCTAGTTCAGAAGTTGGGTCTTAAGAAGCTGAACAGTACTTCAGAAGCTGGACCTTCAGAAGCTGAACAGTACTTCAGAAGCTGACCTTCAGACGCACTATTCAGACGCTGACCTTCAGAAGCAACCTTTAGAAGCTGAAATGTTCAGACGCATAACTTCAGACGCAGACATCAGAAGCTAGTTTTCTGCGTTCTATTTTGTGCGCCTTGGAGATGTGTATTTTCAGAACATGATCTTTTATGAGAAGATTTAATTGAAGAATTATTCAAGCTTTGTTTCTAGAAGGAAGATTGTTTTGCGTGAAGATCTTTATTCAAGATTGAATTCTTTTATTTGTGAATATATTTTCAAAGGAATCTTTGGAAAATATATTTCAGAAATATAATTGCTTCTATTTGCTTCTAAAAGAATTCTGGAAACATATCTTTGAATGATTTGGTTCAAGAATTATGTTGCTGCTGAAGCTATATAAAGAGGACGCTGCTGTTGAAGAATGGATATCAAAAACAGAAATCATTATAGAGAGAGTCTTAGTTTTTGAGTTTGTAAGCTTTGTGCTTTGTTCTGTACACCACTCATCTGTTAGAGTTGGTTTAGGTCTATTGAGTTGTAATTCACTTAAAGCTTTTAAGCAAAAGTGACTTTGTTGTTTTGAAGTGTGTCTTCATCATAGTTGATTGGTTTAGAGTTTACAATCACTGGGGCAGTGATTGCTTGAGTAGGAAGTGAGTGTCTGTTAAGTCTTTGCTTCTGATGAACTTCAGGTTCTCAGTTTCTATTCAGAGTCAAGCAATTTTTCAAGAGATGAAATGCAAGTTCAGATTCTTTTTAATAAAATAAAATCTGTCTAAAATGAGGTTTTTGTAACTATATCAGCCCATTGATTATTGATAATCAGAATCAATGAATTGAAAATCCAAAACACCCTTCTGAACATAATCTCTAATAAAATGAAGTTTAAGTTCAAAAATGCTTGGCTCTTGAATGTAGAATTGGAATTTTTAGACAAACAGATTACATCAGTATTATCACAAAGAATGTTATACTGTTTTCATGAATCTGATAGTTTTCTAACTGATGTAGAATCTATTAAGTATAACAGAGAACAATCATACCTCTGTGGAGCTTTTGATCTACCTCTCCTTGTTCAATCAGGTTGTTTCTGAACACCCATTTTTGTTCCAACAATGTTCTTGATTGGCTTCAGGAGAAGTGTCAGCTAGCTCAGCACCAATGATCCAGTCTTTGTGGTTTCCTCCAGATTCCACAGTTCCTCCCTCTTTCATGGTCAGGGTTTGGAACATAGACTTTCCTTCTGTCATGCAATGCCAGCAGCCACTGTCCAGGCACCAGGACTTCACCTTTTCTTTTGGCATTTAATCATATCTGCAACATAAATGATTTCTGACTTGGGTACCCATATGGGTCGTCTTGGGTTAGTTCTGAAAGGTTTAGTCTTTTGTTGCACCTTATGTCTGGAGTTATAATACTCTGACTTGTTCAGATACCTTGGATGTGAATCCTTTAATCTTGAATAAGTCTTAGAATCAGACACTGAGTTCTTCAGAACCTGAGCTTTCAAAGGTCTTGACTCAGATTTCTTTAGAACCTGAGACTTGAAGGTCTTTGGTTCTGAGATTTTAAGAGTCTGAACCTTTGAAGACTTTGGTTATGTTTTCTTCAGAACTTTGGACTTAAGAGTCTTTGATTCTGATTTGTTCAGAATCTTGGATTCAGAAGTAGAAGGTTCTGATTTGTTTAGAACTTCAGTTTTGCTAGCTCCTGACACAAGGCAGATTGGCTTTCTTTTGTACCTTTGGTCTGGCATTCTGAGATTTAACAGATTTTGTATAAACTGGTTTAGTATCCCTTGAAGGTTTTACAAACATAGCCTTTTGAAAGTTTGAGTCTGAATTTTTCAGAGTTTGAGACTTGCTTGTCTTAGGTTCTGAACTCTTCAGACCCTGAACATTTTTCAGGTTTAGAATCTGATTTTCTCATAATCTTAGACTTAGAACCTTTTGGTTTAGACTTTGGCAAAGTTTTAAATTCTGCCTTCATCTTTCCCTTAGGTTTAGAAGTTTTAGATTCTGAGCAGTTCAGAACTTCAGACTTAGCAGTCTCAGTTTCTGTTAAATTCTGTTTCTCAGAATTGTCAGATGCAGGTACAAAACATACCTTAGTGCCTTTTATACTATCTTCAGAACAGGATGGAAGGTTTGTTTCATTTGAAAAATTAAATGAATCATTTTTGAAACAAATTCCTTCTCCTTTGTTTCTGTTGATATTATAAATCATAGAAGCAACTTTGCTTCTGTTGATTCCAGTCAAAATAAAATCTTGAAGAGCAATTTCTTCTTCACTTAAAGGCTTATCAACTTTCTTATCAGTCAGTTTTACAAGAGGAGCATTGTTCTTATCTTTTAAAGCATAGATGTGACTTTGACCTTCTTCTTGTTTTCTTTCAAGCAGTTCAAATTCCTTTTTCAAAGTTTTAAATTGCTTGACTTATTAAGATAATGACTGATAAGATCTTTGACAGTTTCAATAAGTTCAGAACGAGTAAGTTCAGAATATACCTCATTTTCATCTTATGAGTCTGATTCAGATTCCTCATCAGATGACACTGTTGCCACCAAAGCCATATTTGCTTCTTCTTCATCTTCCTTGTTTCCCTCATAGGTAGAACACAAAGAATTGAAGATGGCCTTTGCTATTGACTTATCACTGAAGGTGAGAAAAACACACACAAGAAGGGGGGGAGGGGGGGGGGGGGGGGTTGAATTGTGTGACTCAAAAACTTGTTCTTTTCTTCTCAAAAACTTAACACTAGTTCAGGACCAGGTTCTGAACTATTATCAGAAGTATATGCAGCGGATTAATGAATAAATAGAGAAGGGAAGAGAGACACACAGCAATTTATACTGGTTCCTTCTCAATGTGAGAAGTAGTCCAGTCCCCTTGTTTTCCAACAAGAGAGTTCCACTATAATCTGAAGATTACAATTGCTCAATCACTAAGAAAGAGACTTCCAGTTGCTCAACCACCAAGGAAGAGGCTTCTAATGCTCAACCACAAAGGAAGAGGCTTCCAATGCTCAAGACACTAAGTCAAGAGACTTCCCAATGCTCAAGACACTAAGTCAAGAGACTTCTCAATGCTCAAGACACTAAGTCAAGAGACTTCTGACTCAGACCACAAAGGAATGAGGTTACAAATGCTCAGTATACAGACTGAGACTTTAGGGACCAAACTGGTTTACAAATAAATGAGTTTGGGTTGAACACTTGATAAAATATCAGAGGTGTTCTCTTAATACAACACAGGTTAAGACTCTTAACCTTAAGAAATTCTAAGTTACAGAACTAAAGAATTTCTAAGAGGTTTTGAACTTGACAGCAAAACAGAGCACATGTTCAGCAATTTGATTTCAAGAGTCTTAGACATTTTCTTCTTCAAATCTTCTTCCTTTTATAGAGGAAATAGAGCTGTTGAAGATTTGCTTGATTTGAGGAAAGAGCCGTTGCAAGTTGAGCTAGGATAGACTGAAAATGTGTGCTGAGCTTTTTGCAGAAAACAGAGCAGCAGCCATTTTTGAACTTGCCTACCTTAAAAGCTGGGGAATGTTTGAGTCAGGGAGACAATTGTTCCATTGGGTCGCTCTGACATATGCAGGCATTAAATGCGCACAGTACCAGTTGCTTTTCATGCCACATCAGCTTCAGAAGCTTCTGCGTGAACAGTGCATCAGAAGCTGCCTTGTACGGATCAGAAGCTGCCTTTGTACGGCTTCAGAAGCTGGTCTTCAGAAGTTAACTTTTGTTGACTTCTTCAGACGATGACTTTGCGTTGACTTCTTCAGACGCTGCCTTCAGACGCAGGCTTCAGACTCAGACTTCAGAAGCACCACTTCAGGAGCACTCTTCAGGAGCACCACTTCAGGACCACTTCAGAAGCACCCAGTTTTCTTTGCAACTTGCTTCTTAGCTTTCCTTTGTTGCTCTAAGCTTGTTCTTCCATAACCATTCTTAATTTCCAATCAATAAACACGTGGTTCTGAAATCACTTGAACAAAGCATTAGCAAATAACCAATTTTCTATTTAACACTTTGTTATCATCAAAACCATAAAGAGAGATATGTTTACACATAATGTTTCAACAATCTCCCCCTTAATTCAGATGAGAGTTGTTTAACACATTTTGTTCCAACAATCACTTAGCTTTAGATACTCATTGTGAGGTAGAGAGTCCACAATGATATCTCTTACTCTACTATGCTTTCTATAGATCATTCTTTCAGCATCTGAGAGTTTCTTTCTATCATTTGCTACACCTTCTTCATCAACTGGAATAGTGATACCATCTTCAATGATATCCCACAGAGTGTCATCAACACCAATAATATGACTGTACATTCTGATTTTCCATCAAGAAAACTCTTCAGGTTTACCAGTAAACAAAGGAGGTTCATGGTGTGAATATGATTGCTTGTCATCTGTATCATAATCATATGATATAGAAGCACCACCACTTCTTTGAGAGGATTCACCAGAATCATCAGAAGTCATGTATTTCTCAGGATCTTTACTGACTCACTTTTAGGTGATTGAATATCAGAACCAGGGGCTCTGATACCAACTGAAGGTGAGAAAAACACACAAGAAGGGGGGGTTGAATTGTGTGGGCTATTTCTTTTCTTTCTGAAAAACTTATGTTAGTTCAGATTCTGATATTGATCAGATCTGAACTATTTTCAGAGTGTTTTATGCAGCGGATATAAAGTAAATGAGAGAGGGAAAGAGAGACACAACAGTTTATCCTGGTTCCTTCCACAACCCGGAAGTAGTCCAGTCCCCTTGTTACTAACAAGAGATTTTCCACTATAATCAAACGATTACAATTTCTCAAGCACAAAGCATAGAGACTTCCAGTTGCTCAAACACTTAGTAAGATACTTCTAATTGCTCAAGCACACAAGCAAGAGACTTCCAATGCTCAAGTCCTCAAGCAAGAGACTTCTAGTTGCTCAAACACTTAGTAAGAGACTTTCCTGCTTAGATACACAGTCTAAGACTTTCTATGCCCAATACACAAAGTTATGAGACTTCTGGTTGCTCAAGCACGCAGGCTAGAGACTTTGGTTCAAACAGATTTACAATAGAAATAGGTTTGAGTTGAACACTTGATATACAATCAGTGGTGTTCACAAAATACAACTCAGGTTGAGACTCTTAAGAATTTGACAGTTTACGCAAAACAGAGTGTTACGTTTTCTGGGACAGAGTCTTGGTTCTTCATCTTCAATACTTCAATCCTTTATAGAAGATTTAAGAGCTGTTGAGAAGAGCCATGTCATCAAAAGAGCCGTTGCAAATAAAGCTTCAGCCAGCATTCATTCTGTTCTGGTGGGCGCACAGAAAACAGAGCATGGCAGATTTGAATTGTTTCCTTAAAACATGGAGAATGTTTTGGCCAAGGAGACAACTGTTGCATAGAGCTGTTCTGACAGTACAGTACTTCACTATTGACAGTTGCAAACGTTGACTGCTGATTCAGACTTCAAAAGCTTCTCTTCAGAAGCTGGCTTCAGGAACTGTTCATCAGAAGCTCCCTTCAGACACAGTACTTCAGAAGTTGGTCATCAGATACTGTTCATCAGATGCACTTCTTCAGAAGCAGACTTCAGACGCACTGTTCATCAGACGCACCCTTCAGAAGCTGGTCTTCAGACGCACTGTTCATCAGACGCACCCTTCAGAAGCTGGTCTTCAGACGCACTCTTCAGACGCTGATTTTCTTCAACCTTGCAACACAAGCTTCTATGCTTTCCTTCTTGCTCTTTGCTTGTTCTTTCATAACCAATGTTAGATACCAATCTTTAAGTACATGGTTCTTCACACTTAGAATCAAGCATTAGCAATTCCAATTTTCTTTTTAACACTTTGTTATCATCAAAACCCAAAAGAGAGTTGTTCATACATTTTGTTCCAACAGGTTGGTCCAAGGGAGAAGATGAATTAGCTCTTGGAAACTCCAAAGCCTTGAATGCTATATTCAATGGAGTGGACAAGAATATGTTCAGACTTATCAAGAAGTGCAATGTGGCTAAGGATGCCTGGGAGATTCTCAAGACTACTCATGAAGGCACATCCAAGGTAAAACTGTCCAGACTTCAGCTTCTCACCACCAAGTTTGTAAATCTCAGAATGTTGGAGGATGAGAACATACAAGATTTTTATATGAATGTTCTGGACATTTCCAACTCATTTGAGTCTCTTGGAGAAAAAATATATGATGAGAAACTGGTGAGAAAAATTCTCAGATCTCTACCTAAGAGATTTGATATGAAGGTGACTGCAATTGAGGAAGCACATGATATCTCCAGTATGAAGGTTGAGGAATTGATAGGATCTCTTCAGAATTTTGAAATAGCCAGAACTGATAAGAAGGGGAAAGGTGTTGCTTTTGCAGCAAATGATGAAAGCTTATCAGAGGATCTTGTGATGTTGAGCAAACAATTTAAGAAGATTCTGAAGCAGAAGACAAGAACTGATCAACCCAAAGGAGTTCAATGTCATGAGTGTGAAGGATATGGTCACATTAGGACAGAATGTGCAACATACCTCAAGAAACAGAAGATGAGTTTGGCAGCTACATGGTCTGATGATGACTCAGAAGGAGAAGTGGGGAATGAATCAGCATAACATGTTGCTGCCTTTACTGGTAGATGCATGACTAATGATGACGTTTTGTGTTCTGAAGCACTATCAGGTTCTGAGACATCATCTGATATTGAGTCAAGTGATGGAGAACTATCTTGTGAAGAACTGGCTACCTATTACAAAGAACCTGCTGAGTTTTGCAAGAAGTTGCATGTTCAATTTGAAGAAGTGGGCAAGCTGCTGGAAGAACAGAAGAGAACTATCAGTCAACTTCAGTCTGAAAGAAGTGAACACTTAGAGAAAATCTCTGATCTCAAAGATGAGGTAACCCAGCTGAACTCTCAACTTGAAAATATGAAGAAGCAAGTCAGAATGTTAAACACTGGTACTGATGTGTTAGAAGAGATTTTGGAGAGTCAAAACCAAGGGAAACCAAATGGAATTGGGTATGATGATAGGACTCTGAACAACAAACAGCAACATCCAGCTAAAAGGTTCACTGCAGTTGTTAAAACATGTGATCCAATGATGGATAAACCTAAGTTGGAACACCAGAACCAACATCAGGGATCTAAGAACAAGAAGGCATCTCATCCTTGGGTATGTCATCACTGTGGTACAAAGGGGCACATAAAGCCATTCTGTTACAAGCTGCATGGATACCCCAAACACTTTCAACAAAGAAAAGTGGAACCAGTTGTAAACAAAATCAAGGTCAATAAGGAATGGAGACCAAAATGTGCAAGTGTTGCCCAGAGTCTGAAAAATAGGAAAGGAAAGGTTGTTGCTGCTGACAGCAAGCATACTCCTGTTGCTAAGAAGAATGCAGGTGTTGGACCATCTAAAGTCTGGAGCAAGGTGTTGGTTCATGTCCCAAAGGAAAAGGCACTAAAAGGAAAGGAAGTGGATCCTAGTGAGTCTGAGGATAATGTTGAGCAAAATATCATGAAGATAATTGGTGATCTTGAGAAGCAGATTGCTGGGAAGAAGTTTCTGAATGTGCCTGAAGCACACATTGACTAAGCAACATCTGAATGTGTGTCTGATGATGAAACAACATCTGTTGCTGAGTCTGAAGACTGTCAAGTTTTTGACTAATGTCCTGGATTTCATTTTGTGATTCTGGTCTGCAACTTTGTACTGTACTCTGCAGTTTTGTTTTGATGATGGTTCTGATGTGGTGTTTGTGTGTGGTTCTGTGGTATGCTGGTCTGTGATGGATAGTTATATCCTCTGTGTTTGTTTTTCCTCTGTTTGAGTGCATCTGGTCTGTATATGCTGTTTCTTGTGTTTCTCTGCTCCTGGTGTTTACATGTGTGTTTTGTCAAAATTGTTTGGCTAAAAAGGGGGAGAAAAGTTTGGTTGTTTCAGAAACAGTTCAGTAGTTCAGGGGGAGTCTCTGTGTTCAGGGGGAGTATGTGTGTTCAGGGGGAGTTCCTGAGTGTGTGTTTCAGGGGGAGCAGTGTTTGTTGTTCCAGAAGCTGTTGATGTATGCCATATTTCAGGGGGAGTATGTGTGTTTCTGTTTCAGGGGGAGTTTGCGTGAAATGTAGTGAATCATCCACTGCTGACTTTGTTGTTGCTACATTTGTTCTTCTTCATGGTTGCGTGCTTTGTTGAGTGAAGAACTTGTTTTTTTGTGAAGAAATTGATTTTAGCCAAAAATTTGCCAAAGGGGGAGATTGTTGGATATTTGATTGTTGGCTACATGTTTTGCTAAAATCAAATATACAAGCAGCACGTCTTCAGAAGCTGAAAACTCAGTGTGTTCATTTTCAGAAGCTGGTTCAAAAGCTGGTTCAGAAGCTGGGTCTTCAGAAGCTGAACAGTACTTCAGAAGCTGAACAGTACTTTAGAAGCTGACCTTCAGATGCACTGTTCAGACGCTGACCTTCAGACGCACTGTTTAGACGCTGACCTTTAGACGCACTGTTCAGACGCTGACCTTCAGACGCACTGTTCAGACGCTGACCTTCAGAAGCAACCTTCAGAAGCTGAAATGTTCAGACGCAGAACTTCAGACGCAGACATCAGAAGCTGGTTTTCTGCGTTCTATTTTGTGCGCCTTGGAGATGTGTATTTTCAGAACATGATCTTTTATGAGAAGATTTATTGAAGAATTATTCAAGCTTTGTTTCTAGAAGGAAGATTGTTTTGCGTGAAGATCTTTATTGAAGATTGGATTCTTTTATTTGTGAATATATTTTCAAAGGAATCTTTGGAAAATATATTTCAGAAATATAATTGCTTCTATTTGCTTCTAAAAGAATTATGGAAACATATCTTTGAATGATTTGGTTCAAGAATTATGTTGTTGCTGAAGCTCTATAAAGAGGACGCTGTTGTTGAAGAATGGATATCAAAAATAGAAATCATTATAGAGAGAGTCTTAGTTTTTGAGTTTGTAAGCTTTGTGCTTTGTTCTGTACACCACTCATCTGTTAGAGTTGGTTTAGGTCTATTGAGTTGTAATTCACTTAAAGCTTTTAAGCAAAAGTGACTTTGTTGTTTTGAAGTGTGTCTTCATCATAGTTGATTGGTTTAGAGTTTACAATCACTGGGGCAGTGATTGCTTGAGTAGGAAGTAAGAGGGGTTCTTATATCTAGGAGTTCCTAGGTAGAAATACCACGGGTAGTGATTAAGTGAGAAGGGGCTGTGAAACAGGGGCTGTTGTCATAGGGGCTGTGAAACAGGGGCTGTGTCATAGGACTTCAAATTGATACTATTTTAGTGGATTTCCTTCCTGGCTTGGTAGCCTCCAGATGTAGGTGAAGTTGCACCGAACTGGGTTAACAAATCAACTGTGTTTCTTTACTTTCTGTCTTTTATATTTCTGCTTCTGATCTGCTGTTTGCATACTCTGTTTTACTATCAGTTTCAGTACCTGCCAGAATTTCAATATCATATATATTATATCTATTTGTCTTTTGCTTTTACAACTTATACATATTTCAAAATTAAATTATATAATTAAAGGACACGCATTAAAATTTTGATATCAAAACTCATCTTAAAAATGTTGGTTGACGGAAGAATTTTTTTAGGTGTACTCTACCCTAACACCTCTACCTACCCTACTATTTTACTTACCAAGTGTGCTATGTGTCTCCATTATTATATCTTTCGTGAACTGCTATTTATGCTCTTTATATTTTAAGGTTAAATATGTTTTTTCCTATCTCTTTAAAAATACTTTCTCTGACTTCTCTCTAAGATCCCAAACGTGTCACCATCCCTTTCAATCCAAACATCATTACAAGATGTAGATAGCGGTGGTTGGTGGTTCGACGGTTGATCAGACATTCGCACTGCCTCTCATCCATGTCCTTTCGGTGGTGGTTTGTTATGAGATAAGATTCTAGGGCATCTAGTTTTATTCCGGTGGCAGAGGCGACATATTGGGTTTGCTCAAACTGTGTCGTCGTGACTTGGTTCTTGAAGATCTGTTTTTGCTTGGTGTTGTTTCTTGTATCTTGATTTCTGGGTTTCCTCTGGATCAATTCCTCTTCGTTGTCGCTGTGTATGTCGTTGTTGAAAGATTTGTTTCATAGGGATGTGGGTCAATTCAGATAAGATATTGAATTGCTATTTCAAAGAGATTTATGGTCGCCACCAACAGCTCAAACAACTTTCTTTGTGTTCACCACTGTGGTGTCTTCAAAGCCGGGTTTTCAAGTCTGATTTATCAGTTGCTTTTTCAAATCTGACGTCTTTCGACCACTCTCCTGGCCGCCTTCGGGTTTCGTAGTGGTGCAGGTACTAGCTTCTAGGTAATGAGTGGATGTTCTATGTTGTTCGAGCATAGGTCACGTGTCGGAGAATTATGATGGTTTTGACAAAAATGACGTTATTAGCTTGCTAGATTGCGTTGGTGGTGCATGTTTGTGTGCTTGCTATTTTTTGAACCCTTTTGGGCTGGATTGTAATACCTCTGAGTTGATTTTCTTTTTATTCTATCTAAGGTTAGCAGATGGTTTACCATTTGCTCCCTTATGCTTAAAAAAATCCCTATAAAATCACAAAGTTTCAAGTTTAAGCCCTCATAATTTTTTGTTTCTACTTGCATTCTATAGGAACTATTTGAGGACTAAAATTATCCTTTTTTGAAACAAGTTTCTAAAATATAGATTATTTTTACAAACTGCAATATTATCGAGGACTAATTACCTTTAAAATTTAATTGGCATTAAGCTTAAAAATTCGTAATTTTGTAACAACTAAAAATATATTTAACCCCACTTTTTAAATATACACATTAAACAAAGTGACAACCAATGTTAATCATAAAGTGTAGTTTATAATTTTTATTAAAAATATGTAAATCGTAAACTATGTATATTCAGGTGAAGAAATGAAAGTGCGCTGTAGCTAACCGATGAAAATGGGAAAATGAATGCTAATGCTAATTTGAAAATAAAATAAAATTGTGGGGTATACTTATAAAAAAAATCAACGAAAAACTACAAGCATTCAAACTTATATTGTGACTTGTGGTGGGGGGTCTGAGAGATGTTGGGCCCAGTTTGATTAAGAACGCATTCTAATCTTTAGGAAAATTGCTCTTTAAGCCTCTAGAATTGCTCAAAAGCATCTTGAAGTTTTGAAAATACCTCCAACGATAGTTAACTGTCATTCACCGCCGAATGGAAATTTGAAAGCCGTCCGTTCCCAAGAACAATAGTTGAAAATCGTTCCCAAGAAAGGTTGTTAGAATGTTGTTGCTGAAAGATATGCAATATTATAAAATCATAATACAAAACCAAGACACAAAACGGCCTATCTAGATACAATCAACACACAAACAATTCAACAACCAATAAATTTTCCAACAACAGTTAATTTTCCATAATTCAACAATACATCATTAGTCATAACTCAACACTAATACACCCTAACTTAAAATTCAACAACAATACACAAAAGATTAAAAATCAACAATAATTAAACATTACGAAAATTGACGGCCACAATTTATAATTACATCAAATCTCTACTGACATTTGTACACTTGTAGTTCGAACAAACCAAAGGATATGGCATGCCATCAGGATAAGACATCTGAAAAACATGAATTTTACATCACTTTCATCCATAAGAATCTTAGGATGGTAAACAATAGTTCATTTGAAATTATCATATCTAGATCTGTGTGGTAAATGAGCACCAACACGAGATGTGGTAAAATTTTCACCAACATGATGAAAGAATATATTAAGTTGCGTCTTCAACTCATCAAAGTTGTTGATGGAGGTTAAAAATCGTCTTCTTCAAAGCTTAGCATTTTACATGATCTTCTACTTTATCCATATGAAACATGATTCACTTGAGATCGGTAGATACAAGAGAAGATATCAGAAAAGCTATGAAATTGCTTCATCTTCTTTCAATATCCATGAGTCCTTGAAACAAAATTTGTATCTCAATAAATTTATCTTCCCATGACCCATCTTCATCTTTCTTGTATGGTTTCCATTCCAAGCACGAGGGAGGTAGTGGACAATCGTCCTTAAGAAATACATGAACAAAATAATCGAGGATTAATCCAAGTTACATAGTTTGGGAATTTGGGTTATGTGGTGGATGACCTCTAATTGCATAAAAGGTTTTTGAATTACAATTTGTTTACACCTTTTTAAGAGAAGGAGTCAATGTTGTCGTTTGTGAAAATGCTACTTGACACATTTGCTCCTTGATATGTAGTTTTATTTTCTAATTTACTCTCATGAGACGTTTTGAATATCATTCCGCTTTGTCAAAACAGAAAAATCTCCTTCACCTTTCACACCATCAACGTCAAAACATAACATCTGCCAATGAGTATTTACCTAATTCAATTGAATATGCCTCTTATGATGAATCTTCATAACAATAATACAAGCACAAGACAACCCATATGATATTCTGATCACACAAAATGCCTCTTACAATCAATACCCCTTTCCTTTGACCAAGATGCTTTGTAATAGATAAAATTCAAGGCAGCTTTATAAAAATTATACTCTAAATTAGAGTAGAATAAATGCTTTTGATATCTATGTTCCAAAACAATACAACTCCTCCCAAAAGATGCTTGTATCTTAGTGAACTGCAACTGTAACATATTGTGAGCCTACCAACACTTTTGAGCATTTAAGGTGTTGCATCTATGATCTTTCATCTCTGAGGAACTTTTTATATCCTTGACGTGCATTGTAAACTTGCTTTATATTTGACGTGCATCTAGATTCCTTCATATTTCTTGTTAGGTCCATAACTATCCTTCTTAGTTAATCTACCAGCAAGATTGTGACCTTCTAACTTTGGTTCTGTCGGAAGGTTTTAACCTCCGTTAAGAATGCTCAGTGACCATTGATTAAATTTTGACAAATAACCGCACAACCTAAATGTACATTCACATTTCTTTGACTCTGTGTCTTTTCAGTTCAATTTCATATTGGTTCCTTTGAATACATCACCCCTTTCAAAACCCAGCACTAACATTGACGACCTTCTTTCACCACCATCACGAGATTTCTCTATAATTAACATAAATTCGGCCTTTGTTGCTTAATGGCATACCCAATTAACCATATCATCTCTAACTTTCCATTTCTCTTTTGTGAAAAGTAAGGTTTCGTATTTACTTCATTATCACGAAGTTTTGAAACATTGGGAGTAACAATGTTATCTCTAGAATCAACATTTGGTTTCAAATCAATGGAAGCTTCGACAATGTTTGATTTCAATTTGACGAAAGCTTTGACAATGTTTGATTTCAATTGGATGGAAGCTTCAACAATATATGGTTTGAATTCATCGAAAGACTCAACAATATTTAGTTTTGACTCAACACATGTTCAACCATAACTACGAATAAATAACAAAACATAAAAAAAAAAAGTTAAATTATAAAGATGGACTGATTGGAATGGGACTTATAACTCGTTCCCAGGAATGATTACTAACTCTCGTTCTGTTCGTCACATCAAGTTCCAATAAAATCAAGAAACAAAAGCAATGTAAATAGGTTAAAAGATGCAATACATGTTTTTTGAGGTTAAATGAGTGTAAAAAACCTTTAGCAGTCCTTATGTGCTGATTTAACACACACATTTTGGAAAAAAGTTTTGAAATTTTGGATGAATGGGTGGAATTATAGGGTAGTAGGGTTGCGATAGATAAGGGTAACAAAATTGAGGTTCGTCAAATATATGATAACTCTGGAATGACTTGTAACTCTTGCTAAACAACGAACTATAGTTAACTACAGTTGGAGGTATTTTCGAAATTTTGAGGGGCTTGTGAGCAATCCTAGGTACCTAAATAACAATTTTCATCTATAGTTGCTAGCATTGCCTTCGTTGGACTTGCATTGAATCAGTTTTTTTTTTTTAAATTAAAACTATGTTAGAATTAATTTTTGTTAAAATTAAATTTGTTTTTTAAAAAATTAAAAACAGTTTTTAAGTTAAAAAATTAGCTGTCAATTTTTTTAGCTTTTTCACTTTAATCGCATGCCATTTTATCGTTTTTGTTCACTCATTTTATCGTTTTTGTTCACAATAAGATGAAAAAATGTGAAGTTTTGGAAAATATAGGCAAAATATGGCAACGATAGCTAACTGCCGCTGATTTCCTTCCCATTGGCAGTTAACTGCCGATGGGGTTAAAAACGTAAAATACTGGTGTTTTTTAGCTTTGTATGAAGGGGGAAAAGCAATTTTCAAATATGAGAATTAATAATAAAAATAGAAAAGAAAGAACCTTCTTGGATTGACTTCATGTTTTTGACTTAGAATCTTCATTGTGCTCTTCTCGAGATCTTATATTTGATTCTTCCTTGTGTCAATTGTAATGGACTAGTTTGACTTCTTAAAAGCGGTAAATATTCACATTTGAACATTTTTTAAAGGTGAATATTAAATGCACACAAATGACCTTGTTGTGGAAATAATTTTTTAACTATTTTTCCTTGAAGGAATTAAGTTTTGATATTTATGCTTTCTCATGAATTGTTAACATGTCATTTCTATAAAGGAGCAAATCTTATTTGGTCATAACCCCAAATGAAAAATATTTTGTGCATATATACACAAATGAAAAAAAAAAAGAAATTGAAATTGAAATAACTTAGTCACATAACTTTTAATTATTTAACTCTTATCTTTCAAAGGCCCTCAAGGAGGCTAATTAATTCTTCTCTTTCAGCTGTTGCATTTTCAGAAGTTTTTGACGAAATTTTTTTTGTAGGTTCTACTGATCTGTATTTAAATAACATAGACTCTAATTTTGAAAAGTTTAAAATCAACCGATTTACACACTTGCTGCTTAACTATTTATTCTGTTGGTTGCTGCATTCGAGTAAGTGGTTTGTACACACTTACCAATGGAAGTATCATTTTTTTTTTTAACTAAGAGTATCATGTTAATTTAGTGTATCATACTAATGGTTTGTAAACTCTCCAATTGGTTTGTACACATTTGATACTCTTTTTATTTTGTTTTTTTATCAAAACATTTCATACTATATAATTACATAAAACGGTTATATTTTATTTCCATCTTCAAGCATCATCCAATTAATGCTTTCCCATTTGCTTTTTTTACTTTTTTCCATTTTGGTGCTCTCAAGACATTTACATAGACCACATGCATCTCTGCATTTTCTTCCAACCCCAGCCTTACTATTTTGGCACCATCCCCAACGGCCATGCACAAGGAGCAACAACATAGGACTACAATTTCTCTTGCTCCTCACTCTAAGTTTTGGCATCTTCACTCACACTTTAACCTAACTTAGGAGTATAAATATGAGCAATAAATCAATGCAAAAGAGAAGGGGGAAATATTTTAGAAAGCTAAAGTCTTCAATTTTCAGTCTAAAACTACATCACACGTCACAATACATAAATACATAGTTTTTTGAGAGAGATGATAAGAAACCATATAGGAAGAATAAATGAGAATGAAAAAAAAATCATCAAACCCTATCACCACCGCCTAAAAACCACCTCGAGCGACTCCCACAACCGCGAACTGCTATGGCAACCACCACCATCGCCAGTGCGCACAAATCGTGATTCTTTGTGCGCATCAGTCAAGGCTTCTCCATTGTAGGTACCTTTCTTTCTTCTCTTACATTTTGTCCCTTTGGAATTCTCTTTATGCAACAACAACTTCTCCTTTTTCTCATTTCAACTAAACAATAGACTAGAAAGTTCTACTTTCTGATTTACTCTTTTTTTTTTCTTTTCATTTGTTAATTTTTATTATAACTATGGTGACCATCCGTTTTTTCTATTGCTCTAACGTATAAAAATTTAGGAAATAACTAAATGTTACAAGAAGAAAAACGACGAAGCCACACCAATTGTTAGATTGATTGTTGCTTTTAATTATTTTTTGAGAAATGCTTATTGTTATGAGTTATGACATCATTTTTGTTAGCAGAACATGACTTTGTATTCCTTTCAAAACGGTTTTGTACAATTTTTTTTAGTTTATTTTATTTTATTAGTATTTGTCATAAAAATAAGTAAAAGATACCACGTTCACATCCTTGCGTTTCTTGCCCTATTCATAAAGACTAGTAATGTGGTTAACTCCCCCTATCATCTTTGTATTATTGTAATGGGTTAGAGTACCCCTTGTACTCCATTCAATAATACACTTCTTGCTTATCAAAAAAATAAAAATAAAGACTAGCAATGCTTTTATTTTTTTCACCTTTATTTATTTTAAAAATAAAATAGTGCTGTCATTCTCAAAACTTTATTACAACGTCGGTTTTTCTACCAATTTCCGTTAGCTAATTTGGCTGCTTTAAAAAAAATGCTATTTTTCTATTGGGTTAGTTACCATTTTGACCTTTAACCGGAAAAACCACAAGATTTCATAATTGACTTAATTTCATCGACATTTATTATCACGTTCTTGAATTTGCAATTGTTGTAATAATATACAAAAGAGAAATTCATATAAAAGTACAATCTTCATATATAAATGTGTAAAGAATAAACAAAACGATTTTCTGCATAGAGGCAGGCCCTACCTTAGTATCCAGGTATTGGAAACTAATAGAATGATTGAGAAGAAAATGATAACGTAGTTAAAAAATTGCAATTTCACATTAAATAGTCATAGTAAATTGACCACAATTGTTTGAGGAGATAAATCTGAATGGGAGAGAGTCCAACTCCAGGAGGTAGTAGAGTCCCAAAAAATAATCTTCATTCACTATAGCAAACACCATGTTACAAATAAACATTTCTTTTTTCAACATAAAAATGATAAATGACAAAATAAATTAAACGGTATAATATCCAGTGAATCTATAATATCAATGCAAATGTAAAAGAACAACCAACCAGTGATAAATGAAGAAAATTGAACAGTAAGAGAAATGCAAATGTAAAAGAACAAATGTAATTACTTGAACATTAATTTTGTATGTTGTTAGAGTTTATTTTGTGTCATTTCTAATGTAATGTTCAAAACAAATTAGAGCCAAAATAAATAGGGAATGACCTAGGTGCATGGGGCGGCCACCACCCCATGTACCGGATAATACTCATCCCTTATATATAAGAAAGTTGCTTCGTCATCCCTTATAAAATAGAAGAATTGTTGGATCAATTTGCGCAGCATAAATGCTTATTGAAATAAGCTATTTTAAACTAGATGAAAAATAATGAACAGAAAACTAAAAGAGAGAAGAATGGAGAGAGTTTGTGATTGTAATGTGAATCTCATTAAAAAATTATGTTGAATGTACACATTACAAAGCTTTATATACACATATGTCACTCGCTTGTAGCACAAGCTAAGTAACAAACTCTAACAACCTCGGACTCTGAAACTTCAGACTCTGAAACCTCAGACTCTGGTGTCACTAACTAACTTGCTAAGGAGCAGTTATGGATTAATTCTCAACATTCCCCCTTAATTCATAACTGTTGAATATTGAGGACACCAAGTTTCTTCCTTAAAAACTCAAATCTGTCAAGCTTCAAAGTCTTAGTAAAGCCATCTGTAAGCTGCATTTCTGTAGGACAGTACTGCACCTCAATCATTCCATTAGTCACCTGCTCCCTAATGAAATGAAATCTAGTCTCAATGTGCTTGCTTCTACCATGAGAGATTGGATTCTTAGCAAGACTTATGGCAGATTTGTTGTCAATTTTCAGTGTTAGAGGTTTCACAACTTCACACTTGAGCTCTTTCATCACTGAATCCAACCACAAAGCTTGACATGTTGCAAAAGTTCCTGCAATGTACTCATCTTCACAAGATGAGAGTGCAGTAACAGGTTGCTTCTTAGTGCACCAGGATATGGCAGCATCATTGAATTTGAAGACATAGCCTGAAGTACTTCTTCTATCAGTCAAGTCCCCACACCAATCACTGTCTGAGTACCCTATGAGCTCATTCAATTCACTTCTACTTCCATTAGGAAATAACAAGCCATAATCCACAGTTCCTTTGATGTATCTAAGGATCCTCTTTGCAGCTATCAGATGAGGTTTCCTTGGATCATGCATGAATTTGCTAATCACATTGACTGAGTAGCAAATATCTGGCCTGCTGTTACATAGGTACCTCAATGATCCAACCATTTGTCTGAACTTGGTTGGATCTACTTTCTCTCCTTCACTGCACTCATCTAATTTTGAGTTTGTCTCTGATGGATTTGAGACTGAGTTACAGCTTTCAATCTTAAACTTCTCTAACAATTCACCTATGTACTTTTTCTGATGCATAACCATTCCTTTCTTTAATTTTACAAATTCCATTCCTAAGAAGAATGAAAGTTCACCAAGATCAGTCATTTAAAACTCTGACTTTAGTTTATCTTTTACTTTCTTAATCTCTGATGTTGTGCTACCAGTAATGAGTAGATCATCAACATACAGACAGATTATGATAATTTGTTCATCACTGAGATTTTGAACATATACACCAAACTCAACTGAACACTTTCTGAAGCCTATATGGATTAGGAACTAATCAATCCTTTTGTTCCATGCTCTAGGGGCTTGCTTTAATCCATATAAGGCCTTATGGAGTTTGTACACCATATTTTCCTTGCCTGCAATCTCAAAACCTGGAGGTTGTGACACAAACACTAACTCTTCAAGTGGACCATTTAGAAAAGCTGACTTGACATCTAAATGATAGAGTGTCCACTCATTTTTGCAAGCAAAAGCCACTACTAATCTCACAGTTTCAATTCTTGCTACTGGAGCAAACACCTCATTGTAATCAATACCATGTTTCTGCAAGAAGCCTCTAGCCACCAATCTTGCTTTATACTTTGAAACCTTGCCATCTGGATTCAACTTCACTTTGAACACCCATTTCACATCAATTTTCTTTTTCTTGTCTGGCAAGTTAACAAGTTCCCATGTTTGATTCTTTTCAATTGATTGTAGTTCTTCTATTATAGCTCTTTTCCACACATCAATTTTCAGTGCTTCTTTATAATTGATTGGTTCAGAATCTCCTATTAATGCAAAATGAATAAGATCACCTTCATCATTCACTGCATTATCAGGGATGATTTCACAGTTATTCAGCCTGCTAGGTGCTTGTCTGGCTCTTTGAGGCCTCACTGGTGTTACATTTCCTTCTGGATCATTTTCAACATCATCCTGACCCTCTTCATTTTTTGATTCATCACTTGAATCATGATATATATAGCTTTGCTGAACCTCACTGCTATATACAGGTTCACTTTCCCATTTCCACTTCTCAGCTTCATTTACTATCACATCTCTACTGATATGAACCTTCTGAGTTACAGGGTTGTAAAG
This sequence comes from Medicago ruthenica, assembly GCA_018208015.1. Classification (NCBI taxonomy): domain Eukaryota; kingdom Viridiplantae; phylum Streptophyta; class Magnoliopsida; order Fabales; family Fabaceae; genus Medicago; species Medicago ruthenica. Next base: position 91,627,184 of record CM031377.1, on the reverse strand, counting down.
CTTGTATGCACCAGTTGGATGATAACCTATAAGTATCATAATCTCACTTTTATCTTCAAGCTTACTTCTTCTAGTATCTGGCACATGTTTGTAGCACAAAGAGCCAAACACCTTGAAATGCTTCACACTAGGTTTCCTTCCACACCAAGCTTCTTCTGGTACTTTCAAATTTAGCTTCTTTGTAGGACATCTGTTTAGAATATAAGCAGCTGTGGTGACTGTTTTACCCCAAAACTTGTGTGGTAGATTCTTCTGCTTAATCATGCTTCTAGCCATGTCAAGCAAAGTTCTATTCCTTCTTTCTGCAAGTCCATTGTGTTGTGGTGTATATGGAGTTGTTACTTCATGAGAAATTCCTTGATTCATGCAGAAAACTTCCAACTCCTTGGATGTATACTCACCTCCACCATCTGTCCACAAAGTCTTAATAGATTTATCACTCTCTTTCTCTACTAAGACTTTGAATTTTCTAAATACCTCCAAAGCTTCACTCTTAAGCTTAATAATATATAACCATATCATTCTTGTAAATTCATCAAAAAAGGTAATGAAATACTTACTACCACCCAAAGAAGCTACCTCAAAAGGTCCACAAATATCAGAGTGAATTACTTGTAATGCAACACTTGCTCTTTTAGGTGCTTCAGACACAAAAGGCAACCTACTTTGCTTGCTCTTCACACACACTTCACATATAGTTTTTCTGATATTCAGTTTAGGTAAACCATGCACCAATTCTTTAGATTTCAATTCACTAAGACTTCTAAAATTCAAGTGACCGTACCTCAGATGCCATAGAGCTTCAACATCTTCACTAATTGTTGCAGACAAGCACATCATCTTATCACTTGAGATGCTGCATCTGTAGGTTCTATTCTTTGATAGGGTAGACTTTAGCACTAATTTCTTTCTTGCATCAAACAGGTTCAATGAATTGCCATCCATTGTTACTTGTTGGATATTTGGTTGTTGGCTTCATTTTTGCTAAAATCAAATATACAAGCAAGATGTTCGTCTTCAGAAGCAGAACCTCAGAAGCTGGGTCTTCAGAAGCAGAACCTCAGAAGCTGGGTCTTCAGAAGCAGAACTTCAGACGCTGAATCTTCAGAAGCTGAACCTTCAGACGCTGATCCTTCAGAAGCTGAACCTTCATACGCTGATCCTTCAGAAGCTGAACTTCAGACGCAAAACTTCAGACACAGAACTTCAGACGCAGAACTTCAGAAGCAACTTCAGAAGCATTCTTGTTTTCGCGCCTTGGAGCTGTTTATTTTCTCACATGATCTTTTGAAGATTTGATTGAAGAATTCATGCTGCATATGTTTCTAGAAGGAAGATATTTTCGAGAGATATATTTCTTCAGATTGGATATTATTTTATTTGTGAATATATTTTCAAAGAGATCTTTGGAAAATATATTTCTGAAGAATATTTGTTTCAATATATTTCTAAAAAGAATATTTGATTCAAATATATGTTGCTGCTGAAGGCTATAAATAGAATACACCACTAGTGAAGAAATCAATTGAAACCGAAGCTATCATTGAAAGAGTATTCTTAGGTTTCAAGTGTGTTAATTGTGAGCCTTTCTTGTATCATCTTGATGCAAGCTTAGGAATGTGTTTATTGAGTTGTAATTGTAGATCACTTGAAGCTTTTAAGCAAGAATGACTTTTGTGTGTTTGGAGTGTGTCTCCGTCTTTGATTGTTATTTGAGTCTAAGATCACTGGGGAAGTGATTGTTTGAGGGGAAGTGAGAGGGGTCTCATATCTAGGAGTTCCTAGATAGAAATACCACGGGTAGTGATTAAGTGAGAAGGCGGTGAACCGGAGGTTGTTCACATAGGACTTTGAATTGATACTATCATAGTGGATTTCCTTCTTGGCTTGGTAGCCTCCAGATGTAGGTGTGTTTGTCACCGAACTGGGTTAACAAACATCTTGTGCCTTTTACTTTATGTCTGTTATTGTTTTGTGTGTTTTACTCATAAATCAACGTTGAAACTTTGTACTCTGTTTTACACCGTTGTTCCTGTGTTGGATCATTACGTTCAGCATCAGGACTTTACTGCAACAGAATTTCAATTGGTATCAGAGCAGGCACCTTGTTCTGTTTTTGGGTGAGCTCCAGGGTTAAATCAATTCTGGTCATATGGACAACTTAAAGGAAGGAGGAGCTATCAATGGTAGATCTGTGAAGATGAATAAAAGTAAAGCTTTCATATCCAACACTAATGAGGAAGTTGTCCAATGTGAAATAGATACTGAAGAAAGCATCTCAGATGAAATTGTGCTTAGGCAATTTGATAAAATTTTGAAGAGATTGGACAGAAAGCCAAGACCTAATGTCAAGAACATGTCATTCGACATCAGCAAGAACAGTGCTTTCCATCGTAATGGCAGAACTAATGAAATAGCTATCAGTAACTGATAAGTGCCTAAAAGTTGTTATCTTTTGATACATTTTAAGGCACTTATGTTACTTGTTTTACAAGTTATCTTAGGATAAGAGCATATTTATGGTTAAAATGCAATATGTGTGATCCTAAGTCTTACCCCATGTTATTATGCAGGAAATTCATGTTTGGACCTGATTGATGCAAGGAAAATGAAGTTTTTCTTAAGCCATCGCTACAAGCGCCAGAAGCCACGCTAGAAGCGAGGATAGGCAGGGATTTTCATGAAGCCATCGCTTGAAGCGCCAGAAGCCTCGCTAGAAGCGAGCCTAGACAGGGATTTTCAAGAGTTCATCGCTTGAAGCGATGAACTGGACGCTAGAAGCGAGCCTAGGCAGGGAATTTTAAGGTTCCATCGCTTGTAGCGACAGACCTTGTCGCTACAGCGACCAAAGGGCGGTTTAATGTTGATTGATGACGTGGAGCTCTCCCATTGGCCAGAAAGTTTTCCTCGCTACAGCGACAGGCTGGTCGCTTGTAGCGAGCGTGCAAATTCTCAGCATATAAAAGCATTTGAAGCTCATTTTTTCATATAGTTAGCTGAATACCTAATTTTACAACTTCCAGAGCTTTAAATATTTGATTTCTAAGAGAGAGAATAGGCATAGAAGGAGGCAAACTTCAAATAGCAAAAGGATTTGAATTGAAGATTACATTAAGAAGCTTTGAGAAATCAAGCCTTAACATATCTTCATCTTCCTTTCTTGTTTTGCAATAGTTATCATGACAATGGTCAACTAATCTCCTTTGTTGGGATTAATAGGTAATCAATCACTCTATGTTGTAAACTTTTGATAATTTAAATATATGATTCTAGCATTTTTATATACCATTGAATTTATTCTTGCTTTTCACTCTTATATTTGATTTAAATGATATTGAAAAATACTTTTGAATCTAGGTTTAGAATGATATTCTATCAAGATAAGAAATTCTAGAAATGGGATTTGGTTTTTATAATCACATTAAGTATTGGATCGTTAAAGCTTTCGAATCGTTTAATAGATTGAGAAATCATCGATTAAACGATACGATCGATCTCACGACGTCATTTGGGAAATCAATGACGTTGTCGAGTAATACGTGATAATGTCATATATAAGAAAAAGCTAGAATCCGTATTTATGATCAATCGAATACAAACGATGTTTGATTGATGAACGTTAATCCTAACGCCTTTTATGTCCTATTACTCTACGTTTTATTTATTACGTTTTTAATGTTGAGTAGTGTAGTAATGAAAAAGGTTAAACCCTAACTTAAGACGATAATCGACGTTGAACGGTTTATGATATCACGATAATCCCTGAGGAACGATATAAAACTTATACTTACTTTTGTACATTAACAAAATGGCGCCGTTGCCGGGGATTAACGTTATGATATTATAATCATTGCAACGTTAATTATGGTTTTAAGCAATTTTGCACAAAATTCTTTTATGTATATAACTATTATTCCTTATCCATCTTGTTTGCTAATTCTTTTTGGTCAGATTGTTGAAACCGTATATGCGAGGTCAAGTATCGGACGACCAACTGCTTTTTGATTCTGAGATGGAGAGAACAGCTCGAAGAAACAATAGTAAGAATCGAAAAAAGAAGCAGCAAGCAAGAAAAAGCAACAAGAGGAAACTTCTGTTTCAAGTCCTTCATCTAGTCCAATTCCAAGCCAAGAGATACCAACGGCTGCAGCAGGAGATCCTGGAGGTTCAGGCGGACGTGGGATGCCATGTCACAATAGCCCACGCCGTTTGGCCCAATTGGGGAAAACGCCACGGACCACAAAGCAAACCGAGATGAAGACGGGGATCTTACAAATATTATATGCTAATCCTTTCTCAGGATTGGACCATGAGGATCCGTTCCAACATTTCACAAAATTTTACGAGATTGCCGGTACACTTGGTGAGACGGAGAACAACGAGGAGGCTATATTCATGAGGATGTTTCCTCATTCTTTAATTGGGAAGGCTAAGGAGTGGTATTTGGATCAGCCACCAACGGTAATGACAAATTGGAACACTCTTGAGGAGAAATTCCTTGAGAGATTTTTCCCTCAAAATCGTTTCATGTAGGCGAAGACAACTATTGCTGTTTTCTCACAAGGTTCTAGTGAGACGTTATGTGAAGCATGGGAGCGTTTCAAGTCGATGCTTAGAAGATGCCCTAACCATGGATTCGATGATTTGACACAAATACATCTTTTCCGGAACGGGATGCAACAACAATCCAAGTTATTACTTGATGCTGCTGCTGGTGGTTCTTTAATGGCCAACAATCCAAGATCCTTTATTGACAGCTGCGGATCATTTGATTGGAATGAAATTTGGAATGGGTACACTTGACGATATGAATCATTTGAAAAATGGCTCTGTATCTACCTCTGTCTGCTGGTGCTTATTTTGATAAGCGATCAAGATCCTTAGATTAGATTCCAGACCGAGGTAGCAAAGGCTACGCTTTGAGGGCAATCGAGACTTGCAAGCACAAGACGGCTGTGATTGGGTGAAGTGTAAGCGAGGGATTAAAAACCTAGTTGATCACTTAAAAAGTCAAGTAGGAGGATGCTGTTGCTATCATAGAGAGAATGGCATTGAATGATCACCAGGCTCACCATAACAGAAACCAAGGCCAAAGGAAAGCGGGAATCCTAGATTTGGGGACTAATGATGCAATCCTAGCTCAAAACAAGTTGCTAACGCAACAAGTGGAGGAGTTGACTAGAAAGATGGCCAACCTTCCTCAACAAATGAAGGATATCCAAAACGAACAAAGGAGACAACACCAAGTCGCATCATGCGAACTTTGTTCGGGAGATCACCCCACCGGATTTTGTCCGCCACCCACCGAAGAGGTAAGTTATGTTGGAAATCAACCAAGGCCTCAACAGTTTCAAAACCAATACCAAGGTCATACAAACAACTTCCCAAGAGGGAACAATCCAAACTATGGCCAAGGTTGGAGGCAAGAAGCTGGGCAACAAAACCGACAACCTTACCAAAACTATAATCAATACCAACCTCCACAACAAAACCGCAACCAAAACACCGACGAAACTCTTAACCAATTCATGAAAATGTCAATGGCTAACCAAAAGAACACTGATGCCTCCATCAAAAACCTGGAAACACAAGTGGGCCAGTTGGAACAACAATTAGCTCAAGCAACCCAGCAAGGCGGAACCTTTACCGCCAACACACAAACCAACCCAAAAGATCATGCATCATCATCAAAATGACAATTAAGTCATTTTGATGAAGAAGTCCTTGCATCAAGAGACAATGAAAATTGCAAGGCGATTGCTACTCGGAGCGGGAAGGTAGTTGGAAGAGGTATAGGGGACAACATAGAGGTTGAGAGAAGAGTTGTTGAGAATGAGGAGAAAGATGAAGATGAAGGAAATGAGGAGGAAACAGGAGGAGTAAATAGAGAGGATGAAGTTGAAAAAAATAAGGATGTAGTTGAAAATGAGAACATAGTGTGGAAGAAAGATGTGGTGAAGGAGAAGGGCAAGAATCAAGAAGTAGTGAAGAATGCGCCAACACCACATCTACCGTATCCAACTACACCAGCAAGAAAGGAGAAAGAGAGGCAGTTTGCTAGGTTCCTTGACATATTCAAACGTTTACAAATCAACATACCGTTCTCGGAAGCCCTAGAGCAAATGCCAAATTATGCCAAGTTTATGAAAGAGATTCTCTTCAAGAAGAGGAGGTATAATGAAGAAGAAACAATTCAGCTAGACGCTAATTGTAGTGCAATCATCCAGAGAACATTGCCAAGGAAGGAGAGAGATCCGGGCAAAGTTACACTACCGGTGTCCATTGGCAATGTTAATGTCGGCAAGGCACTTATTGATTTAGGCTCAAGTATCAACTTAATCCCACTATCCGTTGTCAAAAGGATTGGTGATTTGGTTGTGAAAAGAACTAACTTGACCTTGCAATTAGCCGACAAATCCTACACTCGTCCGTTGGGAATTGCTGAAGACGTGTTGGTGAAGGTCAACAAGTTCTTGTTCCCCATCGACTTTGTAGTGATAGACATACCTGAAGATGATGATGTGCCGCTAATTCTTGGGAGAACGTTCATGCAAACAGCAAGGATGATGATTGATCTTGACGGAGGCTTAATGAAAGTCCGTGTAGACGATGAAGAAGTCAATTTCAACATCAACGAAGCAATGAAGTATCCTAGTGATAAAGGTGCTTGCTTCAAGATGGATGCAACGGAAGAATTGATTGTTGATACGAGAAACCAGCTGCATCACTTGACACATCTTGAAAGAGTTTTGACAAACGCACTTAGTATCATAGGAGAAGAAGATGAGAAGGAAATAGAAGAGTGTTTGAAGGAGCTGGATTCGTTGAAAGAAATTCCTCCTCACAAAGCCAAAATTGAGGAATTGACGAATGAAGCTAAGGATGAAGAAGTGAAGCCGGAGATGAAGATCTTGCCCTCACATTTGAAGTATGTATTTCTTGATCAAGAGGGTACCAAACCGGTCATCATTAGTAGCTCCTTGTCAAACCATGAAGAAACAAAATTGGTAGAAGTTTTGAAGTCCAACAAGGAAGCAATAGGCTAGACACTATCCGACTTAAAAGGGATAAGTCCATCCTATTGCATGCATAAGATCATGATGGAAGAGGATTATAAGCCGGTAGCACAACCTCAAAGACGGCTAAACCCAAACATGAAAGAAGTAGTCCGGAAAGAAGTGGTTAAGCTACTTGAAGCCGGCATGATATATCCGATCTCGGATAGCACTTGGGTTAGTCCGGTTCAAGTTGTCCCTAAGAAGGGAGGTATGACGGTAATCACGAACGAGAAGAATGAGCTCATACCGACAAGAACCGTCACCGGTTGGAGGATGTGTATCGATTACCGGAGGCTTAACAAAGCAACAAGAAAAGATCATTTTCCTCTACCATTTATGGATCAAATGCTAGAGAGACTGTCAGGACAAGCTTTTTATTGTTTCCTTGACGGATATTCGGGTTACAATCAGATTTCAGTGAATCCAGACGATCACGAGAAGACTGCCTTTACTTGTCCTTTTGGAGTATTTGCATATCGACGCATGCCGTTCGGATTATGTAACGCTCCAGCAACATTTCAACGATGCATGCAAGCCATCTTTGCAGACTTAATAGAAAAGAGCATTGAAGTGTTTATGGACGACTTCTCAGTTTTCGGGTCATCATATGATTTGTGCTTGAAGAATCTGGACACGGTACTGAAACGGTGCAAGGAAACCAACTTGGTGCTCAATTGGGAGAAGTGTCACTTCATGGTAACCGAGGGTATAGTCCTTGGTCACAAGATCTCCTCCAACGGTATTGAAGTTGATAAAGCTAAGATTGATGTGATAGGAAAGCTTCCACCACCAGTCAACGTCAAAGGAATCCGAAGTTTCCTAGGCCATGCCGGGTTCTATCGGAGATTCATCAAAGACTTCTCAAAAATTGCAAAACCATTGAGCAATTTGCTCAACAAAGATAAGTCTTTTGATTTTGATATTGATTGTTTACATGTTTTTGAAAGTTTAAAGGATAGCTTAACATCCGCACCCATAATCACCGCACCAAATTGGAACTATGATTTTGAACTTATGTGCGATGCAAGTGATTATGCGGTAGGAGCGGTGGTAGGTCAACGCAAAAACAAAATTTTTCATGCTATACACTATGCAAGTAAAGTTTTAAATGACGCACAAGTCAATTATGCTACCACTGAAAAAGAATTACTTGCTATAGTGTTCGCATTAGAAAAATTTCGTTCATATCTCATAGGTTCAAAGATTGTTATCTGGACTGACCATGCAGCTATCAAGTACTTAATCACCAAACCCGACTCCAAGCCGAGACTCATCCGTTGGATGTTGCTACTCCAAGAGTTTGATTTGGAGATTAAGGACAAAAAGGGGACTGAGAACCTACTAGCTGATCATCTGTCAAGATTGGTGAACGATGAGATAACGAAGAATGGGAGGGATATTCTTGAAGAGTTCCCGGATGAAAAGTTGCTTATGGTGCAAGAAAGACCATGGTTTGCTGACATGGCCAATTACAAAGCAACAGGGTTCATACCGGAGGATTACACATGGCAAATGAAGAAGAGGTTGATGAGAGACGCAACTCAATTCATTTGGGATGACCCGTACCTCTTCAAGATTGGAGCAGACCACTTGTTAAGGATATGTGTTGCAAGAGAAGAAGCCAAGGACATCATGTGGCATTGTCACAATTCGCCATATGGTGGTCATTACAGTGGTGAAAGAACTGGAGCAAAAGTTCTTCAAGCAGGCTTTTATTGGCCCACTTTGTTCAAAGACGCATACGAGCATGTGAAGGAATGCGAGAGTTGCCAAAAAACTGGAGGGATTTCAAAAAGGAATGAGATGCCCCTGCAAAGTATCCTTGAAGTCGAAGTCTTTGACTGTTGGGGTATTGACTTTGTAGGGTCGTTTCCATCCTCCATGTCTAATGAGTACATTTTGGTGGCCGTAGATTATGTGTCAAAGTGGGTAGAAGCAATAGCATCCCCAAAAGCCGATAGCAAGACGGTGGTCAAGTTTCTGAAAAGGAACATCTTTTCCCGATTTGGAACTCCAAGAGTGCTAATAAGTGATGGAGGTTCTCACTTCTGCAATCAACAATTGGCAAAAGCACTTGAGCATTATGGGTAAAACACAAGGTTGCTTCACCATACCATCCACAGACCAACGGTCAAGCCGAGGTATCCAACCGTGAAATCAAAAGGATACTTGAGAAGACCGTGTCGTCATCAAGGAAGGATTGGTCGATGAAACTGGACGAAGCATTGTGGGCCTATAGGACCGCATACAAAGCTCCTACGGGTTTCACATAATTCCAGTTGGTGTATGGGAAAGCATGCCACTTGCCGGTCGAGTTGGAGCACAAAGCGTTTTGGGCGCTAAAGTTTTTGAACTTTGATCAAGAGCAAGCGGGGGAGAAGAGAAAGCTTCAGATGAAAGAACTCGAAGAAATGTGTGACCAAGCTTATCTGTCAAGCAAGCTTTATAAGGAAAAGGTCAAACGGTATCATGACAAGAAGATCATGAAGAGGGAATTCAGACCCGGTCAAATGGTGTTGCTGTTCAATGCAAGGCTAAGGCTATTTCCGGGTAAATTGAAGTCTAAATGGTCCGGTCCGTTCATGATCAAGGAGGTCAAACCTTATGGAGTTGTGGAGCTAGAAGATCCTATCACTAAGTCAACATATGGACAGTGAATGGACAGAGGCTGAAGCCATATTTTGGCGGTGAAGTTGTTCGGCACACGACGACGATTTCACTCATCAATTCTTAAGAAAAAATGAATCAGGGGTCGATCTAATGACGTTATACAAGAGCTTGTTGGGAGGCACCCCAATTTTGTAAGTATGTTTCATTTTCAGTTTTATTTTAGTTCTGTACAGCTATTTATGCATGTAGGGATAGTGGCAAAGACTCAAAATTTTATTTTTCTGTTTCCTGTCATGGTCGCTACAGCGACAGATTCCATCGCTGTAGCGATGAACTTTACACAACGTCGCTGTAGCGACGTACTTGTCGCTTGTAGCGAGGCCTTTCTAACTTTGCGCTTGTAGCGCCAGTTAACGCCTGTAGCGATGGGCTTACAGCCTGTCGCTGTAGCGACCGTAGCAGAAACTGCCATTTAAGTTTCCCAGGCCACTAGTAACCTTTCCCCTACCCTCCAACCACCCTATTAATTGCACTAGCCGTTTTTCTTACATTTTTTCGCAAACCATTTAATCAGTAACATTCCATTCCATCTAGCTTTCATTCTGCATTTCTGCATCTTTGTTCTTCTGCAATTTTCTGCTAAATCTTGCAAATTATTTCTGTACCTGTTCAATCTGCACTCAACATCAATCAGGTATGTAAATCGTAACTATCTGTTGCTGATTATATGCGTGTTTCAGAACCTAGGGTTTAGGATTTTCAAATTTTTACTTAAGGTTGATCCTTGTCGCTATACCCATGATTATTTGTAGATTAAGCTTTAGTAAATGAACTAGAATCACTGAGCAAACTCTCCTTTCATCCTCTTGTTCATTCAAATCGTATTTTGAAAAACCTAAATGTAAAAATTCAAAATAAATTTAGGGTTTTTGATGATGAGGAAGTTTTAGTGATTTTTGTTCATTTATATTAGCTTTAGGGTTATTTTCGCATGCCACAAGTAGGTTAGAATCAAGAAAAATTACAAATTTAGAAAAGGGTTTTTCCTCGCTACAGTGCGCTTGTAGCGCAGGAAACCAACATTTTCTGGGTTCGCTCGCTACAAGCGACCATCCTGTCGCTGTAGCGACGAAACCCAGAATTGGTTTTATTTTTCTTTTGATCTGATGCTGACTTGAATCCTACCTATTTTTTGTCTGTTTAATCTTTGTGTAGGAATGACACCAAAATCTTCATCGAAGAGATCACGTAATGTTGAAGGTTCATCATCTAGACCTAGATCAAACCCTCAACCACATGATGCAAGCCACTTCTTAAGCTTAAGGAACCAAGAGCGGTATGAGGAGCTTAAAACAAGGAGGATATGGTCCGAGAAACAGTTCCAGATTTCAGAAGAAGGCAACTATGGAGGGATTGCACACATGCTGAACGAGAGAAAATGAGGAATATTGTGCACTCCTCCACGGAAGATTAATTACGATATCGTGCGGGAGTTTTATGCAAATGCGATTCCAGCAGACCCTTCAGACCCATTCACATGGACGACATATGTGCGAGGGCGCACCATCGCGTTTGATAGGATGTCCATCAACTCCTACTTAGGTAAACCTTTGGTGCTTTGTGATTCAGATAACCCACTAGCACCGGAGCTGCTGTGTGACTTTCATGAACACCAGAGGGGAGGAAATTGGGATCACGATCTAATAGCACGGGAAATCTTCCAAGAGGGAAGAACTTATGATGTGAGCAAGGCTTCGGGTAAGCCTTTCAGAGCTTTCAGAGATGACATGACCACACCTGCTCAGGCAGTACTTACCCTCATTCTTTATAATATAAGGCCTAAGTCTCATACTTCATCCACTACCCTCGATGTCACACCCCTGCTCCACTATATCCTCAGCAACCGTCAGGTTGACATTGCTAGGATTATAGCTAATGAGATGAGGGTTGTGGCAGAGAGTGGTATCCTGCCGCCAGGCAAACCTAAATGCCCATTGACCTTCCCTGGTTTGATAATGGGATTGTGTAGAAAGGCTAGGATACACATGTCTACCCAAGTGGATGAAGAGATAAAAAACCCTATTGATGACAGGTACATCAATAGGTATTGTTCTACCCCCTCACCAGCTGCCCCACCTTCTTCCACATCAGCTGGACCTTCTACAGTACCACCACCAGCACCACATGACCCTAGCCACTCTCAGGCCCCAACCTATCCACCATTGGACTTCTCTAGTTGGGACCCATCTCTAGTTGGCTCATTTCTCATGGCGCAGAATGCGTCTAATCATCGTGCTCTCACGACGATCCAGAGTCACTTGCACGAGAGCGGCTACAGTACTTGGACTCCAGCCTTTTTCAGCGAGCATATTGCTTGGCCTGGGGACAGGCCTTTCTTTTCTGGAGGGGCAGCTGCAGATGCTGGTGATGATGATGCTGCAGATGATGCTGATGATGATGCTGATGTTGATGATGACCATGGCGATGACTCCTCAGAGGCTACTAGGAGCATTGACCATGTAGCTGCATACTTGATGGATTCAGACGACATGGATTCAGATTGATCTTGATGCAAGCTGCAAATTTTTGTTTTATCATTTCTTTCGTTTTATTTATTATGCTTTGTACTTTATAACATTTTTCATGCTTTGTACTTTGTTTTTGGTTATGTTTATGTACCATGGATGATGTTACTTTATGCTTTTATGTTATTATATTTTGGTTATTACATGTTTAGTGTATATTATGCTTTATTTATGCTTTGTTATTTAATTTTGGTTAAAATTTTTTTGAATTATCCCAACAATTTTGAAAGAAAGATAACAAAGATTCAAAAGCCGGTGCTTGAGCTTAGAATCAGTTGAGTGATAATGATAGAATGAGTGTTAAAGCGCGCAGCTAAGGTACTGGTTTTCTTGTTTTTCTAGGTATATTCTCGAATGTGAATAAGTTCTTTACACACAAGTTTAATTTATTCAGTTTTAAGCAAGCACTTGTTTAGTTTTGAACCAATTTAGAACTAGCCATAATGTGAGGAATCCTCAACCTTCGTATATATATGCAGGAGACCAACATATCATGTTTAACTCAGTTATTTTATGTTAAATCTTTTGTTGTTTTAAATTGTGTAAAAGCATTGAAATGATCAAGGCAATTTTTTGAAATTGAGTGAAATACTTGACCAAATAAACCTACCCTGTGAGAAGTGTGAGTATCTGTTAACCCCTCTGAGCCTATTGAATCAGAATCGTTAGCCATGAACTGTCAATTTTCATAAGCTCAATTGCTTATTTAAATTGCCGGAGTTTGTAAAAAAATTCAGTTCATAGTTAACTCTTTATTGAATTCTGATATTTGTTTTCTTTTGAACCCTTATCCATCGTTATTATTGACCTTTGCCATAATGACAAAGGAACATTCGATTAGGGTGTCATTAAACTAAGTTGGGGAGAAAGGGAGGTTGTGTTTATGTCAATGTAATGGTGAATGTTGATAATTGGTCTTGACAACAAGAAAAAGAAAAGAAAAAAGAAAGAAAAGCAAACCAAGAAAAAGAAAAGAGAAAAATGAAAAGGTTTGCAATAATTCAAAGAAAAAAGTTGTCAAGATCAATCAAGAAAAGAAAAATATGTAGTTCACCAAGAGTTGTATTGGAATAAGGAGGAAGTTTGTAAATAGATTGAATGTTCCTCTTGCTTGGCCATTTGAATTCAAATATCCCACATATGACAATTCTTTTGTAACCTAGCCCAATTACAACCCTTAAAGACCTTATGATCAATGCCTTTTATGCTTTTAGAAATGATAATTAGATGGACACATAATTTAATTGGAATGTTATCATGTTTGTTGGATGAGTGTTCATACCCTCACAATAGATTTCAAATTGTTCATATACTTTATATAGAAGTATGTTAGGTTTGGTTCAAATTTAAACATGTTGCTTGTTTAGGATTGTGTGATTTGATTCTTAGGTTCATAACTAGTTCACATTTATAGTATGTATCTCGTTTAATAAGAAACTGAACTCTAGCTTGCGCAGTCACATTTGAATCACTCATCTGATATTTATTTCTTCAAACTTTTGATTCCTTTGCTAATTGCTCAATACTTTGGTTAAAAGCTATGAAAATTTCCTTTTGATTCTTTGGTTTGAGGACAAACCAAAATGTAAGTTGGGGAGAGTTTGATAAGTGCCTAAAAGTTGTTATCTTTTGATACATTTTAAGGCACTTATGTTACTTGTTTTACAAGTTATCTTAGGATAAGAGCATATTTATGGTTAAAATGCAATATGTGTGATCCTAAGTCTTACCCCATGTTATTATGCAGGAAATTCATGTTTGGACCTGATTGATGCAAGGAAAATGAAGTTTTTCTTAAGCCATCGCTACAAGCGCCAGAAGCCACGCTAGAAGCGAGGATAGGCAGGGATTTTCATGAAGCCATCGCTTGAAGCGCCAGAAGCCTCGCTAGAAGCGAGCCTAGGCAGGGATTTTCAAGAGTTCATCGCTTGAAGCGATGAACTGGACGCTAGAAGCGAGCCTAGGCAGGGAATTTTAAGGTTCCATCGCTTGTAGCGACAGACCTTGTCGCTACAGCGACCAAAGGGCGGTTTAATGCTGATTGATGACGTGGAGCTCTCCCATTGGCCAGAAAGTTTTCCTCGCTACAGCGACAGGCTGGTCGCTTGTAGCGAGCGTGCAAATTCTCAGCATATAAAAGCATTTGAAGCTCATTTTTTCATATAGTTAGCTGAATACCTAATTTTACAACTTCCAGAGCTTTAAATATTTGATTTCTAAGAGAGAGAATAGGCATAGAAGGAGGCAAACTTCAAATAGCAAAAGGATTTGAATTGAAGATTACATTAAGAAGCTTTGAGAAATCAAGCCTTAACATATCTTCATCTTCCTTTCTTGTTTTGCAATAGTTATCATGACAATGATCAACTAATCTCCTTTGTTGGGATTAATAGGTAATCAATCACTCTATGTTGTAAACTTTTGATAATTTAAATATATGATTCTAGCATTTTTATATACCATTGAATTTATTCTTGCTTTTCACTCTTATATTTGATTTAAATGATATTGAAAAATACTTTTGAATCTAGGTTTAGAATGATATTCTATCAAGATAAGAAATTCTAGAAATGGGATTTTTTTTTGATAATCACATTAAGTATTGGATCGTTAAAGCTTTCTAATCGTTTAATAGATTGAGAAATCATCGATTAAACGATACGATCGATCTCACGACGTCATTTGGGAAATCAATGACGTTGTCGAGTAATACGTGATAATGTCATATATAAGAAAAAGCTAGAATCTGTATTTATGATCAATCGAATACAAACAATGTTTGATTGATGAACGTTAATCCTAACGCCTTTTATGTCCTATTACTCTACGTTTTATTTATTACGTTTTTAATGTTGAGTAGTGTAGTAATGAAAAAGGTTAAACCCTAACTTAAGACGATAATCGACGTTGAACGGTTTATGATATCACGATAATCCCTGAGGAACGATATAAAACTTATACTTACTTTTGTTGTACATTAACAGTAACAGGACTGAAAAGAAAGGAAAAAGCATTGCCCTTGTTACAAATGCTGACGCTGAGGAGTCACAAGGAGATATTGAGGAAGATGAAAGCTTGTCACAGGCTATTGTGTTACTTGGAAGATAGTTTAGCAAGATTCTGAAACGAGTTGACAAGAGACCCAGGCCAAATGGTCAGAACATTAGGTTCGACATCAGTAAGCAACAAACTAATTTGAAGAAAACAAGAACTGAAGAGAAGAGCAATCAATCCAAGGGAGTTCAGTGTCATGAATGTGAAGGATGTGGTCACATTACATCAGAATGTCCCACGTACCTAAAAAACCTAAAGAAGGGCTTATCTGTTTCTTGGTCTGATGATGATGATTCTGAAGGTGAACCTGATGATGAAACTGCTAAACACGTTACAACCTTCACTGGTAGATGTGAATCTGATGAAGATTCATGTGATGAGGATGTTTCTTATGAAGAACTAGCTGATTCTTATAAAGAGCTTTGTGCCAGAAGTGACGACATTTGTTAAGAAAAGGTAAAATCTTTATCAACCATCTCTGGTTTGCAAAATGAGGTAACCTTGTTAACTTCCAAGTTTGATAACACTACTAGAAAAATCAGTTTTAGTGAGGGTATAAATCCCTCACTAAACTGTTATAACTCCCTCACTAACAAATTTAGTGACGGATTTTGTGACGGCCAGTAATCCGTTCCGAATTTTGGCCTTGCTAAATATTAGTGAGGGATTTTGGATTCCGTCACTAATTGATACGGATAAAATCCGTCGCTAATCATGTGAATCCGTCACTAAATATGAGGCAAAAATGTCCTAAAAATGGGACAATTCCCTCACTAATTAGTGAGGGATTTGTGTTCCCTCTCTAACAGCGAGGGACCATTTCTTCCTTATCCACCAATATTTCCGTCACTAATTAGTGAGGGATTTGCGTTCCCTCTCTAATAGCGAGGGACAATTTCTTTCTTAATCACCAATATTTCCGTCACTAATTAGTGAGGGATTTCTGTTCCCTCTCTAATAGCGAGGGACCATTTCTTCCTTATTCCCCAATATTTCCGTCACTAATTAGTGAGGGATTTGTGTTTCCCTCACTACAAGAAAAAAGACATTTTGCAACTTTTTAACATATGTTGCCCAATCAAATTGATTTTTGGACATTATGCCTGAGTAAAAAAAATGGTAGAATTGGAGTCATCTGATCTTAATCAAATGGTCCATATCGCATGATTGTGTCAAATGCCAGATTTCCTCAACGCAATGAATTAAAATCCAAACAATATATCATTGGCACTAAAAAAAGACAGACGGTCCTGAAATTAATTGAAGCTTTGTCCACTATAAAACATAAGTGAATTGTTCTATTAAAATTGGTATTAATTGAAGAGTTGAAAAACTATACACATATAAAATTACAGTGTAAAAACTCATAGTTTGGTGAACTATATCCAAAAATGCAAAACCATTTCAAAATGCTCTTCACTGGTTGAACCTGAAAGACTGAGTTCCATTATCACAAGTCCATCAATATCTTCAGTCTTTCCATGCTACTGCAGTGTCCAAAAGCAAGAGTTACTCGTACTGAAATATAAAACTCAACCCATGAGTAAGATCTCTAATTGAAACAAGAATAAATGACATCCAAAAATGTGAATAGCATCAAAATGCGGCTCACAGTAAGTGTATAACATTAAATCAAGAAAAAAATATTGATTCTTAAAATATATAGAACAAAAACTGTTTTTAATCCACGCCAGAAGATACAAATTTTGTATAATTCTAGACTAGAAAATGTAGAGTTGTAAAACAGAATCTCAGCCCAAAGCCATAACCAGCGGCTGTACCTAAGCAGTACATAGTAAAGAATTAAACAACAGCATCAGCAGCAACACGTGATTTCAAATATATATATATTCTACAAGGGTTTGTCTACTTTGTAAGGTTTGAGGCCGAGCACAACCCGACAAAGCGGCTTGAAAGGTGAAGATTGCCTAGCATTAGAAGTTCTGTTTAGGCCTTATCTAACACCAATATGAGCCTTGAGTTTTTTCTATTACACCTGCTCACACCCAACACTACTCAACTAGGTACACAAATAATACGGTGGCCCATTCATGTGTCTAGGATGGACACTAATGCCATTTTGTGTTTTTGGTCCTGATTCAACTTCATCAAACCAACTTCTACGGTGAGGATTGCCCGGGCTTTATAAGCTCCGCTTAGGCCTTACTTCTATCCAAAGAGACTTTGATTTTTCCCAATACTAATCCACTACGTCTTAGAGTAAATGATAGATTTTGTATTTTTCCATGAAACATAAAACAGCACTGTAGAGAAGAACCCACTCCCAAAAGATAGGGGATGTAAAGACACACTGGTGATTGGGATATCCATGCACCCACACTGGTGATTGGACAAAAACACAAACATATGCGTTGCTGAAAGCAAATGCAATTATGACAATTTTTATTGTATGTATGTATGCATTAGATGGATGAGTTAAGACATAATGAAACATGTTGCAATATACCTTGATCAGTTTTCCACTAGATGTAAGATACTTTAGTTTTGCTGACAACAACTTTTTGAAGTCTGCCGGTGGCCGGTATTCTGTAGTTACACAATAAAATCCGTGTATAGTGTTGGATGATAATAATACAGAAGCAAACAACAGGAGCTGATGAAAACAATTATTTCTTACGTCGATGACACCGGTTCTACCAAGCCACACAAATTGATCAAGAAACAAGAAAGTGGACAGCAATGCATTCTTGGACTGAAAAAAAAACATTCAACAAGACATTAGGAAAATAAATTAAAGATTGAAAAGGATAATGTTCTAGGAATTATCATACCTTTCCCAACAGAATTAGGGGGAGGGGTGTACCCTGTGGTGATGGACTTATCAGAGCATGCAGGTCATTGACAAACTGCAATTAAAGAGTGAAGTATATGAGTGACTATTATTACATGAACTAATTATTGGCAACATCATTTTTTATGTCAGAATGTCTATTGGAATGTTATAGATGGGTAAATTACTAATCAAAGCTAAGTATTAGACTTTCTCAAATTTATCCTTTTATACTTGTGTCCCTCAGAACCCGAACAAAGAATATTAAGCATACTATAGATCTTGTCTTCTTTAAACAAATCAATCATAGAGGATATTTCATTATAAACTGCATACTTCAGAAAGAAAAAGAAAATTAACCTAACCTTAAATAGACGAAAAACTTTTCGTGCTAAGCTGGTTGTTTTGTCAACATTCTGCGCTTTACCAGGTTCTCCATTACTCAAGAATTTGGAACCATATTGTATTGCTCTGCATATCTTGTCCCTTGCCTCAGCCTTGTTCAAATACAAAACAAGAAGGCCAAGCTCTGCCCTGGTTGCATCCAATGTACTCATTTTCTAAGCTAATTAGTAATCACTGTCATAAACAAAATCACCGCACAGTTCAGATTAAATGAAGAGGGCAAAGAGAATTTGGTTTTACTAATCTTACTTTCCAAAGCATTGTTTTTAAAGAGTTCTTTAAAAAAATTCAGTGCCACGTACAAAATTGTTAAACTGTATTCAAAAGAATAACCACAAAGCTAGTATAAAAAATTTCAAAATGCTGATAATTTGGACTAACAATTTAGCACTGCCATGAGAATTCATCAAGACAACGAAAGCCTGATAAGTATGACATTGGTAAAAAAACAACTCTAGCGACTAGCAGACCTTCCACAATGTAAGTTTCATCATCTGCTGAACTATTGTTTGAATGTAAAAAACGGAAGTTTGAATACTCATATTTCTTGCAATCATCAAATCCAATGGAGAAACTCCATTTAAGATATCAGAAAAGTGAAAAACACAGAGGAAACACATTGAGCTTCTTTAGATTTCAATTTATAGCAGAGTGAATTTTCTTTTCCATTTTCATTTATTCACTCAGCCTTCAATCAAGAAACTAAACATAGCAAAAAGCAGCCTTCAGATATGAATCTTTCTGCCGGGCGCATGAAGCACCCCTATTTTTCTTGGATTGCATTTTAACATTTCCCACAAAAGCTAAATTGTTGTGCTACAACATCAAACTAAACCCAAGCACAGTTTAGTACATCATTGCAAAAAAGTAAATCCAATATAAGGGTACCTTCATGTTCTAAAATCAAATGAAACCATAATAGTAAATAAATCCTGCATCTCTGCAGTTCCCTCCCCCACAAAAAAGGTTAATTACCATAACATTAAAATACAAAAAAAGAGAAATGAGATCGTCAACAGTAATGAAACCTATGAAGCACCAAATGAATCTAACAATAACTAAGTAGCTTATTAAAAGCTTATTATAGCTTATTAGCATATTATACCTTATTATAAATCTAACAAACACTTGACTAGAGTCAACAAGGGATGTAAAGGGAAGGATAAAGAATGAACCTGAAGCTGATCTTTGTGACGGTGGTGAAGCTGAGAATCTGAGTTGAGTTTGGCTAAGAAGCTGTGAATGGAGCTTGGTGGTGGATTGAATCTCTGAATCTAAGCATCTAATCTCAGAATCGAATATGAGAAGTGAAGCTCGGTGGTGCCAAACGGTGGTGAAGCTGAGAATCGAATTTGATTGACGGTGGTGAACTCGGTGGTAAATCTCAGATGTGAAGCTCTCAATGTGAATCGAATCCGGCCCGGCCGCGAGGAATCAAGAGATCTTTGCCGGTTCTGACTTGGATCTCGGGTGACGGAAAAAGGCGCCCAGAAGTGACGAGCAGTCGCGGTCCTTGGCTCTAGGCGATAGGCTAGCAGTAAGCTTGGCTACAGCGAAGCGCTTACCAAGCGCGAAGGAGAAGTGAAGATTTGAGGGAGAAGTGCAGATTTGAACTGGATGTGAAGGAATGGCTTAATTTTGGGGGAAAAATTTAATTTTAGGGTTTGTAAAAAAATGAGGGGGAATGTTTTAGTATAAGAGGAGGGAAAGCCAAAATTGGGGGAATTGTTTGTGAGGGATTAATTTCCTCACTAACCATGTAGTTGACATTAGTGAGGGTTTTAGTGAGGGAAAAATTAGTGAGGGATCACTTCCGTGTCTAACTCCGCAACAAAAGTTTAACTCATCAATTTTGCGAGGGATTTAGTGACGGAATTTTTGTGAGGGAATATTTGTGAGGGATAATTAATCTTTTCCGTCACTAATGTTTGTCCACTCGATTTTTGTGGTGAATATGAAAATCCGTCTCTAAAACCGTCACAATTAGTGAGGGATTTTTTTCCCTCCCTAAAATCCGTCTCTAATTTGCGTTTTTCTAGTAGTGTAACAAGACAAATTCACTTAGAATATTGAACAGTGGTTCAAATATGTTATATGAGATTTTGCAAGATTTGAAGGGGTCTGGAAGCTTGAAAGATGTAGGTTTTAACTATCAATCCATAAATAAACAATGTGAAACCTCTGTAACTAAATTTATCCCTCCTGAAAGTAAATATGAGTTTGCAATGTCAGACAAAATGTTACAACTTCATGTTCAACATCTGAAACCCCAAGCTAGAAGTAAGTGTTTACCTTGGCAATATAATTACTGTGGGAGATTTGGTCACATAAAGCCCTACTGTTACAGACTGTATGGATATCTCAATTTCAAAGGCATGAAGAAGGTCATAATTGAAGAAGCCATCAGAGGGTTATCCAATCTAACAAAAAAGGAAGTTTATGTAGAACAACCTAAGGGATTGATTGATCCTAGCTTTCTAGATCATGTGAATAAGTTGAGGAAGGCTCTTGATGAATTAAAGCTAATGGATGATGTTGTGTTTATTTCCCAAAGCAAGTGTGCCAAGAGTATTGTGAAGAATTTTGCTCTTATGAATGCAAGACATAAGAGAACATCTGATGCAGACTGGACAAGTAGTGCTGGTGATAGAAAAAGCAATTATGGAGGATGTTTCTTTTTGGGAAACAACCTTATCTCTTGGTTCAACAAGAAGCAAAATTGTCTATCTTTTTCTACTACAGAAGCTGCGTACATTGCTGTATGCAGTATCTGCAATCTGTTATTATGGATGAAACAGATGTTGAAGGAGTACAATGTCAAGCAAGATGTCATGACATTATACAGTGACAATGTTGAGAAATTAAAGGGCTCTTTAAGTAGTTGCTTATATGAGAATCTATAGCAATTACAGGTGTTGAAATGTGCAAACAAATTCTTTTTATTTACTATAACTAGAATTGCACGAGAAATCAGGGAAATCATTGTCATTTTGAAGACTGCTAAAATTGTTGAAACCAGTTCTGAGATCTCCCAAACTGATGCTGATATTGTTGAGCTTCCTGAGAATTCTCAACCTGATGTGTTTGAAGATCAACCTGATGTGGGTTGAAGTTTTGAGGTTCAAATATGTTAATGCTTAGAGGTATTATGTTCAGATGTGGTTACTGTTACTATGTGTGTCTGAGTGGTTTGCTATGAAGTGTTTGTTCTTCTGTGAAGACTTTGTGTGTAGTGATATTGAGAAAGATGTTGAGGATGATGTCCTACACATCATGTTCCCTGGCAGGAAGAAGATATGTGCTATGAGAAGTGTCACTGATGTTATCTCTGCTGGTTTGTATCTGATGTTTCCAAGAATAATGTCTTTCTTATGCCTCTGTTGGAAATGATTTCAGGGCATGTTCCCTTTGTTTTTCCTCTGTTTGTGTGCATATGGTTTGTAACCTCTGCTGTTTCTTTTTCTTTCTACTCCTGGTGAATGCATGGTTGTTTTTGTCAAAATTGTTTGGCTAAAAAGGGGGAGATAAGTGTTTCAGAAGCACTACAGTTTTTCAGAAGCACTACAGTAGTTCAGAATCAATACAGTATTTCTGTTTCAGGGTCTCTGTTTCAGGGGGAGTGCTACGTATGACATGTTTCAGGGGGAGTTATGTGTGGAAACGTAGTATATCTCTTGTTAGGTTTTTGTTTGTTATGTGCCGCTGCTGACTCTGTTGCTATTTGGTTGCTACGTTTAATTTCTTCATGGTTGGTTGCATACTTATGATGAGTGAAGAATTTGCCTTGTGATATCTCTCTGATCTCAGATTGATTTTAGCCAAAAATTTGTCAAAGGGGGAGATTGTTGGATATTTGGTTGTTGGCTTCATTTTTGCTAAAATCAAATATACAAGCAAGATGTTCATCTTCAGAAGCAGAACCTCAGAAGCTTCATTTTCGCGCCTTGGAGCTGTTTATTTTCTCACCTGATCTTTTGAAGATTTGATTGAAGAATTCATGCTGCGTATGTTTCTAGAAGGAAGATATTTTCGAGAGATATATTTCTTCAGATTGGATATTATTTGATTTGTGAATATATTTTCAAAGAGATCTTTGGAAAATATATTTCTGAAGAATATTTGTGTCAATATATTTCTGAAAAGAATATTTGATTCAAATATATGTTGCTGCTGAAGGCTATAAATAGAAGACGCCACTAGTGAAGAAATCAACTGAAACCGAAGCTATCATTGAAAGAGTATTCATAGGTTTCAAGTGTGTTAATTGTGAGCCTTTCTTGTATCATCTTGATGCAAGCTTAGGACTGTGTTTATTGAGTTGTAATTGTAGATCACTTGAAGCTTTTAAGCAAGAGTAACTTTTGTGTGTTTGGAGTGTGTCTCTGTCTTTGATTGTTATTTGAGTCTAAGATCACTGGGGCAGTGATTGTTTGAGGGGAAGTGAAAGGGGTCTCATATCTAGGAGTTCCTAGGTAGAAATACCACGGGTAGTGATTAAGTGAGAAGGCGGTGAACCGGAGGTTGTTCACATAGGACTTTGAATTGATACTATCATTGTGGATTTCCTTCCTGGCTTGGTAGCCTCCAGATGTAGGTGTGTTTGTCACTGAACTGGGTTAACAAACTTCTTGTGCCTTTTACTTTCTGTCTGTTATTGTTTTGCGTGTTTTACTCATAAATCAACGTTGAAACTTTGTACTCTGTTTTACACCGTTGTTCTTGTGTTGGATCATTACGTTCAGCATCAGGATTTTACTGCGCCATAATTTCAATTGGTATCAGAGCAGGCACCCTGTTCTGTTTTTGGGTGAGCTCCAGGGTTAAATCAAGACTGCACTAATTAACTTATGCTCATCAGATTGCACTTCATATTTCTCCACTAATTGACCTATGCTCATCAGATTGTACTTCATATCTGGAACATAGAAAACATCTTCAATAATGATTTTCCCACCATCATTTCTCTTGATCACCATATTTCCACTTCCTTCTGATGCAAGCTTTCTACTGTCAACTAATTTGATACTAGTTTTCTTGCTAGAATCAAAATTAGTTAACCATTCTCTATGAGCAGTCATATGATTAGAGCATCCAGAGTCAAGATACCACTCTTCATTCTTGATCTTATCTTCACATGTAGTAGCCATCATCAAGACTGTATTGTGATCATCTCCATGAGCTATATTTGCTTCCTCATCAGTCTTTTGATCTTTCTTGAACCAACATTCATCAGCAAAATGTTCATACTTTTCACAATTGTAGCACTGAACTTTACTTTTATCAAAATCCTTCTTCTTATTCTTACCTTTGCCAAAACCTCCTCTTCTTGAAGATTCAGTTTTGTCATCAGTTTTAGACTTTCCATTGTTGGACCAGTTTGTTCTTCCTTTTCCCTTTTTCTTGAAATTCTTGTGATTTTCCTCTTTCTTGACTGTTTGTGCTTGAAGAGCTTGTTGTACAGATCTTTCAGAACCTCTATCAATCACTAACAGTTCATGTGCTTCCAGTGAACTTTGCAATTCTTCAATCTTCATAGTTTTAACATCCTTTGCTTCTTGGATTGCTACTACTATGAAATCAAACTTTGGATTCAGGATCTCAATACCTTCTCTACTACCATCTGATCTAAGATGTTTTCACCATCATCAGATTCACAATCTCAATCATTTTTGAGAAGTAATCACTTACTTTTTGATCTTCCTCCATTTGCATCATCTCATACTTCCTTCTATATGACTGCAACTTGACTTGTTTCACTTTTTCTCCCCCATTGTGATAGTTTTCCAGAATGTCCCAAGCTTCTTTGGATCTTGTAGCCTTTGATATCTTCTCAAAGTGCTGATTATCAACATTTTGTTGAATGTAAAATAGAGCTTTACAATCTTTCTTCTTCGCTTCTTTGAATGCCAACCTCTGTGCTTCAGTTGGATTTGCCCCCGAATCCTCATAGCCATTCTGCATCAGATCACTTACATCTTGTGCTCCAAAAAGCGATTTCATCAATGCACTCCATCGTTCCCAGTTCTTGCCATCAAGAACTAGAATGTCAACCTCTGTGCTTCTTTGAATGCCAACATCTGCGCTTCAGTTGGATTTGCCCCCAAATCCTCATAGCCATTCTGCACCAGATCACTTACATCTTGTGCTCCAAAAAGTGATTTCATCAATGCACTCCATCGTTCCCAGTTCTTGCCATCAAGAACTAGAATGTTTGATCCAAAACCATTGTTGTTCATCTTGCTTTGATCAAGAAATTAACACTCACACCTCACTCAGTGTTTCCCTATGGTGATTCCCCTCACACTTCACTCGTGTTTCCCTAAGATTTAACCCAGGCTCTGATACCAATTGTTGGATCAATTTGTGCAGCATAAGTGCTTATTGAAATAAGCTGTTAAAACTCTAAAACCTCAGACTCTGGTGTCACTAACTAACTTGCTAAGGAGCAGTTATGGATTAATTCTCAACAAAAATTTATATTGAAAATGAGAGAAAAGAAATTAGATAAAAGCATTTAATATAAGTTTCAGTTTTCAATTTCCATATTCTCTTATTTTAAATTTAAATCTTAATACTCTCTTCATAAACTTCAGTTTCAGATCGTACCCAAACCTAAATCAACATACACTTACAAAATTCAAAAATCAATAATGAGAATTTTTAGAAAATTTGAATAAATTTAACTGATTTAGAATTTAACATATCAAGAGAGGGAGAATGAAAACAAAACCCTAGCTAATTACCTCATTCATCTAGTATCAATGGGGAGACCATGGCATGGTTCCCATTTTCTTTTTACATTTTTCCTTGATGCACCCACTTTCAATCCTCTATAAATTTCCCTATATCCCTGTTTTGCGGACAAAAACGACCTACTCTTGTTTTTCCATACATTTTTTTTATTGTTTCCTTAAATCAACAATGCAAGTTATGGTGGTTGTGGCCATCTAAATATGAATACAGAGAAAGAAAGAGAATAAACTAAAATCGGCAATTAACAAGGATAGATCTATAATTCCCTTTTCTCTCTAATGTGCTTGTAAAATATCAACATCAAATTTAATTTCTACTTGATGTTGAGATTTTACAAGTACTGCCTTTTTTATGTCGCTCCCCTCTGTTAATTATCAGTTTAGTATTTTCTTTTTTCCTATATTCATATTTATACGCATACACCATCGATAACTTGCAGTATTAATTAAAAGGAAGAAATTAAAAATTTATCAAAAAACTGATAAGTGTCAAAATTACATGTTTCCACTTATATAATTCAATGCACTTCTTTACTTCTTCATGGTGCTGTTGTCTTGCTTCTTTATGTCGAGTACATGATTATCACTACTGACGACTATGTTGGAATTGAAGTGCTCAAAAAAATCTTGTGTCAACAATTTGAGATGAATGATCTTAGACCATTAAGTTATATTTTGGGGCTTGAAGTATTATCTTCTCGTGATGGTCTGTTTCTCTCACATGTTAAGTATGTTTCTGATCTTGTCTCTCGAGCAGGTCCACTGATTGTAGAATCGAGCATACTCCCCTTGAACTTAACGTTCAATTTACTCTTCAAGATGGTACCGCTTGATCATATATTGTTCATCTTGTTAGCCAATTCATGGCTTCTCCACTTACTACATATTATGTTGTTGTCCTTGGATTATTCGGTATACAAAAGGTACGTGTTATTTTATGGTCTTCAAAGGTAGTACCTTTTCTCTTAGTTTTCAATTTTGAGTTGAATTTCTCTTACAAACCAACATGATATCTTTAAAAACTAAGAGAAATTCAAATGAAGAAAATTGAACAATAAGAGAAATGGAAATGATAAAGAATATTAGCAAAAAAAATGTAAAAGAACAATCTCGTAAAACTGAAATAATTTCATGTAAAAAGAGAAGGGAAACAATTTCATTGAATCTTGTTAAAAAAAAAAAAGTAAATTCATTAAATCCATTATTGATGAAGATTAATTTCCCTGCACTGTATGCATACTGAACAGTATTCATTACAAGTTAATTGACAAATGAACATTAATTTTGTATACGTTGTTAGACTTTATTTTGTGTTATTGCTAATGTTATATTCAAAACAAATTAGTGCCAAAATAAACCGGGAAGGACCATAATATTTACTGTTCAATCTGTAATAGCTTTAGACATATTTTATTATCGTCTTTATGACAAGAGTTTTAATGTCGAATCAAACTTTCAATGATCACGAACTCACCTAAGATATTAGGTGGTTGTGATCAAAGAAACGGGTTAAGTACCAAGACATCGGGCTTAACAATTTTATTAGAACGTCTTGAAAGTAAACAATTGTAGGCTCTGGACCCGGTTACCAACTAGCGAAAGAGAAGGGAATAGAACATGACATAATCACTCTTATAATATTTTCTTGTTCTAGACCTATAAAGTGAAAATAGAACCAAATGTATAATGTTCCCTCTGAGCCTATTTATAAGAGACATATGAGTCAACAAAAATTGATGTACCTGGTTCAAAATTTTGACCAGATACATCAACTTTTTTGAACTCAAATGTCTCTTATAAATAAAATTGAGAGAGTAAATTGAAACTAAAGAAAATATATTTCTAACTTATTTGATAAAACAACTATAAAAATCGGTGGAAAATAGTGCTAACAATCTACCTCGATGTCTCTCAACTAGCAACGAATTGACCAACGTCATGTTGTAGCTAACATCATCAACATCATGTTAATCGTCAAGATCATCAAAATTCACCAAGTTAAGTCATTTTACCAAAACGCACCCACAACAACTTAATTGATAACAATTCACATAATCAACACAATCTTTTCATCCATTTAATGATTCATGGCAGCAACACATCAACAACAACAAATTAATTCATTTACATTCAATTAATCATGTTATTCATCAAAATCACCAAAATTGACAACTTATCAAATTAATACAACCAACCATGAATTTTGACATGAATAAAACATGATTTTACCAACTTTGACATACTCAAATTAATCATGAAAAATGGAGCACGAATTTCACATAATCAATTATGAAATTAAGCATAAGCTTAAAGCCCAAATTACCCATTTGCTTATTAAAACCCATTTGATGAAAATAATCTTTCCCCTTACCTCAATTCTTCACTAAAAGTGCTTCCTAGCTTTAATTCTTCACTTCCATTCTTCTAGCCTCTTCTTTCTCTCTTCTCTCTCCTTGACCTCTTCTCAAAATTTTCACAAATGATTTGACCTAGTTCACCACCACTCACTACTACTCTTTATATAATATGGTTTAGGGTCACTACACTAATGAGCTTAGTCACATCTAACTCTCACAATTATTTTCTCTACACTTTTACTTCATTTAAACCTTCCATATTACTTATACACCACTATTTTCTAAAACTCAAATTTCTAGTTCTAACATAATTACAAAAAATGCCACTCACCCATAAAATGACTAAAATACCCTTGTTGTACCCTAATTTTGTCTGTCATATTTTTGACCTAAGAATCCATATGTATGTCTTTTGGCCCGGAATTTTTGGTCCTTTCAAGGAAAATTTCGGCAGAGAGGTATTTTAAAATACCTCATTTTTTTGGTTCGTTTTAGGGCCACTTTTTTATCTTATTTATTTTATTTTTACTTTTTATCTTTACTTTTAGTCTCATCTTTCTTTTTATCTTATGTTATTTTTGTTATTATTCCATTTTATTATTAGTACCATTTATTTATTTTCTTTTTTTATTTTTATTAGTATTTTCTTTTTTATTATTTTTATTAAAAGGTCAAAGAAGGCTGCAGAGGCAGCACCCCTCCTTTCCGTTTTTTTTCGTTAACCTCTGTCCGAAGCGCCTTTTCTTTCATGTTTCTCTTCCATTAACTTCTGTCAGAATCAACCCAGAATCTTCAAGAATTAACCCCAAAAGCACTACAAGTTGCAGGGGGCGCCGCCTTGTTTCCTGGCTTTCTTTCATCCTTTGTCCTGAAAGTCAAAATAAGCTGCAGACTGCCTGCAACACCCTTTTCTTCCTGCTTGCTTTCATTATCCTCTGTCAAAACTCAGCCTCAACTCTTCCAAAACTAGCCACAAAGTCTTCACCAAAATCACAAGGCAAGGTCACTTCCTCCCCTTTTCAATAAATGTTAACCAAGATTTTTGCCAAAGCACCCAAAAAGTCCAGCTTTCAAGGGATCTCATGATCACAAAAGAACACAAAATTGCATATATAACAGGGACGAAAATCAGAGGGAAGAGAGAGGATTTTGAGCACAATCAGAAAACCAGAAACAGCAAAATCATATATCAAAACCTCTAAAAAGAAATTCAGTCATTTTTTCTTTACAAGCCACCACAACAAATAAAAAAAAACTATCTAAGCCATCATCACAAAACCTCACACAAAAACATCACAAGAAACATCGCACAAAGAGAGGAGAATAGTAGCAAAACACCATTTTGTTACTGTTCATCTTCTCCATCACTTCCACCTTAAAAAAACCACAACCACCCAAAAGCCCCCTTTCATTTTTTTGTGCATCTGAAGCTTTGGCTAGGAGTTTGTAAGTTATCTTTGACCTTTTTCGCATTTTGTTTAAGTGTTTGTAGCTTTTCTTAAAAATAATGCATTTTTCATCATAAGTTCATGAGCATGACTTAAGGCCAGAATATAGTTAGTTCTAGGACATCTTTTGGTAGATCTAAGACCACTAGGATGTAGTATTCATGGCAAGCTTTACAGTGATATTTTTATCTTCGTATTTGGTTCAGTACTGAGTGAGAAATCTGACTGAGAAGTTGAGAAAAAAATCACAGAATTTGTGTTATGTTGTTCCTGCATATTTTTCTGCATTTTTACTCTTCATGTTAGTCATTTTAACTCATTTTTGCACTAAAAAATCATACAAAAAACCCAAAAATCACAAAGATCACAACAATCACCAAAGCAGAATTGGTTTGTTTCTTCTTCTTACTGTTTTCAACGTTTTACCCCTGAGGTTCTGAAATCTGCTTCTGAACAGTGCTTCTGAAGCAGCTTCTGAACAGTGCTTCTGAAGCAGCTTCTGAACAGTGCTTCTGAAGCAGCTTCTGAACAGTGCTTCTGAAGCAGCTTTTGAACACTGCTTCTGAAGCAGCTTTTGAACACTGCTTCTGAGGCAGCTTCTGAGCAGTGCTTCTGAGGCAACTTCTGAGCAGTGCTTCTGAGGCAGCTTCTAAAGCAGTGCTTCTGAAGCAGC
Source organism: Medicago ruthenica (assembly GCA_018208015.1). Classification (NCBI taxonomy): domain Eukaryota; kingdom Viridiplantae; phylum Streptophyta; class Magnoliopsida; order Fabales; family Fabaceae; genus Medicago; species Medicago ruthenica. The sequence goes on along the minus strand of CM031377.1, from coordinate 91,597,451 downwards.
TTCTGAAGCAGCTTCTAAAGCAGCTTCTAAACAGTGCTTCTGAAGCAGCTTCTGTACAGTACTACTGAAGCCGTATCATTTTGCGTTCTGTTTCTGAAGTCAGTTTCTGCGTCTGAAGGTTCAGAACCTGGGTTGAACTATTTTTGAAGGGGCTGAAACTCATTTTATTTGAAAAAGAGAAAAGATGTAACAAGTGTTATTGTTTTCAATTATAGTTTATACATTATTTTTCAATAACAAACTTGGATGAAAAAGGAATGGTTCGACGTATGTCTTTCCATTCCCCGGTTGCACGGGCACTTGACGTATGTCTTGTTGTTCGGACAATCGTCATTCCTTTTCAAAAAATACAAAAAATATATTAATTTTCAATAACAAACTTGAATGAAAAAGGAGTGGTTCGACGTATGTCTTCCCATTCCCCGGTTGCACGAGCACTTGACGTATGTCTCGTTGTTCGGACAATCGTCATTCTATTTTCAAAATACAAAAACATAAAAAATAAATTCAACACACCAAACTAATTTTCGGCCCCCCGCGGTCAAATAAAAAAAGCAAATCTCTTTTCATAAACGGACGATGTTTTATCAATTCTAACACGATACAAACAAACGCTTAAGCCTCCCACGCGCGAGCATACAAGCTACGTTTAACCGTTAGAATATGATCAAAAACATCGTTCTTTAAAATCAACCAACAAACAAATATTTTATACCAAATAACTACGTAGCTTTGAATTCTCCATCGCACCAGGAGATACGTAGGAGCAAGATCCCACTCTTGTCAAGCACACTAATAAACAATACTTTTTCCCCCTTTCCTTTTTTTTGAAATATTAAAATGTAGAAAGCAACCCTTTAAAACACCTTTTAACCCTAAACTAACTAGGAGGTTCCCGTTGGGTACAACGGATGCGAGGGGTGCTAATACCTTCCCCTTGCATAATCGACTCCCGAACCCGTTAATGGTTGTGATGACCATCCTTCCAAATCGTCAAGAGTTTTATCAACGTTTCCCTTTAAAAATAAAACTTTGGTGGCGACTCCGTAGTTATTCTGAGCGTTAGCACGCTCGAGCGTTTTTTAGCGACGCGACAACCCTCATCACTAAAAATTCCACTAACCCACCAACCACACATCAAATAATCAATTATCGAATATAATAAATAAATAACAATAATAGATAAATCTAATACAAAAAATCGGGCAGTTACAACTCTCTCCCACTTAAAGAATTTTCGTCCTAAAAAATTACCTGAAGGAAACAACTCCGGAAATGATTCCTTCATCTTGCTCTCCAACTCCCAAGTAATTCTCTCTCCCACAGGACCTCCCCAAATCACCTTTATCAAGACGATCTCTTTTCCTCACAACTGCTTAACTTCACGGTCTTCAATACTCAAAGGCACAGTCTCAACGGTGAAATTATCTCTTACTTTCAAATCATCTACTTGAATCACATGAGACGAATCATACACATACTTCCTCAACTGAGACACATGAAACACATCATGCAAATCCAACAACGACGGCGGTAACACAATCTGATACGCTTCTGCTCCAACCCTCTCTACAATCTGATAAGGACCAACAAAACATGGAGACAACTTCTTCGACTTCAAAGCTCGCCCAACACCGGTAACTGGATTAACCCTCAAAAACACATGATCACCAACTTGGAATTCTAAATCCTTCCTCCTCTTATCATGATAACTCTTTTGCCTACTCTGCGAAGTCTTCATCTTCTCCTGAATCATCTTAACCTTTTCCGTAGTCTGTTGAACTACCTCTGGTCCAATCATAGCACCTTCACCTGACTCAAACCAACACAACGGTGTTCTACATCTCTGACCATACAACCCTTCAAAAGGACACATACCAATACTCGAATGAAAACTGTTGTTGTAAGTAAATTCAACCAACGGTAAACATTCACTCCAACTTACTCCTTTCTCCAAAACACAAGCTCTCAGCAAATCTTCCAAAGACTGAATAGTCCTCTCCGACTGACCATCAGTTTGAGGATGATAAGCAGAACTTAATCTCAACTTCGTCCCCAAAGCCTCTTGCAAATTCTGCCAAAACTTTGACGTAAACCTCGGATCTCTATCCGACACAATGCTAGAAGGAACACCATGCAATCCGACAATCTGCTCAATGTAGATCTTCGCCAACCTCGCTAAAGACATACTGATCTTGATAGGAATAAAATGTGCTGACTTCGTCAATCGATCCACAATCAACCAAATCGTACTTCACAGTCTTTGGCAACCCACTCACAAAATCCATCGAGATACTATCCCACTTCCACTCTGGCACAAACAACGGTTGCAACATTCCTCCTGGATTTTGATGCTCAATCTTAAACTTCTGGCACACCAAACAAGCATACACAACTCTGCAATCTCCTTCTTCATTCCTAGCCACCAGAACAACTTCTTCAGATCCTGATACATCTTCGTCGCTCCGGGATGAATACTCAAACCACTACAATGACCTTCATCCAAAATCTTACTCTTAAGCTCAGGTACATCTGGTACACAAACACGATCACGAAACCTCAAAACCTCTCTCTCATCCAATCTGAAGTCACCTCCCTTTCCTTGATTAACCAACACCAACCGATCTACAAGTTCTAAGTCCACCTTCTGACCCTCCTTGATCTCTTCCAAAATATTACTCGTCAGCTTCAACATACCCAACTTCACACCATTCGGCGTCAACTCACACACCAAGCTCAAATCTCTGAACTGCTCAACCAACTCCAATTCGTTAACCATAAGCGCCGACATGTCCAAAGACTTCCGACTCAGCATCTGCCACCACGTTCGCCTTTCCTGGATGATAACTCAACTCGAAATCATAATCCTTCAAAAACTACATCCAACGCCTCTGCCTCATGTTCAACTCCTTCTAGTCAAACATATACTTCAAACTCTTATGGTTGCTGAACACTTCAAATCTCGAAACAAATAGATAATTCCTCCAAATCTTAAGCGCAGACACTACCGCTGACAATTCCAAATCATGGGTCGGGTAATTCCTCTCATGTATCTTCAACTGCCTCAAAGCATACGCTACAACCTCCCCATTCTGCATAAGCACACCGCCCAAACCCATCTTAGAAACATCACAATACACAACAAAATCTTCAGTCGCACTCGGCAAAACCACACAGGTGCTGACATCAACCTGTTCTTCAGCTCTTGGAAACTCTCTTCGCACTTGGCATCCCAAACAAAAGCTTGACCCTTCCGAGTTAATTGCGTCAACGACAAAGCTAACTTAGAGAAACCTTCAATAAACCTCTTGTAGTAGCCAGTCAAACCTAAAAAGTTTCTGATCTCAAAAACTGACTTCGGAGTCTCCCAATGCAACACAACTTCAACCTTCGACGGATCAACCGCAATTCCACCCCTATAAATCACGTGACCAAGGAAACTCACTTCCTGCAACCAAAACTCGCACTTCAACATCTTAGCAAATAACTTCCTATCCTTGAAGGTCTGCAACACAACTCTAAGATGTTTCGCATGCTTCTCCTCAGACTTCAAATACACCAAAATATTATTAATGAACACCTCCACGAACTGATTCAAATAAGGATGGAAGATTATATTCATGTATTCCATAAATACACCTAGCGCATTAGACACATCAAAGGACATCACATAATACTCATAGTGACCATACCTCATTCGAAAAGCTGTCTTCGTTATATCTTCTATCTTAATCTGAATCTGATGATATCCAGACCTCAAGTTAATCTTGCTAAACACCTTAGCACCAACCAACTGATCCATCAAATCATCTAACCTTGGAAGAGGAGATTTGTTCTTAATGGTCACCTTGTTCAACTGCCGATAATCCACACAAAGTCTCATACTACCATCCTTCTTCTTGACCAACAACTGGAGCTCCCCACAACGAAACACTCGTCCTAATGAACCTCTTTTCCAACAACTCTTCCAACTGCTTCTTCAACTCGCTCAACTCGGATGCAGACATCCTATATGACGTCATTAACACGGGACTAGTTCCAGGAACTAATTCAATGCCAAACTCAACTTCTCTCTCAGGCGGTACGTCAAAAATGTCATCCGGAAACACGTTAAGAAACTCGTTCAGAACCGGGACACTGCTACCTCCCTTCTCACTTTTCACCTTCAAAGAAGCGAACATCACAAACAGTTGAGACTCCTCATCTAACGACGCCTCTACTTGACTCGCAGTCAAGAGCTTACTCTCAACACGCTCCACCGAATTAGAGAAAGTTGCACTCTTGGTTAAACAACTAATGTTAACACCAAAAGCTAACAACCAATCCATCCCAAAAATAACGTTCATGTGAGCCAAAGGCAAACACACTAAATCCATCTTAAAGTCTACATCACCAAAGTTCAAAGGACACTTCACACAAAGCAAGGATGTGGTCACCGAGCCATTAGCTGGTGTATCAATGACCATTTCCCTCAACATAGGAGACATCACAAGATTCAAACGCTTAGCACAGTCAAGAGAAATAAATGAATGAGTCGCACCCGTATCAATGATAGCAATAAAAGGAGTGTTGTTAACAAAGAAAATACCTCGAAGCAAGTTATCCCGCTCCGGAACTACCTCCGCATTCAGAGCAAACACCTTACCATCCGACTTCACCTTCTTCACCTTGGAACACTTTGTGCTAATATGCCTCGCTTCACCGCAGTTGTAGGACACTAACTCCTTAGCCTTGCACTCGAAAGAACAATGCCCATCCTTGCCACACTTGAAACATTTCACAACGGTACTCTTGCAATCCGCAAAACGGTGTCCAAATCCTCCACACTTAAAGCACTTAAGTTCTCCCCCACTTGAGTTCGAACCACCATTAAACACCTTTTTTCCCATATCACCTTGCTTTCCATAAGGATTTCTACGGTTATTCCCCTTTCCTTTCCTATCACCAAGACTATTGTAATAGCTAGCCCTCGCTCTACAATCCTCATCAAACATACGACACTTGTTCACCAACACAGGAAAATCCTGAATCTCGTGGAAACTGATAAACTGCTTGCTCTCAGGTCGCAAGCCGCTCTCAAACTTCACGCACTTCAAAGCTTCACTCCTACCTCATTGTAGTGTGGGCAAAAACGAGACAACTCTTCAAACTTAGCAGCATAATCTGCTACCGACAAATTACCCTGTTTCAGCTCCAAAAACTCAATCTCTTTCTTGCTTCTGACATCAGCAGGAAAATACTTCCTCAAAAATGAATCCTTGAACGCTTCCCAGGACACAAGAGATCGTTTTAGAGGAGACCCTTGAGTATAGTTTCTTAATCTTTTCAGTACAAAAGGTGTGTCGTGGATGGTGGAAAGATTGTTGGAAGCCTAGTAAGGAAGAAGAAATTTCTAAGTTATTAAGAAATGATCAAGCTAGGACGGAACGCCAGAAATCTCTAAGATTACCCAAACCCTTAGAAAGTCTGCAGTAGACGTGGAAAACATATATATATATATATATATATATATATATATATATATATATATATATATATATATATACATACACAGTTGTAATGAGCAGTTTACCTTGGATCCTGAGAGAACGAAACAGATAGTAGAAGCAATGGTTCATACTTGCAATATGAAAGCCAGAGATAAGGATTCATTGATAGCGTCTGTGGTGCGAGGAACAGCTGGAAGAGCGAGAATATTTAAAGGAAGATAAGATCTGATCGATGTCATCGAAAAGAATTATGCAGATAACAAAGGAAACTTTTAAAAGTCGAAAGATATATTTAAGTATGAACAACCCTAAGTTGGAATTGTGAGAGGGTGTAAACAAGATGTTCAGCTCAAAGTATATCAGACCCTCGAGTAGCCATGGTATGAGAAGAATCTTTTAATAAGAAAAGCTACTTGGAAGCTAGAATCGGAGAGGTAAAGAATTATCTTTCAGATGAAGTCCTAAATTTCGAGGACGAAATTTTCGTAAAGTTGGTATAATATAATATCCGGCCTAAATTCTTAGACTGCAGTGTCATTTAATCGTATCTTAACAAACATTTTTAGATAAGGGCATTTTGGTAATTTACACATGACCATATATAAGGTTGAAACTCCACCTTTATTTCATTTTATCCCCTCATTTCTCTCACTAGAGAAAACTCTCTCCCTCCGTTCTCTCTTCTTCTTCCTCTCGCCCTCACCCCTTCTCCCTCAATCTCCATTTTTGCTCAACCAAACCTTAATTAAACAAACATGCAAACTTGGATTAGTGTTTATTGAGTGAAATTAAGTGTGGAACATGCATTAACTTCCATTTCCTTCCTTTCTCCTCTCTTGGCCGTGCATCATCATCATCCTTCTCATCTTGAGTTTTCAAGTTAAGCATCAAAATGGTGCTGTATTGTCATACCCCATTTTTGACCCGTTTTTATTTCATTTCTCTCGTCTTTTAGGCCGGAAATTTTCGTCGTTTCAGACGAAATTTCGGCAGGGAGGTATTTTAAAATACCTCATTTTTGTTCCGAAGGCAACCGTTTTATTATTTTTATTTTCTGTTGTTTTATTATTATTTTTATTTTTTATTATTATTATTTATTTCTTTTCTTTTTATTTTCTTTCTTTTTATTAGTTTTTATTTTTATTGTGTATTTTCGTTTTTTTTAATTATTGTGTTTTTTATTATTTTGATTTTATTCATTTTAAGTCCATTTTAGTCCATTTTGTCCAAGGCCCAGAGGGGCAGATTTGTCATTTTCGTTTTTACCCATTATTTTACTATAAATAGCACTGTTCACGAAAAAGTACGGAGGAGTCACAGTACAATCAGTACAGTACCAATCAGAGCCACCACTCCCTCAACCCTTGAACCACCACAAGCCACCCACAAACCACCAACATAATCCATTTCCGGCCACCGGAAAACCAAAAAATCAAAAAAAAATTTCAGAGTATCACATAAACAACACACAGCCACAGAACCATCCACACAACCATAATCATATACAGTCAAAAAAAACGCATCAATATACAGAATCAAAGTCGCATCACAAATCCATACTAACACAAACCGAACCACAAAGCCCAAATCGCAAATCAAAGCCATCACGAAACCAGAACCGTAGCAACAACAACGAAGTTCACAGAAACAGAAATCAAGAGGTAGATCTAGCTTCTTCCCTTTTTTTTCTTTTCGCAAATCTGAACATGGTTTTAGTGTAGAGTGTAAAAAGGGGTGCGGATTTAGTGTTGTTTTTTTAAAAAAAAGAAGGAAGAAAGGATAAGAGAGGACGTGAGGAGAAGTGAAAGAAAATGGAGAGGATGGAGAGAAATGGAGGGGACACGTGAGGAAATATTGAGAGGATGAGAGAATCTGAGAGAGGAAGAAAGAAGATAAGATGAAAGAAAGAGAAAGTGAGGTAAAAATGATAAAAAAAACCAGTTTCAGATTTTTATAGACTGCTGAACCGGTCTGGTTCTTTCGGACCGAACCAGACCGGTTCTCCCTGGACTCATCATTTTGGACTTGGCCCATTCTCCTCTTTCCTTTTCTTTTTCTGATTTCTACTCTTTTACTTTCTGCACTCCCCCTATTACTTCTGCACCCCTTTTCTTCCTCTCTATTCTTTTATTTTCTTTATTTATTTCTTGCACTTTTTTTTTTATTTCTTTTATTTTTATGCACTTTATTTATTGCTTTTAATTTCCAGTACTATGCATTTTTTTTTATTTTTTTATTTTATTGCATCATATTTATTTTTTGCCTTGCATGTTCTATTTTCTTTTATTTTATGCATCATATTTAATTTTATGCCTTGCATTTTTTTTATTTTCTTTATTTATTTTCCAGCACCATATTTAATATTCAGTCTTGCATTTTATTTTTCAGCTCCATATTTATTTTTTTGCCTTGCATTTTTATTTTCTTTTATTTTACGCATCATATTTATTTTATTGTCTTGCATTTTTATTTTCTTTTAGCATCATGTTTATTTTTATTGTCTTGCATTTTTATTTTATTTTCAGCATCATATTTATTTTATGCCTTGCATTTTTATTTTTTTTATTTACTTTAAGCACCATATTTATTTCTTGTTTTGCATTTCATGCATTTTTTTATTTCTTTTTAGCATATTTACTTTAATGCAATTACAATTTTTATTTTATTTTATTATTTTTGTCATTTATTTTCTTGCCATTAGAATGTATCTAGGTCCAATGTAAATGAAATATAAATGAGAATATGCACCGACACCACATTTATTTTTCTTATGCTTTATGTCGAGGACGATATCGTAAATTTGGACCGTATCCGAGGAAAAGGACCCTCACTTGATCCAACGTCATTTTGAGGGATCCGGCGCGTTTAGTTTTTCTCAGCATAATTTAGCCTCAGGACCCTAGGACTTAATCAAAATTTTCATAAAAAAGTCAAAAAAGTCAAAATTCAAAAACATTTTATAATCAAAAATTTTCAAAAAAAATTAATCTTTTATCTTTTCTTTCTTAATCAAATTTTTAATCAACTTTTAATCAATCCAAACATTTTTCTTCAATTTAAAATCAATCAAACTCACTCCTCTTTTATTTCTTCTATGCCTTTACGGCCTCTCATCTTTCTCAAAACTTTTTTTCAAACTTTAAAATCAACCAAAACCAATCACTCAGCTTTTTACCCCGAACTACGAGATTTTGATCCCGCTCGGGTACGTAGGCAAAAGACTTTGTCTTTCCAAATCAATAAAATAAACAAAAACATTTTCCTTCTTTCCTTTTCATCACTTTAATCCTTTTACACTTAAGCTTTTATTTTACAAACAAATAATCAATTTAGCATAAAGATAAAAATAAGCAAGAGGTTCCTATAGAGTACTATAGACGTTTAGGGTGCTAATACCTTCCCTTTGCGTAACCAACCCCCGGACCTTTGATCTCTAAAAAATAGGGTTTTTCGAACTTTCTCCCTTTTCCTCGGAAAAATAAAAGATCGGTGGTGAATCTTAAATTGCGAGTCAACGCTAATCAATAGCTTGATATCCAAAAATCACCGCGACAGAAAAATGGCGACTTCACTGGGGACCAAAATCCTAAGTGGGTTAAACCTATCTTGCTTTTCTTTATCTTTATGCTTTATTATTATTTGTAATTGTAAATATGTGCTTAAGTGTTTATCTTTCTACGTGAGTGGTGAGATAAGTCCTACACCCGGACTTGAGGGAAACATAAGATAGGACGGTGGTATAATCAAAGTGTCTTTCCGAGAGTAAATTTCGGATGTGGCTCATGTGATAACCCCACTCAATGGAGGGATCTTGGAAGTATTACTATGTTGGCATGAGTAAGTCGTGTTCGGCGTTGATATTTTCAAGTGACCCATGAAGTTGAGGACCTTTAGTTACCTTTAACCCATCTTGGCCTTTTAGGACGTAGTGCGGTGGCTAACCAAGAGTAATCTTGAATTAGTTGATACGCGATACTACACTCAAACGAGACTTTCTTACAAATATTGTTGGATCGGGAGTCAATCTCGTAACCCGACGATATTTGGAAGGGGTTGAGGACTTTGGGAACTTGGTAGAACCCGTGATACAGGTGCATATGAAACCATAGTCCTTACCAAATGGCGTGTTTTCCCTCAGCTCCAACATTATGAACTTAACCTCACCATGTTTTCTCCGCTCTTTAGCATAATCATGCATACATGCATTCATTCATAAACCTTTTTCCAATAAGTATCAAAGGACTTAGACAAGTTTTGTTGTAAACATCGTAGGAATGAACTTCACAAAGAGAAACACTCAGAAATACAATTTCAAAAGCCCAGATTTGACAAATTTAAGGAAGCTAGGATCTTTAATGACTAAGTCCATAAGATTTTCTCGAACTCGTTATGGGAGATCATTCAGTATCCTCAAGTTTGAAATATCGGGACTTTTTCAAGATTTCCACTGATGAATTTCTGAGCATATCCCTTGGCTTTATTCCTAAAAAGGGGATTGAATATTTTAAATGAAACATTCAAAACTATGATGTTTACAATTACTTCGACAAGTCCTTCGATAACAAAACTTTCTTTTTTGCATAAGCATAATCATGCATCATACTGCATTCATAGGTTCCAAATCGAGTCTTACACTTTGTTCACCAATAAAAGGTTAATCTGCCGCCGTCAAAGAAAGTGGCCCGGCGTATTCATTACAAACCGACTCGCACCTACAACACTCGTGCAAACAGAAGAGAGATGTGGTCGTGCAAACACATGGCAGAGTTTACCGCAATTAGGTCACTGTTGACATTCCCTCAAGTTTCTCATTGGTCCAAGTAATGTGTTTTGTTGTCTTGTCTTTTCAAAAAAATCTTTTCGTTCCGCCCGAGACGAAAGTGAACTTTTTAGGGCTTTTTGCTTCATGCATTCCCATCATTAAATAAAAAGTCGTTTTGTCCTCGATTTTGTCTTTTTTATATTTTGCTTTTTCTGGAAAATGGTAACACAAAAAACCAAAAAGTTAATTATCTTTCTTTTATTTGTTTTCTTTTTAATCATTTTCAAATGTATGCATTAACTCATTTTCTCAAATCAATCAATCATCAATCATATAAAAAGCTTAAACACCAATAAACCCGTTGAACACTGTAACCCTATGCTCTCTCCCGACTTTGAGTTCCCTGTTTACGAAGCTGAAGAGGAGGAGGATGAAGGGATTCTCGAAAAGATCTCTCTATTACTAGAATATGAAAAGAACATCATTCAGTCTCCTGAAAGAAACACTGGAAGTGATAAACTTGGGTTCCGAGGGACTGCTGCTACGGTATTCCTGATAAAATTCCAGATGAGTGGTGCCATCGAGGCTGCAAAAAAAAAAAAACAAAAAAGAATATCAAAAGCAAAAAAAAAAATCAAAAGCGAAAAAAATCAAAAGCAAAAAAATCAAACAAAAATCAAAAGAAAAAGAAAAAACAAAAATAAAAAGAGCAAAATACGTCAAAAAAAGATGGTGCAGCAGATGGTAACCATCTACAAGGACTTACATGAGATATTACCGTATGCTTTACATGGACATTGTACTTCAGTGCGTATCTCAACAGGGGCAACCCCCCCCCCTCTTCTTTAGTGTATGGCATGGAAGCAGTACTCCCTGTGGAAATTGAGGTTCCATCAATGAGAGTTTTAATGGAACCCCAGTTGTCAGAGGCTGAGTGATGTCAAAACAGATATGATCAGTTGAACTTACTTGAAAAGAAACGCATGAAGGCCTTGTGCCATGAGCAGTTATATCAAAAGAGGATGAAACAAGCTTTTGACAAGAAGTTTCGTCCCCGTGTGTTGCAGGAAGGAGATCTTGTGCGCAAGAGAGTCTAATCTTTTCAACCCGATTCCAGGGGCAAGTGGACGTCTAACTATGAAGGTCCATATGTCGTCAAGAGAGCTTTCTCCGATGGCGCTTTAACTCTTACGACTATGGATGGTGATGAGCTCCCTCGTCCTGTGAACGCCGATGCAGTCAAGAAATACTTTGTCTAAAAAATAAAAGAACAGCTCGGTAAGTCGAAAACCCGAAAGGGCGGCTTAGGCAAAAAAGGGCGTCTCGGTAGATCGAAAACCCGAAAGGGCGGTCCAGGCAAAAATTAGAGACATAAAACAGAAAATAATCATCCTGATAGGTCGAAAACCCGAAAGGGCGATCTATGCAAAAGTTAAGGATCAAAAGACAAAGTAACTGCATTGGTCTGATCTCTACTCACTTGGGGCAAAGAGACTCTGAATCTGAAGCATCCAAGCAGTGAAATTCAAAGTTGTCAGGGAGAATAACGGTTATTGTGTTCAATGTACCTTCCCCTATATTTACCATTTTCCAAACTTTTTAAGATCCGTGGAGCCATGCTATTGGCGGGTCACCACTCTTTTAAATAAATTTGAGCCTATTGCCTTTCATTTGGAATTCCTATTTATTCAGTTTATAAAAAAAAACTTCTTCTATTTTTGATGGTAGTGCTTGAAACAAAATAGTTTTCAAAATCATAAATATTTTTCTTGTCCTTTTGAAGAGCACAAACAACAAACACATTTTCTTTGAACTCGTGAATAAGTGAAGAGAGCGTCAACAGCTATCCTGAGAACGGATAAACTTTGCAGGCTGAACATGGTCAATTGCTTTTAAAAAAAAAAAAGAGAAAAAAGAAATATATGAAAAAAGAGAAAAAAGAAAAAGAGGAAAAAGAGCTCGGTAAGTCGAAAACCCGAAAGGGCGGCTTAGGCAAAAAAGAGCGTCCCGGTGGATCGAAAACCCGAAAGGGCGGTCCAGGCAAAAATTAGGGGCATACAAAAGAATATATTCCCGGTGGACTGAAAACCCGAAAGGGCGGTCCAGGCAAAAATTAGGGATTAAAAAAAAAACAAAAGATAAGCATGACCATAGAAGCACCAGTTCTTCTACCAGGTTTTTGGACTAGCACGCCCTCCCCAAGAAGTGTTTATTCCCCATCAGTTGCTACCTATGTCGGGCTTTACCCCATCTTTGTTTTGATGTGCCCCAGTGGCACCATCCCCATTGAAGATTACCAAGTGTGTGATGCGACGTCGGGTCACTTTCCATCTTATCCGTCCAATTTTGTCTCATCAAGTTTATCAGTCATACAATCATACCAGTTTATCCTTTATATCATACAAGTCAATCCTTCATACAATCACAAGTTAATCAGTCATCCAGTCACATAATTCAATCCTCCATACAGTCATACAAGTCGTGTCGTCATTCATGCATTCATACATTCATGCATATACACATTCATGCATATACAATAAAAACAATATCATGCATACATGGCTGCATTAACCATCATGAGTCTTGCCTCAATTAGCTTTTCATTTCAATCAATCATGAATAATTCGTAACTGTCTTCCCCAGGAAGTGATTACTCCCCATCAATTGTGGCATATAGTGGGCATTACCCCGTCAATGATTTGATATGTCTCTAATGGCATCATCCCCAATAAAGATTGCCGAGTGTTTGTACTGCGTCGTCGGTCCACTCCTTATCTTATCCAATCTTGTCTCATCAAATTCATCAATCACACTGTCACACAAATTAGTCCTTCGTATAGTCATACAGTCACATAAATCATACATGCATTCACACATTCATGCATATACACATTCATGCATACAAACAACATCATGGTTGCGTTAACCACCCTGAGTCCTGTTTTGAATATCTTTCCATATCAATCAATCATGAATAATTTGTAACACTCTCTTTCCCCAAATGTCATCCCCAGTATTTCATCCTGAGATGTCACCCTCTTTTCACCAAGCGGCAGTTCCTTAACGAGCAGCTTGTGCTTTGTCTTATCCAGTCTTTTGTCGTCAGTGGCAAGTTCGGCAACAATCCGAACAGCTGACATTTATCTTTCATCCTGCTTTTAAATTTCATCCAGCTTTTAAATTTCATCCAGCTTTTAAATTTCATCCAGCTTTTAAATTTCATCCTGCTTTTAAATTTCATCCAGCTTTTAATTTTCATCCTGCTTTTAAATTTCATCCTGCTTTTAAATTTCATCCAGCATTTAAATTTCATCCTGCTTTTAAATTTCATCCTGCTTTTAAATTTCATCCAGCATTTATCTTTCATCCTGCTTTTAAATTTCATCCAGCTTTTAAATTTCATCCAGCATTTAAATTTCATCCTGCTTTTAAATTTCATCGTGCTTTTAAATTTCATCCAGCATTTAAATTTCATCCAGCATTTAAATTTCATCCTGCTTTTAAATTTCATCCTGCTTTTAAATTTCATCCAGCTTTTAATTTTCATCCTGCTTTTAAATTTCATCCTGCTTTTAAATTTCATCATGCTTTTAAATTTCATCCTGCTTTTAAATTTCATCCAGCTTTTAAATTTCATCCAGCATTTAAATTTCATCCTGCTTTTAAATTTCATCGTGCTTTTAAATTTAATCCAGCATTTAAATTTCATCCAGCATTTAAATTTCATCCAGCTTTTAAATTTCATCCAGCTTTTAAATTTCATCCTGCTTTTAAATTTCATCCTGCTTTTAAATTTCATCCTGCCTTTAAATTTCATCCTACATTTAAATTTCATCCTACATTTAAATTTCATCCTACCTTTAAATTTCATCCTGCATTTAAATTTCATCCTGCATTTAAATTTCATCCTGCATTTAAATTTCATCCTGCCTTTAAATTTCATCCTGCCTTTAAATTTCATCCTGCCTTTAAATTTCATCCTGCCTTTAAATTTCATCCTGCATTTAAATTTCATCCTGCATTTAAATTTCATCCCGCATTTAAATTTCATCCCGCATTTAAATTTCATCCCGCATTTAAATTTCATCCTGCATTTAAATTTCATCCTGCCTTTATATTTCATCCTGCATTCAAATTTCATCCAGCTCGTAAATTTCATCCAGCTTTAAAATTCCATCCAGCTTTTAAAATTTCATCCAGCTTTTAAAATTTCATCCAGCTTTTAAATCCCATTCAGCTTTTATGTTTCATCCAGCTTTTACCTTCATTTCTTGTCGCCAATGGCCGTTCGGCAATAATCCGGACAGTTGGCATTTACCTTTATTTCTTGACTAGTTCGGCAATAACCCGAACAGTCGACATTTATCTTTGTTTCTTGTCAGTTGGCTCGTTCGGCAATAACCCGAACAGCTAACATTTATCCCCAGTAAAACCATATGATCCCCCCAGTGGAGTCGGACCCCGTTTCCGTTAACAGACTCGGGTATCCTTTTGTCTTGTTATCCCCAGTCGGGTCATCTTCGCCGTCTTGCATTCATACTTGCATTGCGAGCATTCACAACATTACATGCATAGCATCACATGCATAGCATTGCATTCATAACGTTTTGCATTTAAAACTGGTCAAAAATGGTGCACTCTGTATTTAAGTCTCTTCGACCCGTCGATTTTAAAATTTCACTTTTAAATCTCCGTAACGAAGAAACTTAAATAGGGGCATCTGTCATACCCCATTTTTGACCCGTTTTTATTTCATTTCTCTCGTCTTTTAGGCCGGAAATTTTCGTCGTTTCAGACGAAATTTCGGCAGGGAGGTATTTTAAAATACCTCATTTTTGTTCCGAAGGCAACCGTTTTATTTTTTTTATTTTCTGTTGTTTTATTATTATTTTTATTTTTTATTATTATTATTTATTTCTTTTCTTTTTATTTTCTTTCTTTTTATTAGTTTTTATTTTTATTGTGTATTTTCGTTTTTTTTAATTATTGTGTTTTTTATTATTTTGATTTTATTCATTTTAAGTCCATTTTAGTCCATTTTGTCCAAGGCCCAGAGGGGCAGATTTGTCATTTTCGTTTTTACCCATTATTTTACTATAAATAGCACTGTTCACGAAAAAGTACGGAGGAGTCACAGTACAATCAGTACAGTACCAATCAGAGCCACCACTCCCTCAACCCTTGAACCACCACAAGCCACCCACAAACCACCAACATAATCCATTTCCGGCCACCGGAAAACCAAAAAATCAAAAAAAATTTTCAGAGTATCACATAAACAACACACAGCCACAGAACCATCCACACAACCATAATCATATACAGTCAAAAAAAACGCATCAATATACAGAATCAAAGTCGCATCACAAATCCATACTAACACCAACCGAACCACAAAGCCCAAATCGCAAATCAAAGCCATCACGAAACCAGAACCGTAGCAACAACAACGAAGTTCACAGAAACAGAAATCAAGAGGTAGATCTAGCTTCTTCCCTTTTTTTTCTTTTCGCAAATCTGAACATGGTTTTAGTGTAGAGTGTAAAAAGGGGTGCGGATTTAGTGTTGTTTTTTTAAAAAAAAGAAGGAAGAAAGGATAAGAGAGGACGTGAGGAGAAGTGAAAGAAAATGGAGAGGATGGAGAGAAATGGAGGGGACACGTGAGGAAATATTGAGAGGATGAGAGAATCTGAGAGAGGAAGAAAGAAGATAAGATGAAAGAAAGAGAAAGTGAGGTAAAAATGATAAAAAAAACCAGTTTCAGATTTTTATAGACTGCTGAACCGGTCTGGTTCTTTCGGACCGAACCAGACCGGTTCTCCCTGGACTCAGCATTTTGGACTTGGCCCATTCTCCTCTTTCCTTTTCTTTTTCTGATTTCTACTCTTTTACTTTCTGCACTCCCCCTATTACTTCTGCACCCCTTTTCTTCCTCTCTATTCTTTTATTTTCTTTATTTATTTCTTGCACTTTTTTTTTATTTCTTTTATTTTTATGCACTTTATTTATTGCTTTTAATTTCCAGTACTATGCATTTTTTTTTATTTTTTTATTTTATTGCATCATATTTATTTTTTGCCTTGCATGTTCTATTTTCTTTTATTTTATGCATCATATTTAATTTTATGCCTTGCATTTTTTTTATTTTCTTTATTTATTTTCCAGCACCATATTTAATATTCAGTCTTGCATTTTATTTTTCAGCTCCATATTTATTTTTTTGCCTTGCATTTTTATTTTCTTTTATTTTACGCATCATATTTATTTTATTGTCTTGCATTTTTATTTTCTTTTAGCATCATGTTTATTTTTATTGTCTTGCATTTTTATTTTATTTTCAGCATCATATTTATTTTATGCCTTGCATTTTTATTTTTTTTATTTACTTTAAGCACCATATTTATTTCTTGTTTTGCATTTCATGCATTTTTTTATTTCTTTTTAGCATATTTACTTTAATGCAATTACAATTTTTATTTTATTTTATTATTTTTGTCATTTATTTTCTTGCCATTAGAATGTATCTAGGTCCAATGTAAATGAAATATAAATGAGAATATGCACCGACACCACATTTATTTTTCTTATGCTTTATGTCGAGGACGATATCGTAAATTTGGACCGTATCCGAGGAAAAGGACCCTCACTTGATCCAACGTCATTTTGAGGGATCCGGCGCGTTTAGTTTTTCTCAGCATAATTTAGCCTCAGGACCCTAGGACTTAATCAAAATTTTCATAAAAAAGTCAAAAAAGTCAAAATTCAAAAACATTTTATAATCAAAAATTTTCAAAAAAAATTAATCTTTTATCTTTTCTTTCTTAATCAAATTTTTAATCAACTTTTAATCAATCCAAACATTTTTCTTCAATTTAAAATCAATCAAACTCACTCCTCTTTTATTTCTTCTATGCCTTTACGGCCTCTCATCTTTCTCAAAACTTTTTTTCAAACTTTAAAATCAACCAAAACCAATCACTCGGCTTTTTACCCCGAACTACGAGATTTTGATCCCGCTCGGGTACGTAGGCAAAAGACTTTGTCTTTCCAAATCAATAAAATAAACAAAAACATTTTCCTTCTTTCCTTTTCATCACTTTAATCCTTTTACACTTAAGCTTTTATTTTACAAACAAATAATCAATTTAGCATAAAGATAAAAATAAGCAAGAGGTTCCTATAGAGTACTATAGACGTTTAGGGTGCTAATACCTTCCCTTTGCGTAACCAACCCCCGGACCTTTGATCTCTAAAAAATAGGGTTTTTCGAACTTTCTCCCTTTTCCTCGGAAAAATAAAAGATCGGTGGTGAATCTTAAATTGCGAGTCAACGCTAATCAATAGCTTGATATCCAAAAATCACCGCGACATGTATGTTTGAGATAATTTATGATCACGGTTGCATGTGGAGTTTGGAATGCTTGCTGGAATTAGAGTGCAAAAACTGAAATTGAAGAGTTAGAGGAACCCTTGAGCTATCATCAAATTACTAGGTGGGTTTTCTTACCTAGATTTGAATTTGGAAAGTATAGAGTTGAAATTGATATTGGTAATGGTTGTATTGTTGGAATTTAGTGATGAATTGGACTGTTGTTGATGTATATTGGGCTGGAGTCATGGTTAAGATGGATTATTATTGATAAGAAGTGATCATGCTTGAACTTCATGATTTTGAGTAAAAATTTCGTATGGCATATATGTGGCATTTTCGTTATAGCTGTTGATTTGTAGCTCAGACTTGAGTAATTGTTTGATTTCTGGATTCTACATTTAATTCCCTTCAGTTTGGATATAAATTTCATATGATTCGGATTAGAAATGAACTCGAAAAACGCGTTTGAAGTCTGGATATCGACGCTGGAAACTGCTTACGGGTTTTGGCATAGATTTTGCGGAATAAGCTAAAATGTGAGTTTAAGTTGGTTGAATGGTTCCAGAACTAAATTTATATGCTTAATAGACTTGGTAAGAGTTTGGGTTGAAGTTTGGGCTGAAATCGGAACTTATAGAAGCCATAAGCTGCAGTTAAGCTGTTTTGGAAAAGTGATTATGGTGGTTAAGATGTTTGGCTATGGGAGCGGGAGCTGCTTCAGAGTAGCCAGCATGTTTAGGTGAGTTCCTTTAGTTTTAGAACCATCCTTTTGGGTGGATTATGTTATTTTGATATGTGAGGTAACTTGAACTTAAGTCTAATTTATTGCATGATTAGTTTCCCCAATGTTAATGCATGATCAACTTATGGTGTTTCTGGCATAGAACTATAATTTATGTTAAATATGAACTTTCTGGAACTATAAGTGTGTCTCTATACGTTTAAGTTTTTTTTGGAAAAGTCAATGTTGTTGTCAACATTGTAAAAATTGTCCCACGATCATAGTTTTTCTGGGTAGAGTCGTGGCACGATTGGAAGCCAACGTGTCACGATTTTCACAGTGTTGGAAGTCCTTAAAATTGTCATTTTTGTGTCCAGAGGCCGTTCTTACTGCGTCAGAATTTCCATAAGCACTATATTGAAAGAAATAATCATAAGTCGTGATTCTCTAACTCCCCGTTAGTAGTGGAGTTGAGGTTCCTCTACTGTAGTGGATAAGCGTTCTTTAGATGTAAGTCCTACACGACAATACTATAAGAGGAGTCTGGTGTTAGCCTCAGATAGAAATTTTCACCGGTTATTAGAGGAAATGTGTTCGAGGTTACTCCACTCGGCTCATTCCGTAAAATGAACCCAGACTAATGACTGTTCAACGCTAACTTCTAACTTAATTGAATATATGATATGAATATAATTAAGACAAAATTATAATAGTATACCCTTAGCGATCCTAGATTTTGCCCGATCGCTAAGATATGTAGAACAAGACAATAAATTCTAAAATCAGTTATATGTAGAGATAGATGGCGATCATAGGTTCCCTGAGATTGCCTACAACCTAGGATAGGTGGGACTCACTGAGACATCCTGTCTCACCCCAATCCCTTTATTTTATTTCAGATAAGCAGGTTGATCGTGACGTGAGGAAGCAGAAGGACAGCTGGATGACTACGAATATACGTCTTGTATTGGACCATCAGTTGTATTACTTAGTGTATTGTGTACTCGTTAGTTAACACACTATTACTCAGACAAGGATTTTACTAATACATTCTTATTTATTGTATTTCAACTCATTAACTTGTCTTTATTTATCATATTAACATGTATTTTAATAAATGAAACTCGATTTATCATAGAAATCAGTGAACATTCCTTAAGATGTTAGAATGTGAGTGATAAAATCCATGAAGATATCATCCAAAACTTGAAGGGGAAGGGGAAGATGATTCAGCATTCTATAAGGCTTCTTGGTAGTATACTTTTGTTGATGGCAAGTGGAACAATCTTAAACCAAGGACTTCACATCTTTGGCCATATGAGGCCATGGAAAAGAAGCTGCCAAGCGAGCAAGCGTTCGTTTGGCACCCGAATGACCACCAATTGGTGTGTGGCATGAAACTCGGTGAGAAGCTTTTGGCGTAAATTGTTCTCAAGAGGAATGAATGTGACCCTTATAACAAAGAAAACCACGAAGAAGTGAGAAAGCACACCGTTCTGTAGAAGATTGTCGAAACTTTTATACCAGAGCTTGTCATGTATAGGATCGAAAGTGTAAAAGTTGTGAAGTTGGTCCAAAATAAAGGACTTACATGTGGTGATGGAACTAAAAGTAGCTGTTGCAGGTTCAGCAATTTGGGAAAGGCCATCTGCATGGCACATCCTATGAAGACTTTATAGATCGGTGTAACTTTTGAAATGGCAACAAAGGAGGTAAAGACGTCATTTTTTTCTAGTCGAATTGATGACATACATTTCACGTTTATAGGCCGAGGAGAGGCTCATAGTCGAATTAATCAAACACATACTGACACAATACATTAATTAGCATCCAAATCCAAACAAACATGTACAAGAGACAATATTACATATTTCCCAATATGATCGAGTCTAGAGAATATATATATATATATATATATACCCAACACCATAAAATATGTATTCCTTTTTATTTATATACTATCACAAACCATAGTAACAATATAGTTTACTTAGACACAAAAGGCATAAAGAGAAGTACCACCACTAAGGTTTCCAATCACAGTTGCCAAACCCACAGTATAACCATTTCCAACATATATGCAACCATTGTTAATTGAAATACCACCATACACAGTTGCTCCAGTCTCATAAGTCCACAAAATTTCACCAGTCTTACCATTTATTCCATAGATAGGTCCTTTCTTATTTGTGGATCCTGCAAAGACAATGCCATTAGCTACACTAACTGGACCAGTAGCAGTAGCATTGCTAGGGTTAGCTATGGACCACAAGATCTTGCCACTACTTGCTTCCATTGCTACCCAACCTCCAGTTGTTGTTGTCTTGTTGGATGGTTTAAGAGTGAAATTCTTCACATTTGAATTAGCTATGTTTGTATAAACTCTTTCTTTGTCTGTGGCTGCTCCCCATGTTCCACCTCCTGCAATACCACCAGGTCCAGCTTCCTTAAAAAATATGCAAATGAAATATTTTAGCAAAACAATTTTTTTTTATCAATAATTGTTAACACACACTTTTATTCTTTTAAAAAGCAACAGATAAATTTCTCAATATTTATTTTAGTTGTAGGAATGGGTTGGACCAAATTAGACTTTACATAAATAGATCTGACCTATTAAAAAAAATTCAAAATAGTTTGACCTATTAGGTTTAAAAGACGTTGACATGTCTACTTAATTCAGTACAAAAAATAGTCACATAGTGACTTATAATTTAGAGATCGGTTTAGTGATTGAAAACGACAAGTTGATCACTTAATCAACCGTTGACGATAGAAATTTGTGGTTTTGCAACATTTTGTAAATCGGTCTCTAAATCAATCACAAATTCATTTATCGACTGATTTAGATAGCAATTTAGCGACTGATTATAAAACCGGATCACTGTAGAGATTGAAATAATTCATTACTATAACGATGATATCAATTAACTGATACAGAAAATGTTACCGTAGACCAAATGATGTCGCCATTGTGACGATGCAAAGCCCAAGCAAAACCACTCTTTTGTACAGCAACAACAATATCTTGTTTAGTTCCATTTACATCAATTGTGAGCATCATTGGTGCCTCTCCAAAATCAGCATCAGGGTTAGGTCCAGGAGGACAATTAGGTGTTGATAAATCATTACAAGCAAGGAACCAAACATCATATCCACCTAATTGATGGTACCATTTAATTTCACCACTGTCCAAATCAAGTGCTAAGATTGAATTAGAATGATTTTCTGGTTCAACACATTGATCAGGTTGAGTTGGTCTTGTTAAATTTTTATTATTTTCTTCCTCTTGACATTGACGTATGTGTAAAGGAGCTGAGTACAAGTTTCCAGTGGCAATGTATATATGGTTTCTTGATGAATCAATTGATGGACTACTTCCCCATATAGCTCCACCAGCATATTCACCTCTTTTACCATTGTTATCAGGTAACATATAGGTTTGCCATAAAATGGCACCAGATTTAATATCTAGCTTTGAAAAACTTCCCCTAAAGGTACAACATTCTTCAGCGCTTTTGATTTCTTCTAGTGAAGATGAACCAACATAATATGCACTGTGCAATTAAGATTTAGCTATCAAGAAATAATTGTCAACATCAATATTGAGAACACTTAAGATTTAGCTATCAAGATTAATTATTTATTTTTACATTCATCAATCATATATGTAATTAGGTGGGAATAAGTCAAATCAGCCAACATTTCACCAAAAAAAGTCAAACCAGCAAATATGAGTCTATAAATATTTTTTTATTTAAAATAGAAACCGACAGTTTAGTTGACTTCAAATAAAAAATAGAAAGTTAAATATTGTGAAGGACTAACAAAGCCAAACTCACAAACGATAGGTGTTTCATTTTAATTGGCTTCCTTGTAGGGTTATGTGGTGCTGAATTTTCAATCTTTCCCAATTTGTATAGTTATACGGTTTAGTATTAGGTCGTGATGTTTTGTGAGAAAATCTTTTGCTGAAATAGCACTGCTTATGAAAAAGACAATGGCAAGGTTTTTTTAGAAACTTATTTATCTGTTTTCTTAAGGAGGCTAATAGATCATTTCACAATTTTAACAAGCTCAAACCTATAAAGTAAACATATGGCAAGTAGTTAG
The DNA here is from genome assembly GCA_018208015.1 of Medicago ruthenica. Taxonomy (NCBI): domain Eukaryota; kingdom Viridiplantae; phylum Streptophyta; class Magnoliopsida; order Fabales; family Fabaceae; genus Medicago; species Medicago ruthenica. The sequence goes on along the minus strand of CM031377.1, from coordinate 91,574,994 downwards.
AAATATTTGGGTCTTGAATTTTTTGAATAGAGATTTATTTATGCAAAGTCTAACACGAACCAACTTATTTTTGTTTGTATGAGTAAAACGTCATCAAACATAATCAAAGATACTTTTGATTTGTAAGATAATATTTTTTTCTTTGGTAGAATTCGAACTCTAAACCTTTAACTCTTTAACTAAAGTGGAAATGGTTTGTAAAAAAAAAAAATATAAGTCTTGTATTTGTCATATTCCTTTTTAGGTTATGTAAGTATGGCCTTTTTGAAGGTTTTATTCGACTTGGTTGTTTTAGTCATAAATTTTATAAAGTCTTGATGTAGTTAAATAGATTTTTATTTATCAAAAATCTTGACACCGCCTAAGCCTATAAAAGAAGTATTGTTTAACCTGGGTTCAATATAAGTTCTTACTTGTGGAAATGTGATCTTGATAACTAAAACGTGATTAACAATTGTTTCTCCTATGATTCAAAATTGATTTTTTCCAACGATTTTTCTTTAACCAAAGCTTATTAACCACGTTAATCCGAAATGAAATTATTAAGTGAAGGAAAAATATACTAACCCTTTGTAATATGTACCAGACATAGTGACAACACTAGCATTATTGCTATCCAAACGAGTCTGCCAAATTAAATCACCATTTGATCTATTCACAGCAATAACAACGGCTGGTCCATATATTCCCACAATCACAAGATCCTCCTCAACTGCTATAGTTGGTGTTGCCCTAGCTACTGTCCAATTAACATTCGCAACAAAACCTGTTGAATCTAGACCAGTTAATTTTGTCAAATTCTTTTTCCAGACAAGAGTTCCATCAATTTCTCTCACTGCAAATATGAAACCATTCCATGAAGGAAAATATATTGTCCCATTGAAAATTGCTGGTGTTGCAGTTATGTCTTTGCCTGCATTGAATTTCCACTTCAAAGTTAAATTGCTAATTGTTTTAAGGTTGATTTTGCACTCCTTGCTAGCATATCTTCTGTTGTATATGTCTCCACCATGGTTTAACCAATTTTGTTCCTTTTCTGTACACTGAAATCACTCAACAATTAATTGTAGACTACTTCACTTAGTTCAAAAGTTTAATTAAATAAATTGTCCCTTATAGAAATATTACATTATTTTTGTAGAAATGTTTTCTTGACACAAATTTTAGCGTCAAACGCGGTATTAACATACAATTTAATTTCTTTTATTAATTTAATTGTATCATACCATGTCCAATTAACATCTTTGTTTTCTAATTTACTATATAAGAAATACTCTAAGCACTTCTAATACAAGTTTAATTCCTGAAGAAAAATTTAGACATGCTTGAAATTTAGGGAGGAACCAGACTACTTGCTAAGAAGTTTAGTACAAATCTTGAATTGAATCTTCTATGTTGAGTTTCACATGAACTTTGTTAGTCAATATCTTATTCTAAATATTCAAATAAATTTCATTTCAAAAAGAAAACACATAAACATAAATTTAACATGATATATAAAGCCTGTTTGGATTAACTTATTTGAGATTTTCTACTAACGTAAGCACTTCTAATATTGTGTGTGAGACTGTTTATGCAAATAACTCCCTAGGAAAGTTTATGAAAATAGCTCGTAACTTATAGATAAACACTTATATGATTTTTGTTTATCTAGAAGCTCTTAATTATATTATTTATCCAAGCAAGGATAAATTTTTTACATAGAAATAGCAAGAGTGATGATAAATAGAAGTATAAGCTTACATTAGTGCGTTCTGAATATGTTAGTGAGCATAATAGGAACAGAGAAACAACAAAGCAGGTTATTTGCTCGACTGTTGCCATGGTGTTAATCAGGATCTTCTTCTACATGAAAGTGTATATATATATATATATATATATATATATATATATATATATATATATATATATATATATATATATATATATATATATATATATATTTTTGTTCTTTGTTCAGGCAGAGGATTATAACAATGATTAACAATGTTTCTTAGAGGGAAAAAAAATTCATTGTGGCGGCTAATTGGTTGTCAACTATCCATGTTTTCGACATCCCTGTTTTGAAAAAAGTGGTTGATTAAAATGAAATGAAACTAAATAATATAAGGAATTTACTTTGAGAAATGATATTTGTATAACTATTTTTTGACAACTTTAGTGATAATTTTCTCACTCATACTCACATTATGTTTTTACTTTCTCTATCTATTGTTTTGGTTTTTGTGTCAATGTATCTTTTTCTTTATAAAATTTTGATTGTCTCAAAATTGTCATATAAATGGTTGTTCAAATAACACAACTCATTTACTTTTTTATTGTTCCATTTCTTTTGTTGTTGAAAGTGACTGTAGTCTTTAAGATAAAAACTTATCTAATAAAATGTCCTAAAGTAAAGAAGAATGATTGAATTAGTACATAGAAAAGAGGGAAAAAAAAGAAAAAATGTAAACGTCACATACAAAAGTCGTCCTTTAGGAAATTATAATGTGACAAGGACTTACATTTCTAGAAACCTTAAGTAGAATTGGAAATATTCCTTATGCAAAGTCAACTTCACCAAAATATTGGGTAAACTAGATATTCATTATATGATATATTCCACTTGTTTCTTGTTATAACAACTTCCAAACAAAGTTTACGAGTATTTCACATAGAAAAAAAAGTTTATGAGTATTTTGAAAAGATTTTTTTTTTCAATAACACCCCAAAAATATTCGGGTACATCTAAATTTAGTAAAGATTTAGTTATAATGCCGAAATTGCCTATATTAAAAAAGTTCACGTGTTTCTTATGCATAATCAGGGGTTATTTTAAAATTTTGATACATTGAGAATTATTATGGCTACCCGTTACACATTAAAGGACCAAAATGACTATATACCCATTTTTTTTCTTTATAAATAGATCATTTTTTTAGAGGAGATTAATTTTTATTTGTAGTTCTTATTTTTAAGGGTTTATTTTTAGTTCTTATAAAAATTACTTTCAAACTTTTGATGATGTGACATTGCAGAGTTCTTAAAGTACAAATTATACATTAACTTAATAATTTAATTATTTTATGTTTTATTTGGGGTTATAAATATATTAATAGCTAAATTATCAAGTTAATGAAAATTTGAAGGTCTAAGCAATGACACATTATAAAAAAAAAAGTCATATGTCACATGAACTTTTGTTAGACATAATTATTACGGTTAACAATGAGGACTAAAATTGATAATCGAAAGTATGTATGAGACGATGATTTAATATTTTGTAGAGATTAAAAATGAAAGTTGATATATTTATATAAAAAAAATATTTTTAAGCTGAGTTTTTGTTTCAAATTTTATAAAGATGGAATTTTGTTTGAATTCATCACAAGAAAAACACGATTTAAAAATTATTAAATGCTTTGTAAAATAGCGTCAAGTAGCTTAGTGGCTATAAATTTACATTTTAAATAAGTGGGTATGTTGGGGTTCAAACTCAGGCTTCTATATATATTATGCAATTCCTACCAATTGAGTTAAATTTACGGGAACGCTTTGTAAAATAACTTATTAAAATGATATGTATATGAAATTCTGGCAAGTCCTGATACTGAACGTAAAACAGAGTATAACACGAAACAATAACAGAGAAGGAAAATATCAGACAGAAAGTAAAAGGCACAAGATGTTTGTTAACCCAGTTCGGTGACAAACACACCTACTTCTGGAGGCTGCCAAGCCAGGAAGGAAATCCACTAGCGTAGTCCTAGTTCTAAGTTCTCAGCGAACTCCCAGTTTACAACTTATCACCTAGCTACTACCCGTATTGGCTTCAACCTAGGAACTCCTAGACCTGAGATCCCATCTCACTTCCCCTCAAACAATCACTGCCCCAGTGATCTTAAACTCAAGTAACAATCAACGTACGAGACACACTCCAAATACACAAAAAGTCATTCTTGCTTAAAAGCTTCAAGTGCTCTACAAATACAACTCAATTAAAACACAGTCATATGCTTGCATCAAGGTGACACAAAAAAGACTCACAATTAACAGACTCAAAACCTACGAATACTCTATCAATGATAGCTTTGGTTGAGTTTCTTCGTGATTTCTTCCATAGTAGCGTCCTTTATTTATAGCCTTCAGCAGCAACAAATATTTGAACCAAATATTCTTCAAAGATATATTTCCAAAATTCTTCTTTTAGAAATATATTCCACAATATTCTTCAGAAATATATTTTCCAAAGATCTCTTTGAAAATATATTTACACAAATAAAACAATCCAATCATCAAAATATATCTCACGAAAATAACCTTCCTTCTAGAAATACACGCAGCTTGGAGAATTCTTCAATTAAATCTTCAAAAGATCAGATGAGAAAATAAACAACTCCAAGGCGCGAAAACAGGAGCACAGTAAACCAGCTTCTGAAGGTTCAGCGTCTGAAGGTTCAGCGTCTGAACAGTGCTTCTGAAGGTTCAGCTTCTGAATAGTGCTTCTGAAGGTTCAGCTTCTGAACAGTGCTTCTGAAGGTTCAGCTTCTGAAGGCGCACAACTTGCTTGTATATTTGATTTTAGCAAACATGAAGCCAACAACCAAATATCCAACAATCTCCCCCTTTGGCAAATTTTTGGCTAAAATCAATATGAGATCAGGAAAATATCACAAGGCAAATTCTTCACTCATCAAAATTGTGCAACCATGAAGAACAACAGAGTCAGCAGCAGCACAAACAAAATTCCCCATGAAACATACTACGTTCCCACACATATACTCCCCCTGAAACAGAGACTCCCCCTGAAACACATCAGCTTCTGACAGGAAACACATATACTCCCCCTGAAACAGAGACTCCCCCTGAAACACATCAACTTCTGACAGGAAACAATTTCAATTCTGACACACTTATCTCCCTCTTTTTAGCCAAACAATTTTGACAAAACAACCATGCATTCACCAGGAGTAGAAAGAACAAGAAACATCAGAGGTTATAAGCACACTAGCAGAGGAAAAACAAATGGAATACGCCCAGAAATCTGCAACACAATTCTAGCTCACACCATAGATGAAAAGAACGCATAAGAGCTTTCATCCACAAACCCATAACCATAAAGGCACCATAGAGTCATACCACACACAAAGTCTTCACAGAGAAAACAAAAACAAGAGAACACAACTGCAGAGTATAATACAAAAAATGCAGACCAGTAGCACAAAATGAAATCCAGGACATAGTCCAAAAAATTGACAGTCTTCAAACTCAGCATCAGAAGCTACTTCATCATCAGACACAACATCAGACGCTGCTTAGTCTTTATTAGGATCATCATCATCTTCATCACCCTCTTTTTCCACAACAAGCCTTCTTTGGAGCACATACTTCCGCCTGGTTACGTTCTCAACAGCATGTAAGGTAGTTTTGTCAATGGGTGTTTCATGCACATTCAGAGGAATCTTCTTTCCAGCAATCCTCTTCTGAACATAGGGCATGATGTCTTGAACTTCTTACTCAACATCATCCTCAGACTCACTAGGATCCACTTCCTTTCCTTTTAGTGCCTTCTTCTTTGGGACAGGGACCACCACCTTGCTCTAGCCTTTAGATGGTCCAACAACAGCACTCTTCTTAGCAACAGGAGTAGGCCTGCTGGCAGCAGCAACATGCTTTCCTTTCCTATTCTTCAGCCTCTTGCCAACACTTTCACAATTTGGTCTCCATTCCTTGATTACAACAGGTTCAGATTTTCTTTGCTGAAGGTGCTTGGGGTATCCATACAACTTGAAACAGAATGACTTTATGTGCCCCTTTCTACCACAGTAATGACATATCCAAGGATGAGATGCCCTCCCGCTCTTAGATCCCTGAGGTTTGTTCTGATGTTCCAACTTAGTTTTTCTCATCATTGGATCATATGTTCCAACAACTGCAATGAACCTTTTAGTTGGATTTTGCTGTTTGTTGTTCAAGGTCCTATCATCAAATCCTATTCCTTTTGGTTTCCCTTGGTTCTGATTCTCTAATATCTCTTCTAGTATATCAGTACCAATGTTCATCATTCTGACCTGCTTCTTTAAGTGTTCAAGTTGAGAGTTCAGCTGGGTTACCTCATCTTTGAGATCACAAATTTGCTCTAAGTGTTCACTTCTTTCAGCATGCAGTTGACTGATAGTCTTCTTCTGATTTTCTAATAACTTGCAAACTTCTTCATTTCTGAGGTACAGTTCTTTGTAACAGGTAGTCAGTTCTTCATAAGACAATTCTCCATCACTTGACTCAGTATCAGATGGTGCTTCTGAAGCCTTAACTTTATCATCAGACAAACATCTACCAGTTTAAGCATTGAAATACTTAGCAGACTCATTCTCCACTTCTCTTTCTGAGTCATTTTCATCAGACCAAGACACAGCCAAACTTTTCTTCTGTTTCTTGAGGCACGTTGCACATTATGTCCTAATGTGGCCATATCCTTCACACTCATGACACTGAACACCTTTGAATTGATTGCTTTTCTCATAAGTTCTTGTCTTCTTCAAGTCATTTGGTTTGGATCTCCTGTCAGCATGCTTCAGAATCTTGTTAAACTGTCTACCAAGCATCACAAGAGCTTCTGATTTGCTTTCATCATCCTCATTATCAACATTTGCTACAAAGGCAACACCTTTCCCTTTCTTATCAGTCCTGTTGTTGAAAGTTATCTCAAAATTCTGCAAGGACCCTATCAATTCCTCAACCTTCATACTGGAGATGTCATGTGCTTCCTCAATGGTAGTCACCTTCATGTCAAATCTCTTAGGTAGAGACCTGAGTATTTTTCTCACAAGCTTCTCATCAGACATTCTTTCTCCAAGAGAATCAAATGAGTTAGCCATGTCCAGAACGTTCATATAGAAGTCTTGTATATTTTCATCCTCCAACATTTTGAGATTTTCAAACTTGGTGGTGAGAAGTTGAAGTCTGGACATTTTTACCTTGGATGTGCCTTCATGTGTAGTTTTAAGAATCTCCCAAGCATCCTTAGCTACAGTGCACTGCTTGATCAGTCTGAACATATTCTTGTCCACTCCATTGAATATAGCATTCAAGGCCTTGGAGTTTCCAAGAGCTAATTCATCTTCTTATTTGGACCACTCTTCTTCTAGTTTCAGATGAGCTGTCTTCTTTCCATATTTGTCAAGCACAACAGGATATTCCCAACCCTTCAGAACTGCTTTCCAGGTTTTACTGTCTATAGACTTAAGGAAAACACTCATGCGTGATTTCCAATAGTCATAGTTGGAACCATCCAACAGAGGTGGTCTGTTCACAAATCCTCCTTCTTTATCCATTATGCCAGAAGATAACTTCCCAGGAGCTCACCCTAAAACAGGCAGGGTGCCTGCTTTGATGCCAATTGAAATTCTGGCAAGTCCTGATGCTGAACGTAAAACATATTATAACACGAAACAATAACAGAGAAGGAAAATATCAGACAGAAAGTAAAAGGCACAAGATGTTTGTTAACCCAGTTCGGTGACAAACACACCTACGTCTAGAGGCTACCAAGCCAGAAAGGAAATCCACTGGCGTAGTCCTAGTTCTAAGTTCTCAGCAAATTAACTCACAGTTTACAACTTATCACCTAGCTACTACCCGTATTGACTTCAACCTAGGAACTCCTAGACCTGAGATCCCATCTCACTTCCCCTCAAACAATCATTGCCTCAGTGATCTTAAACTCAAATAACAATCAACGTAGGAGATACACTCCAAATACACAAAAAGTCACTCTTGCTTAAAAGCTTCAAATGCTCTACAAATACAACTCAATTAAAACACAGTCCTATGCTTGCATCAAGGTGACACAAGAAAGGCTCACCATTAACAGACTCAAAACCTACGAATACTCTATCAATGATAGCTTTGGTTGAGTTTCTTCATGATTTCTTCCATAGTAGCGTCCTTTATTTATAACCTTCAACAGCAACAAATATTTGAACCAAATATTCTTCAAAGATATATTTCCAAAATTCTTCTTTTAGAAATATATTCCACAATATTCTTCAGAAATATATTTTCCAAAGATCTCTTTGAAAATATATTTACACAAATAAAACAATCCAATCTTTAAAATATATCTCACGAAAATAACCTTCATTCTAGAAACACACGCAGCTTGGAGAATTCTTCAATTAAATCTTCAAAAGATCAGATGAGAAAATAAACAGCTCCAAGGCGCGAAAACAGGAGCACGGTAAATCAGTTTCTGAAGGTACTTCTGAAGAAGTGCTTCTGAAGCGTCTGAAGGTTCAGCGTCTGAACAGTGCTTCTGAAGGTTCAGCTTCTGAACAATGTTTCTGAAGGTTCAACTTTCAGCTTCTGAACAATGTTTCTGAAGGTTCAGCTTCTGAACCGTGCTTCTGAAGGTTCAGCTTCTGAAGGAGCACAACTTGCTTGTATATTTGATTTTAGCAAACATGAAGCCAACAACCAAATATCCAACAATATACAACTTTTTTTTTAATTTACAAGGCAATCCAAGGGTTGATTAAATTTAATTAGGTCAATCCAACGGTTAATGCATTGCGGTTTACATGGAAGAAAACATGGGTTGCTGTTAAGGATAGGATCCGGATCGAGTAACAATATGGAATAAAAATCGGAACACACTTTTTTGTTGTTCCAAAAGAACCAGAACTTATTGAATGAATGGGAAAGTGTGTAGGTACAAGGTAAGTTATATGTGATCAAAGGAGAGAATGAAAACTGTATGTACAAGGTGGCTGTTTCACTCGAATATCATGTAATAACCACTTTAGTATAAATATATCTTAACTTGGTTTTCAAATATTATGCTTAATTGAAACCTATATTTTTCTTTATATTATTGTTGATTTAGTTGGATAATTTACATACATGGCGACAAGAAGGGGATGGTGGTTTTAAAACTTTTTAATTCAATGGAACTCTATTTCTTTTTGAATTTAAGAAGGTGGTGTTAATATTCTTATGAGCCATACATTTTTTTAAGCTATTATGCTTCTTTGATTTTAGATATGAACATAGGGATAACATCATTGGACAACAACACCTGTTGAAATCCCCATAGAAAATTTGAGTGCATTCTTGTGAATGATGTCAAGGAGAAAGTGTGTGTAAAAAGCTGGAAAAAAAAAGTAGAGAAGGGAGAATGTGTTATACTGTCTTGAGGAATAACTTGTTTTTAAACTTGAAGCACTTTGTAATTGCAATGGAAGCTTGTTCTCCCTCGTGACAATATCGACATTCTCCAATCTATTTTCATTATAAAGAAAATACGGCAATTTGGTCCGGCTTTTTCATTTTTCAATTTTACCCTTCACTAAAATATTTTATTTACTATTTTATTCTTTTTTAATATTACTTTTTTTAGGGAAAAAATGTAATATTACTTAAATTAATAATTAAAAAATAGTTAAATTTCATTAAGATAGGAACAACCTCACTACAATATGAAGAATATTACTTATAATCTATACTATATATAAAGACAATAGTCTTTTTTGGGCTGACTTTTTCTTCTTCATAAATTATCTTCAACTTTCAATACAAATAACACATATAATAAATAGATGAGAGTAAATTCAAATATAAAAATAAAAGTGTACAAACACGATATGAGTATATCGATGCTTACTTTATATAAAGAAAATATGAAATTTTGGGTTGGCTATTATCTCAACTATACCCTTAAAATTATATTGGGTTGGCTTTCTTATCTTCTTGCATCAATATAATTTTAATATAGTAGAAAGACATAGGCTCCATGTACTTAAAATATAGTAGAAAGCCATGTTATGTTGATGCAAGATCTTCTCAAAGTAGAAGCACGAAGTGCTTTGCCAAAAGAAGTTGCAAGAGTTCTAATCAAGTTAAGCTCATTCTTCAAGGTTTTATGCTCTAAATTTGTCAAAGTTGAAGAGTTTGGATGTTTGAATGCTGAATTTGCATTAAATCTATGTGAAATAGAAATGATTTTTCCTCCATCAATTTTTCTTCTAATTATTCATTTGTCTATTCATCTAGCATATGTAGTTAGGATTGAAGAATATGTGTTTTATGCCAAACATGACATAGGGGTACAATTTAAGAAATAAACCATCAGTTGTTCCACTTGAACAATGCAAAGTTCTTATTAAATTCTGGAAATCAAACAAGTCTGAGGTGAGATTATTATTATCATGTGTGCTTATAACCTTGGAATGAAATTCGAGACCATTATTTGTACCGATGCATTTAACCTTGGAATCAGATTGTGTCTCTACTATATTTACAATATTAATGACATTTTGTATGGTTTCACTTTTAGATTTCATAAGAATCAACGATGTATATCTACTATAATCATTTACATTGGTTAAAAAATAAGAGTGACCATGTATTGATCGAATAGCAAGAGGACCCCAAATATCAAAATGTATTAGCTCATAAGGCTTGAAAGCTCTACTAATCCTTCTTTAATATGGTAATTTCTTATTTTTAGCAAAGTGGCATACATCACAAGTTGCCTTATTATCAACAACAATAAAAGAAAATTCTGAATGCATAGAAAACATTATAGAAAAAAAAAGGTGTCCTAATATAAAGTGCCATAGAGCACTATTTGGTAGGTTCACACTAGTATCATTTTAAGTATGCACATCATTATTATTCTTGAAAGTTAAGTAATGCAGGCCTTTATCTCTTACAACAGAACAAATCATCTTCTTAGACTGATTTTCCTAAATGAAACATGTTTAACAATCAAATAAGATTGTGCAATATAATGCAAACACAATTTTGAAACTGAAATCAAATTTATTGAAAAATCTGGTACAAAAAGCAAATTTTGAATAACAAAATTAGAAGAAAACTTGATAGTTCCAACATATTTGGCTATCGTTAAATGTCCAGTTGGTAATTTGACTATAAGAGTCATACCATTTTAGAGAGCCACATATATAATCATTGGCTCCTGAATATAAGATCCAAAGACCTTGAGCCACATGTATGACATTGGCATACAATAGTGTGTGATTTTGGCGAGCACTGTGCATAACATCACATAAGCATTTCACTTGCTACTACATGAAGGGATTGTCTTATATATTTCCAATTCTTCTCATATAATCTTCAACTCATAATAAAATTCAGTTACAGAACGTGAATCTTGTTTTAATGCATAGATTTCTTACATAAGATCAGAAATAAGTACCAAATCACCCTATGAGGATTTTTCTCCATGAATATGATTGATTGTGCAATAGATTCGGAAACTGAATTCATTAGCATGTTGCACCGATTCCACACATGGAAGGATGGATAGGAAGAATAAAAAACAATTGGAATGGTACCATCAACGAATTCGAGCTTCATTCTTCCACAAGGAGAACAACGCATTGAACGCGCCTAAGAATGGAAGTTAGAACCATTCACTGGTGTAACATAAATTGACGAAGGACCGTAGTTGGGATGAACAAAGGAAGGAGATGATTGATCCAAAATTGGATCAAGAGAACCAGAAAAAGAAGATGCAACATTGTTGCATGGAGTCACGGAAACAGAAGAAGCACTCCAAAATCGAGAGGCTTGTGATACCATATGAAGAAACTAGGAATCAATAGAGATTAAGCAAAGATATAGAAGTGAAAATGAACTTGTTGATTAGACTATATGTAGCAATTTGATAGATATACAAAGGAAAAATGAAAGCTATATGGCAACATTCTCTAACTACTAATTAACTAGAAATAAGTGGGATTGGAGAATCTTGTTGTTACTTGTTTAGCAAGTTATATGCACTGTTGATTTCTTTCCTTCATTTGTGTTACTTGATTCATATTCTTCAATAATCTGTCAGTTTCCTTAACTTTTATTCTTATAGTTGGTACCTTTAATATTCTTAATTATAAAATCTGAAACATCAAGGCCAAGGAAATTATGTTAATCTTAGATACTAGAAAGGAAATTTGTTTTTTGGTCAAATTTTCCTCTCAACAACCTCTCCCTTTCACTTTTTTCCTCTTCCTACAATTTATATGCATTGAACTCCATGTGATCGTTTCCAAATCTCTTCCTCCCACCCGTCCCAATTTGATTGGATTCTCTATATTCTTTTGTCATTTATCTCTTTGGTTTTTTATGCTTTAAGTTATGGTAATTCTAGAATTTGCGGAAGAGGCGTTCGTTCTTATCTTGTTGCATGTTTTCTCATACTTGCGTGGCTGCAGTTTTAGTCTCAGTTCGGATCTCTCGGATCAGGTTTCATTGGTTGCTCTTTTATCTTGCAAAATTCTGCAGTAGCAAACCGTATTTGTCTTGGTTGGTGTCTCGATTATGTGATCGGGTGGGATTTATCAAGCTTTGGTTCAATCAATTCCATAGTACCTCAAGCTTTTGAAATGCTTTGAACAGGAGTGTGCTATAGTGACTAAACTTCTGGACTTGATAATATCCTTCCCACGTCTTGATCAGGCTCACCATGTATATAAATTATGATAAAGGCACTTGTTAGAATTTTTAAAAAAATTACTATCTAACTAAATAGAAATAAGAAGAAAAAAAATTCAAATGATGTTCATGACGATTGTTTTTGTCATCCAAAAAGGTTTAGCAGCGCAATTTATTATCCGTTTATCTTTTATTTATGTGTAATTTTCATGCATATATATATATATATCATTTATTTGAAGTGTGGAATTGTGGATTAATGTTCTATTTTATTATAATGACACTTAAAATTTGAAAGCCAAGTTAAGATAACTCTTGGCTTAGAGAACACACGTAACATAGGAGTATTAAGGAAATTCTAGCAATTTTTGTGTTGAACGACATTTATTTATTTTTATATCACATACCACATCACCATAAAACATTATAAAAATACATCTCTTTTTTATCATTATATTGTGGTCAGATGATACATCGGTCAACAAATGTTGTTTCCGTATAAAATTGACTGGTTCATGTTTATAAAAGAATAAAAACGATCATGTATATCCAAATAAAACTAAAAATGATACTCTCTCCATCTTTAAATATAAGCTCTTATATAAATTACTAGATGCATTTATTATTATTTTTCCCTAAACATGTCCCTAATTAATACTACTATTTTGTCTTGAAATATTAAAGTCAAATTTAATACACATACAAACAAAGGACAATTTAATAATATTCACACACAAAATATATGCATTAATTACAATAACAACTTTTCTTAAGAAATGTGAAAAATGCAAAGAGAGCTTATATACATGGACGGATGGAGTATACACAATTTTAGAATATTCTTAGCATATCATAGCGAAGATAATGTTACGTTAGTGTATTTTACAATATTTGAAATGTGAAATTTGAAGTCAAATATTCAGACTTGATTGCCCTTATTTATATGAGTTATTAGTCACCCAAAAAAAATATTGTCACTCATTCTTTTATATATGCGTCAGTATATATTTTACAATATTGAAATGTGAAATTTGAAGTCAAATATTCAGACTTGATTGCCCTTATTTATATGAGTTGTTAGTCACCCAAAAAAAATATTGTCACTCATTCTTTTATATATGCGTCAGTATATATTTTACAATATTGAAATGTGAAATTTGTAGTCAAATATTTAGACTTGATTGCCCTTATTTATATGAGTTATTGGTCAACCAAACAAAAATGTCACTAATTTTGTTTAAAAAAAATGTCACTAATTTTTTTATTTATGAGTCATTATTTGAAATCAATTTGCTAAACAAACATCTTGGTAATTGCCATTCTTCATGTTATATTCCATGTCACCGCAAAAATTCAGCATGATAAACATTGTCCTTTATTTACTTTTGTTTTTTGTTCATGTCGTATTAGTTTTTGCTGCAAGATCTGAATCAGATGTAAGATATAATTATTTCCTAAACTTTAATATTCCTTGAGTTTTTTTTTCTGAGGTTAATTAACTCTGGATTTTGTAATAAGCTAATTAATTTGCTATTTGTTTATTTCTTGTTAATTAGTGGATAAACCATGGTGGAGATTTGTTCAATAGAAGGTATGCATACAAGGAACAAAAGATCAATCTAGAAACGGTACCTAAACTAAGTTTGAAGTGGAAATTCTATGCAAACAAAGATATTACAGCAACACCAACAATATATAATGGTACCATTTATTTTCCAAGCTGGAATGGTAACATATATGCAATTAAACAAATTGATGGGTCACTTGTTTGGAAGCAAAACTTGGAGAAATTGACAGGTTTAAATACAACTGGATTTATAATTAATGCAAATTGGACAGTGGCTAGAGCAACACCAACTGTGGCTGAAGATTTATTGATTGTTGGAATTTATGGGCCTGCTGTTGTTATTGGACTTGAAAGAAGAACTGGTGAGCTTGTTTGGTTGACTCATTTGGATAATCATCCTGCAGCAGTTGTTACCATGTCTGGAACTTATTATAATGGGTTAGTATAATCACATTCTCTTGCTCATTCCTCTTAATCTTCTTTCCAATGTTTTAAATATCGAATCATATCAGCTGGTTCGACTTGTTGAACTAAGTATCGACCAGTTCATTGGTTGGTTTGATTTTGATTATATTATAATTTAATTGAATCACATATATATGAATTGGTTGAACCGTGGTTGGTTCAACTAGTTTTTATTTTTATTTAATTTTTGTTACTTTTTAACTTATATTTTTGTCCTCTAGTTCAATAGTGTTTGTGGTTGAACTGATTAAACTATATGACTTAAAGGTCACGTCGATTTGATCTTTGGTACAATTTTAAAAATATATTACTAATTCTTTTAAGATTTTTTTTTATTGTTGTTTGCACAAATGATATTTAAAGGGGAGTCTCATTCACTGTCTTCGAGAAAAACTGCAAGTCTAGTTTGGTCCCTATGTAGATTTTCTACCATCAAGTGGCTCGTGATTAATGCAATTTGTTTGTGAATTCAACTTATTTGTAGAGATCGGAAACCAAGAAGAAAATACTTATAATGAATATATATGTTTTTGGAGTATTATAAAACATTGAAAGAATTTATCTAACCTCACCAATCAAGTATGGGGACTCCCTTAAAAAAAAAAAATCAAATTTGGGACTATCATTCATTCCTTTTTTCTTTTCGACCCATTTATATCAAAGTATAATTATGCTAAATTCTCAATATATAGGAGTTACTATGTTGGAACATCTTCACTAGAAGAAGGTGCAACCATTGAAGATTGTTGCATATTTCGTGGAAGCCTTGTAAAACTTGATGCTCAAACTGGTGACATCTTATGGAAAACCTATATGTTACCAGACAATAATGGAAAGATAGGAGAATATGCTGGAGCTGCCATTTGGGGAAGTAGTCCTTCCATTGATGTTTATAGAAAACATGTCTATATTGCCACTGGAAATCTCTACTCTGCTCCAAAAAACGTACTTGAATGTCAAGAAAGACAAAATAATCAAATTACTCCTGTTGAACAAGACAAGTGTGTTGAACCAGAAAACCACTCCAATTCAATCTTGGCCCTTGATTTGAACAATGGTAATATCAAATGGTACAAACAATTAGGAGGATATGATGTATGGTTCGTTTCATGTAACAATGCTTCAACTTCTAATTGTCCACCTCAAGGTTCTATACCAGATGCAGATTTTGGAGAGGCACCAATGATGTTAACTACACATGTAAATGGAACTAAGAAAGATATTGTTGTTGCTGTTCAGAAAAGTGGATTTGCTTGGGCATTGGATCGCGACAATGGAACCCTTCTATGGTTTACAGTAATATACACTCAATCTGATCCTCTTTTAAATGATGTTTTTGTTAGAACAAGTTGAAACTCATTCACAATTTCACTCAATCACAATTTCACTTAGGTTGATGAAGAAGATTAGAGTAATAGGAGGGAAAGAATAGAGAGTGAGAGAGTGGAAATCATACACTTCACTACTTTGTTTATTCACTTGTAATCATAACAACACTAACTACCATAACAGAGAAAATCCTACAAAAGTTGTTGCTTGCACAACAAGCAAACTTATTAGTTGACTAGTTTTGAATTTAACTCCTAACATTTTTTTAAAAAAAATTGTTTATATTTATTTATCGTTTTTAAATGTTCAATACAATATTAACTATGATTTTGATTTGTTCATGACACCACCAACACCACCTTATGTTTTAGTTTTTGTTTGGATTTCAGTTGTGGTTAGTGCTGATCAATTATCATTTCAATTTGACATAAACATGCCACACCTTGTAGTTGGGGTATCAACTACGATTAGCATTGACCCAATAACGTTTTTTGTTTAGTTTGAAGTTGTGACATTTTCTAGTTTGAACTTCAGCGGCTACAAATGCTAGCCTAGTAAGGAGTTTTTAGAGATCGAACTTCCACTCACTTATATGGGTCAAAATCCCCTACTACTTGAGCTAGTTCATTGTTGATATGCAAGATGTCTTTTCTAGGTCTTAGTATGTCATGTTTTTTTTCAACCATAAAGGTATATGTATACTTGTAACAACTTAAAAGTTGTTAGCTTGAGGAGGAGTGTTTACATATAAGAAAAAGTCTAATAATATCGTTGATATTGTATAAGAGTATTTAGTTTAATTATTTCTTATGATCATTTTACAATCATAGATATATTGAATTAACTCTTAAGATTTTGCTCAAAAATATATTAGATTGGTTCTTCTTATTGTCATTTTATTGAAAAAAAAAATAATAATAATAAACTGGCTCTAATTGATATATATAAATCAATTAAACATGATCATGAATGCAATAGCTAATTTAATTATGAGCTCAAAATATTACAGGAAGCAGGGCCTGGTGGACTAGCTGGAGGTGGAACATTTGGTGCAGCAACCGATGAAAAAAGAATTTATACCAATATTGCAAATTCAGATGCCAAAACTTTCAAACTTTTACCATCAAATATGAATACAACATCTGGAGGGTGGGTGGCAATGGATGCTAGAAATGGAAAAATTCTATGGTCTACAGCTAACCCTAGCATTAATAGTACTGCTAGTGGCCCTGTTAGTGTGGCAAATGAAGTTGTTTTTGTTGGATCCACAGATAGATTGGGACACATTTATGCAATTAATGGAAGAAATGGGCATATATTATGGTCCTATGAAACTGGAGCTAGTGTTTATGGGGGTATGTCAATTAGTAATGGATGTGTTTATGTGGGTCATGGATATAATGTGTCACTAGGATTCTATTCTAACTATACGGGTGGAACCTCACTCTTTGCCTTTTGTGTCTAAAGATTTTATGTGGTGACTATATGAGTGTATATAAATAAAATTTATGTGAGTGGGGTAGGGTATAGATGTATGACAATAATTTTATTAGAGGTGTGTGATAGTTCTATTTTCTCCAATTTGTATCTTATTAAGATAAGATTAAATCTTTGGATTATGGTTAAGTCTTACATTGATTTGTTTAGATTGACTCATTTGAATTTATGTACTCACGTAAATTTTATGAGACTATTTGAAAAAATTTATGAATGCAGTGTTTATATATAAGTTATTTTAAACTTAGTTTCATAAGTTCTTTAAGATAATTTATTTTTAACTTGTATTATAGAAATAATTTATATATGAACTCTTATCATGATAAGCGCTTTACTATAAATTGCAAATCATTTGTTTATCCAAACATGACACTAAATACATGACTTTGGATTTGTTTTATATGATCGATCTTATTTTTTTTATCATGATAGAAATTACTTTTGAAATTTGTAGAGTCATAGCTTATACTTATGATAAGAGATGGTTGTGTTATTTAGACAAACTGAATACGACACCCTATTTGACATCGTGTAAAGTGCACTTTCGATCTAATTTGTTTTCTATCTAAGGTGAGAGAAAATAATGATTAAAAAATCCGAACAATACCCAAGCCATATGGTATCATCTAGTGTTCCACAAATCGTGTGTTAACTCGTAAACTCGCATGAGTTTACGGTTTTAGGTGTCAAAATCATGTAAACTCAGACATAAACTTGGTTTTTAGTGAAATCAGAAAGTTGGCCGAGTTTGAGCGAGTTAACACGGAGTAAAAAAATTATATTAAAAAATCACATTTTTTTTGGTTTTGGGCCATTTTTTCATCCAATTCATTTTTTAAAGCCCAACCCAAAGTACTAGGTGTTAGATGAACGCGCGACCTTTCTTCTTCTAAAAAACGAACAACAAAACACACAACACAATAGAGAACACTCGTCCAAAGTACTTACGAAACTTGTTTTTTTGGGTGGTTTTTTTGAATGGCTAAGTAACTTATGAAACTTATGATTTTGCGCGTTGATTTTTGTGTTTTGATTTTAAGTTTAGCATAACACTTTATTATTGTGGTTGTGTATACTTTGCCTTTATAATTAAGTCATATTTTGCACTATTGACCTATTTACAATATTATATTAGTTTACATATGTCATGTATATAATAAGTCGTATATATTTTTAATTTTAGGTAAACTCGTACGAGTTCTCGAGTCGAGTTTACCTAGGTAAAACGAGTTGAGGTAGTAAAACCTTGGTATCGTCTATCAAATTGTGTGTCTGCGAAACATTTCTCTCCTATGCTAAGCATTGCATCCTAGAAGTAAATCTATATACTAATGCAAAAGTAAACAATCAATCGGAAAATAATATAACCCAACATGAAGGTAGATTTATAATGAATTTATGTTTTACTTGTCCAAGGAGGTTTGCACATTTTGAAATCAAATTTCGTAATGGATAGATATGTTTTCTAGAACTAAGGGTCTGTTTGATGTAAAGTATAAGAAACATAATAGAATAACTGTATCATTTCTATCTCATCAAGAGTTTGGTGACACATAAGGATATGATAAGTTAATCCGGAAAGGTATCCTATCCTTCCCCACTAGTTCAAATTTCTATCAAACATCTCACAATTTCAGTGCACCGACACATGCACACACTCCAAACCAAATATTTAACGTACTTCTCACAACATTCTAAAATAACAATATATAAAAAAAATGTAGTCTGATATAAACTTAAAATATTCCTAACTAGTATATCTTGTAACAAAAAACCAAAGCCCGTATACGGTCTTGGTCTCCTTGTTGTTGTACAATACCAGAAAATGAGAGACATAATCACAATGTTTCAGTTTCAACGAATATCAACAACCTCCACCTTGATAGAAATTGATACATTTTAAGTTTCTATTGTCTTCGTCGGTAATAATTAGAATCAGAGGAACATCTTCCATCTCTTGGCGACTCTAAGCCAGTTGGCTGAAAAATAAAAATACAAGTATATTAAACTCAATTTCAGCCCACCTTCTCTCACGTAGGAAGTAGAAATAAATTGAGGCCTAAACAGATCATTCACGATAAAAAAACTAAAGAGGAACCAATCCATGGACTTATAGCACATGTTTCTTGGATGTTGGTAATTTTGAAGTTGAAAAGACACCGGACATAATTCAATTTGAAAAATTTAAGAGTACAATGTAATTATTATTATTTTTTTGAAAAAACAATGTAACTATTTATTTTGAAAGGAAAACAAATATTCTATGAAAGTATATTAGAAGTTAGGACAAACCCTGGATACTACATTCATGATATAGACATCTTCTCTCCTTTTCTATCTGTAACTGCATTGGGTAAATTTGCTATTCTTTTAATCTTTGCTTTTCTTTGTCATTGTTGTGAATCAAGTATGAATCCTTTTAATTAACTACCTCTATAGAAAATTCTTAGAAATCGTGGTTGGGCCTAACACAACCCCACAAAACCGGCTTGTGAGGTGATGATTGCCCCCACTTATAAACACATTGTCAGGCCATCTCCTATCCGATGTGTGACTCTTAACACACCCCCTCACGCTCAGAACTGGACATCTGAAGCGTGGACATAAATGGTTGGTGGCCCGATAACGGAAACCTGATAGCAGGTGGCCCTACGGGTCATGGAGGAGGCTCTGATACCATGTACCACGTGCTGTCCGGAGGAGTAAAAGACATGGTGTGCATGGAAGCTGCAATGTCAGTGGGGGTGGAAGAAGGCGTGGCAGTGTGAGCCTGAGGATGCGGACCTAGAATGCTTGGTTGCCTCGGAGGACCGATGGGTCGTGTCCATTGAGATGTAGGATACGGGCAAGGAGGCATGCCCCAAGGAGGTGGAATCCAATCCCATGGAGACCATGAAGGGTACTGGGGCTGCTTCCATGGATGAGATGGCCAAGATGGACCATCAGACTTGGAACCACCGCGCTGTGCACGCCCTCCGGTGCGAGTTTGATTGTTGCGGTTGCGGCCTGAACCAGAGCGGTTGTTCTAACGCCGGTTGGAGCGCTGCTGGGAGGAGTCATTTGAGTCCCGGGTAGTATGCAAGGCAGTGGGAGAGCTAGTGTTATGCATTTTGGCCAAACCAGATTCCTCCAAGGTGAGCATGGAGCGAGCCTGAAAAAATGAAGGTAAGGGTTGCTCTGACGAACCAAGGTGGCAACCCCACGGTATGGCTCGGACAGTCCGGACACAAGTTGAAGGAACAAACGATGACTGCTGATGGGTGCTCCAATGTTCTTCAACTGATCAGAGAGTTGCTTGAGACATTGGCAATAGGCAGAAACGTTAGGAAAATCTTCCATGTGAGTGGATGAAAAATCTTGTTCAAGGGCAACAACACGGGAGTTTTGATTGTCCTCAAAGAGGTCAGCCAAACATTTCCAGGCATCCATGGCAGTGGATCCTTTGTCCATAATTGTGGTAAGGAGATCAAGAGAGATGGTGGAATAAATCCATTGCAGAACTGTTGAATCAAGAGTGGTCCACATTTCAAAACTAGCATCAATGAAAGCAGGCTTCTTTTTGCCGGATGGAGGAATGATGTGATCTAGAACCTTGTGAGCACGAGCATGAACCTCAACCAATTCATCACACATGGTGTAGTGATCCTTCTCTATCTCTAGCACAAAGGGAATGCTATTTTTGATGTTGCTGACGGCAAGAGCCGAGTGAAAATTTGGTTTCGCCCGAAGAAATAGAGGTGGCAGCGGTTGAGGACACGACAGCAGACGAGGACATGTCAGAGGAGGAGGACATGTTGGCACGGCGGGAATGGACATGCTGGAATAAAAGCAGAAGAAATGGGAGTTGTTGCGGTGTTGCGCGGCGCGATCAAGAAGATATGCGCAAGAGAGAGTGGCAAGGCGCAATGGATGGTGCGGCTGGGTAAGATGCTTACGCGGCAGTGGGCGGTGCAAGGGAGGAGGCAGCGGCGGCCTTGGGTGGAGAAAGGGGGCAGGCGGCGGCTGCAGGTAAGGAAAAATAAAGTAGGTCACGGTAGAAATAGAACTCGTGATACCATATAAGAATATAGGAATGTAACGTATTCATTTTATTCATCATAGTAAAGGGTATATATACAATAATAATGTGTAAGTCAAACATATGGAAATAATGACAAACACAAATGAGAATAATTACAAATAACTACAATAATAATGACAAGAATATTTGACTTCTATCATGTTAATAGTCTCACATCGAATAGGAGATGGCCTGACAATGTGTTTATACATGGGGGCAATCCTCACCTCACAAGCCAGTTTTGTGGAGTTGTGTTAGGCCCAACCACCATTTCTAAGATGGTATCAGAGCATCTTTAAGATCCATTGGGACACCTGCTATTAGGTTTCTGTTATCGGCCCACCCACCATTTATGTCCACGAACCAAGCCCAATAGTGCTGGTCGTGAGGAGGTGTGTCAAGAGTCTCACATCGGATAGGAGATGGCCTGACAATGTGTTTATAAGTGGGGGCAATCCCCACCTCACAAGCCGGTTTTGTGGAGTTGTGTTAGGCTCAACCACATTTTCTAAGAAAAATAATAGTGACATTAATTCAACTACCTAATCCTTTTCTTTGCTTTTCTGGTTATTATAGATAAAACAAAATACATCAACATAAATTCTACATAAATCTATCAAGTCCAACACACCACATGTCAAGTTTATGCAGGTTTTATATCCATGTGAAGTAGTATCAACATTTTGAGGTTGTATAGATAAGGTATTATTGTTACCTGATAGTCTTTGAGCCATCTCTTGCTTTTCACAACTATCATGACATAAATATTGTCTGTGAAATTGTTTCAAGAACTTAAAATAAGCATGTCGCCAGGAACGGTTAAGTAGGATTGAGCCAAAGATCCCCCAAAAGCCTATAAAAAATCCAATTGCCATGCTCATGTTGAATCCATGGGTGAGGAACAAATCTTCATCCTCTTGAATATTTTCCATCAGCTCGCCTTTATCAATACACAGTTGTTGCTTTGTTAATTGTGTACTGGTTGGAATTCTTCCAGATAAATGGTTATGTGACAAATCTAACATAGCAAGCCGATCAATTTGAACAAGACTAGAAGGAATTGAACTAAACAATTGATTTCTTGACAAATCAAGAAATTCAAGTGATGCTAGCTTTCCAATATTTGTAGGATTTTTTCCTGTCAAATTGTTTCTTGATAAATTCAATGAAACTAATTCAAGTAAATTATCAGTTATATCTGTTAGAATTTCATCTGAAAACTGATTGCTTGAGAGATCAATGTTTTTTAAGAGAAACAACCCATTATTCTTGAACCTTTGTTCAACACCTTTCCACATCAAGAATGCATTCAAGTCATATGATTGGTTTGAATATATGTGACTGGTGTTGATAAAATACTCATAACTTCTTAAGGAAGTCTTTTGAGTCATTGAAGTAAAATTTTTGAAGCATTTGGGAATCCTTCGAGATAGTTTATTCAATGATAGATCCAAGAGTTGAATCTTTTTTAGATAACAAAGTTCCAATGGTAAATTACCAAAGAAGTGATTTTTTCCCAAACTTAAAACTTGCAACTTCTGTAATTTGCTTCCAATCCATGTCGGGACGAGTCCTGATAATCTATTTTCTCCAGTATCCAACATTACTAACTTTGTGCAATTCATCAAGGAGAAAGGGATATCATATGTTAAGTTGTTGCTTCTTAAATGCAATGCTTGAAGGTTTACAAGTGATCCCATTGAAGTAGGAATGTTTCCTGAAAACTTATTGTGACTCAAATCCAGATAAGCCAATGCCTTGAAACGGATTCAACAATTTGGAATTGTTCCATATAACAAGTTATTTGAAAGGTCTAATTGGTATAATATTTTAGCTGCACCTATCGTACATAAAAAGAAACAAAATCTAAAAATTGATTTTTGGATAGATCAAGAATGAGAGCACGTCGTAGAAACGGTGGAATACGGCCTTCAAATCTATTTGATGCGAGATATAGATATGAATATGTATCTTTTAGTGGATAATTTGGATTTACATCTTTGAGATTGGTATATGAAATGTTGACGGTTTTCCCATCCTGTAATGCTAATGTAGCCCAAAACCAAATGTTGATTCTTACTTGTTTCCCTTGAATCTTTTTTAGTGGTTCCGACTCACTGCTTGTATTTTCTTCAGTTTCTTGGTTGGTGGTGCTTGCTAAACCTTTTCGACGAGGAATGGCTGTCCAAAATGTTATTTGAATATAAGACATATTGAAAAGAAGAAAAAAACCAAGAACAGAAGAAATCTCTTAGGGTGATTTAATGTATCACCTGTTAAAGGAACATTTCCTTTGACTTCGACATGTTGAGGGTCAATGTGTAAGTGCCCTTTGAAGTCGGATAAATATTGTTTAGCCCAGACTACTCTATCCTTACTTGGTTTTAAAGTTTCTTGAATGTCTTTGTAACCAAAGTAAAACCAAGAAGGGGAGTTTGGTGCAAAAGCTAAAGTGAAGTCTGCACTAGGTGAAAATTTTACATAATGAAAATCCAAAGTTGTTTTATACTTATCTTTTATATAAGATGGAAATTTTAGCTTTGGAAGTTTTTCATTTATTTTTTGTTTTAAAACTGGTGCAGCCTCTCTTATAGTTTTTTCGACATTCATAGGATTATACACAACTTCAAAAAAAAAATTGAAAAGCTTGAATTTCCTTGACATGCGTACCTTGTGTTTTCTGAGACTTGGTCTGCACAGAAGGGAAAGCAGCTATCAAATTGGTGAGCAGTGTAGTTTCATCAATGAGGTTAGTGTAAAATGTGCAGTCCACCATTGAGTGAAATCTTCAGTGCAATAAAAAGAAGCTTCAAATGAGATGTGCTTAAAATATGGAGCTTGTTCTGTCGAAAGGCGTAGGCGTTGGTGGAAATAAGTTTCTGACATAGAGAAGAAATCAGTACAAACCTCTTTTGGTTGTCTATACAAAGGGGAAGGTCGAAACTGGCTTAATCCAAATTGTCTAGCAACTAAGTTGGGGAGAACCAAACTCAAATGGGTTTTTCCTATGGCTGTTCTGATTGACAAAATGGTGGGAGTCAAGTATGCTTTCCAGATTTCAATGTTCTCTTCAAGATGTTCAGGGTTGCTGGCAGGAAATTCTCTTTGAAACCATGCAGGACCTAGTCTTCGACTAACAAAAGTGGCCATTGCAGGTTCCAAGGAATCACAGTTGAGGAAAATGTTGAAATAATCTGAGAACATTTGGAAGGTTGAAACATTGATTTCTTTTCTTTTTAGATAGGCCAATCTTACTCCTTCTATGTTTCGACCATTCACATCTTCATCATAGAATGGTGGAACAAAAAACTTCAAGTCTCTTTCAAAGGTGGAACAACCAACCACAGTTGGAAAAGCCAGATGGGGCCTGAAATTGCAAGGGGTTTTCCTTCTGGTAAGGGTTGCATAGATTCACTCCCACACGCCAATGATTTTGAAGTTATTTTGAAGCATTAGAAATGTCAAGGATTTTGAAGCTATTTTGTGTCTTCAACCATTTGGGAAATTCAGGACCAAGTTTGTAGGATCTCAATCTTAGCTTGATTTGAAAAGGTGGGATCCAATTTTGGCTAAATGTCAAATCCAATGAGTTGTCAGATAATCTAATAGTTGTAACTTTGACATATTAGCAAAATAAGAGTCGAAGATAACTCCATTCAGAAAGTTTTCTTGAGGCGGAAATCGAATATCTTCTGTTAACTTACCATTTAGCTTATTTTCAGAAAGGTCTAGTGTTTTTAAAGATGAAAACATTGAGAGGTCAGGACGTGTGCCATTAATTTGATTCATGCTTAGATATAACCCTTGCAAAGAGTATCTAGCACACCTAGACAAGTGATGGATTATCACCGGAAGTTCTTCACTTAGACAAGTGATGCATTCCCAAATGATTTTGGAATTCCTCCTTCTAAAGAGTTTGATCCAACTGAAAAATATGTCAACTAAGATGGCATTTTTATGCCTTCAGTTATCCATCCATGTAATTGATTACTCGAAAGGTACAAAACTTCCAAAGAGTAGGTAACACAGCCAGACAAGTGCTTCGATATTATTGTTATCTTTGAGCTCAAATGATTTTGGAATTCCACCTTCAAAAGAATTTGATCTAAGAACTAAATATTCCTAGGAGGCAATCTAATAACTTCAACTATCTTTCCACTTAATCGATTTTAAGAAATATCCAATCCATTCAAGGATGTGAACATGGAAAGGTTTTGTAACAATAGACTAAATAGACTATCTCCTATTCGATGTGAGACTCTTAACACACCCCCTCACGACCAGCACAGTTGGACTGATAGAGGAAACCTGATAGCAGCTGGCCTAATGGATCTTGAAGAGGCTTTGATATCATATTGAGTTTTAATGAATCCGGTTTTTCATTAAAGAAAATGACAAAAAAAAAAGGAAAAACTAAATGGATAAAGCAACGTGCTTTTGAATTTAATGATAAAAATGGATGAATCAATATACAGAGAAGGTTCTTGACCTTATATAATCACAAAACTATAACTAATTGAATTAGACACCTAATCAAACAACTGTCAAGCAATTAATTTGACATATGTCCCATAACCTCCTATCACGTAACCTCTAATAAAAATTGAATGTAAGTTATCCAAGTAACCATGTAATAACCTTTTGTAAGCTACATGTAAGAGAAAGTGGGAAAGGTTATCACAAATTTCATTGGTAAATTCATTGAGTATGATGCCAAGAACAATTCCAACTACCTTCGTTCATACACGAGGATTCGAGTTCAACATGATGTCACGAAACCGTTGAAGCATATGAAGAAGATTAAAAGGACGGGAGGAGAATCAAGCATTATCAAATTCAAATATGAACTACTAGGTAACTTTTGCTATTTATGTGGAACGTTATAGGTCACATTAAAGGTTACTGTGAGAAACTGTATTCTGTAGATTCAGATGATGCCGTTAGAATATGGGGTAACACTGTCCGATGGTTATAGTTCATACCCTAACTAGTAACGGTCAAGCATTTACTACGCCACCAGAAATTGCCACCTCTGCAGCCTTTGCAAATATGTTACAAAATCCTCTTTTAATGTGCCAATCAAAACCTAATAATGTGACAGGTGGAGAAAATCGAGGCCATAAACTAGAGAGTTGTTACCGGTTTTTTCTATGTTACCCCTTGATGAATTAGGGATAATTTACCCCTATCAAAGAAAAACTCATTTTCTTCAATTTTATTATTACAACGAGTTGTCATTTTCATCTCAAGAACATTAAACTTCTTCATATCTTTCATTCAACATGTGATTTTCATCTTTTTCGTTTCATAATCGAATCACAGTTGTTATTAGGGGTAAATTACCCCCTATTCATCAATGGATAATGCATGGCTCATCAATGGGTTTTGTAATATCCCGCTCAAGACTCAGCCAAGTATCAGTGTTAGTTTTAGGTGTTAGAGAAGCTTTTAATTAAAAGCGAAAAAAGGTAAATTTGCCCAAGGGCTATATAAAGGGTTAAACCCTCATTTCCCTCGTACTCCACTCACCTTTCTCTCTCTAAAATCAGAATTTTCCTTCCCCTTCCCTCTACTCTCTCCCACTCGCCCTCGCTCCTTCCTCCTTCAACTCTAATTCTGCCCACTTCAAACCAATGGAATCAACATGCAAGTTTAGAAACATGAAATTGATGTCACACTAAACCTTAATCAAGCTTTTTCTATTCCATACTTTCCCTTCCAGCCGTAATAATTTAGAAGCTTAGAATCAAGGGTAATAATTTAGAATCAAGGGTAATAATTTAGAAGCTTAATTTAGAATCAAGGGTAATAATTTAGAAGCTGAAGCAAGAATCTTGGGTGCTAGATTTGGAAGCTTGGCAAAGAGTGTTGAGCTTAAGCAGTTCAAGTATCAAGAGATTGTGAGGTGAGTTCCTTTAGATAGAACCCACCTCTTGGGTAGATTACTTTTTGTGTTGTGAGAAAATTATGAAAATAGGGTTAATCTTTACATGTTAGTTGCCTTAATGTTATTGAATGTACTATTTATGATTTTCCTTGCTAAAACCCTAATTTTTAACATATATGGACATACTGGTGTTGAGAAATAATGCTTGGACACATTTGAACTTTTTTGATAACTACAGGGACTAGCACTACTGGAAAAATCGTGCCACGATCATACTGCATCGTGGCACGATCATAGAAAATATAGGCATCATCGTGGCATGATGGTAAGCCCACGTGCCACGATTTTGACAGACACGCCACTTTTCAAAAACATCGTTTTATGTCTAGGGTTCGTTTCCACAGCGTCAGAATGTCCATGTACAAGTATTAATGCAAAGAATAGTAATGAATAGGTCTTTGAATTAACGAACGAGTGGTATACAACAAATGAATCCAAATGGCTATATGTCAACAATATCCGTAGAATCTAAGAGCATGAGTTAAGAACAATTGAATAGTATACATAAGATATGCATGAGATTATTATAATGTATTAGATAGGCTAAAATATGCTTTTAGTCTAAAATATGCTTTTAGTCCCTGTAAATATGGCTTGTTTTGCTTTTGGTCCTCGGTAAAAAAAATATTTTAAAAACACCCTTGCAAAATTTTCTGTCTTTTAAAAAAGTCCCTGGCCCCACTTCAGTGATGATTTGGCATGGTTTGCGCCACGTGGCAGTTGCTGACTGTGCAACTTTAACCACGTGGTGATGGCGTGGCATGCCACATAATTAAAAACTTAAAAAATCATTTTAAAAATAAAAAACAATTTAAAAATTCTTTTCGAAATTAAAAATTAGAAATAAAAAATCAGAAAAATATATTTAAAAATTTTAAAAACTGAAAATAAATTTCCAAAAAATTTCATATTATTTAATTTTCAAAAATTAAAATTATATAATTTGATAATTTTGGAAAAAAAATCCTAAAAAGTAAAAAAAACAATTAAAAATCCTTAAAATAATTTTTTGAAATTAAAAATCTGAAAATAATTTTCAAAATCATAAAATAAATTTCCAAAAAAAATTTGATTATATAATATCTGGAATTATTTAATCTGAAATTTTTGAAAAAAAAAGAATAGAAAAAAAAATCTGAATAAATTATCTAAAATTAAAATAAAAAATTTTGAAAAAAAATCTGAAATTGTATATTCGAAAATTTCTGAAAATTATTAATTTTCAGATTATATAATTTTTTAAAAAATTAATTGTCATATTTTAATTTTCAAATATTTATATTCAGATTTTAAAAAATTATATAATTTTCGAATTTTTTTTTAATATTTCAAAAATTAATTTTTTAAAGTATATATAATCGGAAAATTTTTTGAAGTTTTTTCTGATTTTTATTTTTTTTAATTTTATTTTCATATGTTTTAATTTTCAGAATTTTAATTTTTTTTTTAAAATTAATATTATGTGGCATGCCACGTCATCGCTACGTGGCAAAAGTTGCACAGTCAGCAACTGCCACGTGACGGAAACCATGCCATCTCAGCTCTTAAAATACAGAAAATTTTGCAAGGATGTTTTTAAAATTTTTTTTTACCAGGGACTAAAAGCAAAACGAGCCCTATTTGCAGGGACTAAAAACATATTTTAGCACATGATTAACATACATAACATACTCATCTTAAAAAGATATAAAAAGTTTAAGTTGCGTCCATCAGGCTCCAGATTATGCTGGATGGGATTATTCCACAAGGGTAATCCACACAACAAAAGCTAAGTCATGACTCTATGACTCCCCATTAGTAGTGGAGTTAAGGTACCCCGTTAATAGTGGTTAGGCATTCCTTAGATGTAAGCCCTACAAGGCAATAAGGTAAGAGGAGTCTGGTTCAAGCCCTCAGGTAGGGAATCTAGCCGGTTATGATGGGGATGTATTTCGGGGTTACTAAACTCCGATGCATTCCGTAAAATGAACCAAGATAATATTGTTGTTCAACGCTAACCTCTAACTTAAGAAGAGAACAAGATGATTATGATAGAGGAATATGATTATATACAGTTAGTGTTCCTAGTTTTTCCCTCTGCTCGCTACGATGTACAGACAACAGTAAACCCTACTTTATGGATATGTAGAGAGAGATTGCGATCGTAGGATCCCCGAGATTGCCTACAACCTAGGATAGGTGGAATTCACTGAGACATCTTGTCTCACCCCAATCCCTTTATTTATTTTCAGATAAGCAGGTTGTTCGCAAACAGAAGAGTTCATGACGTGAGAAAGCAGAAGAAAAGTTGGATGACTACGAATATACATCTTGTATTAGACCATCAATTGTATTATCTTGTGTATTGGTACTCATTAGTTAGTACACTATTACACAGACAAGGATTTTACTTCTTGTACTCGCCAGTTAGTGCAGTAGTATTCTGATACGGCTTATGGATTGTACTCGTCAGTTAGTATTTTTATCAAATGTATAAGACTGTATTGATTTAGTTCATTTAGATGAAATTTTATGTTGTAAATTTTAATGTATCCAGTACTAATTTTAATACACATACTAAATATTCTTTACAGTTTAGTATGGGTGTTACAAGTTTTTTCTTACAACCAATTACAATTTTCATCTCAAGAACATCAAACTTTTCCATCTCTTTCATTTAACATGTGATTTCCCTCTTTTTCGTTCTAAAATCGAATCATATTTGTCATTAGGGGCAAATTACCCCTTATTCAACAAGGGCTAATGTAGGTCTCACCGTTGTTACAATCTGAAAATCATGATTCTATTATGGTGAACAATGCAAAATGGTCAAGAGAAATAAATGAGAATGATAAGCAAATTAATGAAACAAATCAAGATTCCTCAAATCTCACAACAGCTACTCCAACGAATTCTACTCTTTTCCCAACGAATCAGATTGAAAGCAACACCAATGGCACCAATCCCACACCAATGGAAGTCACCCAGACATCAAGTCATTTTTTATCGGCAGAACCTAGCTTCCAGGCCTCCCGGGCGCAATGAGTATTGTATCCTAGAACTGTCATGGCCTAGGAAATGTTAAGGCAGTTCTGTCTTTTAAATACTTTGTCTGCGTTTATAAATCAAACATTGTAATTTTAATCGAAACTTTGGTTGATGGCAATAAAATGGCTAATTTATGTTACAAGATTGGCTTCGAAAATCATTTTTGTGTTGACTGTTTGGGTAGAAGTGGAGGCCTTGAATTTTTGTGGTGCAACTCTATCAATTTCTCCCACATCAATTATTCTCAAAACTTCATAAACTTGTAAATCTAGGACTCTACCTCTGGAAATCGAAGACTCTCTGCTTTCTACGGTTACTCTTACTTAAGCAAACGTCGCGATTCTTGGGACTTTCATCGCCATCTCAACAGCCTCTAAAACGATTTGTGGTGTATTACAGGTGACTTGAATGATCGCCTCTCTACATATGATAAACACGGAGGCCCAGACCATCCTCCTTGGCTCATCAGGGGATTCCAAAATACAGTGAATGATCGTCACATGTTTGACTTGCCTCTTTGCGGCTATCAATGCACCTGGTTCAAGAGTATTGGAACAGATTCGGCATAGGAAGCTCGTATTAACCAAGGTCGTTCCTATAAAATTGGAGGTCCGTCTCTCATAGTAAAGATAGACCCTAATAAAAAATGTTTTTTTAAAAGAGCAAAAAAAAAAAGAATTTATATTGTTTTTTTATTTTATTTTTTGAGAGAATAATTATAATTATAATGTTGTTATTTTGCTATTTTATACAACAAGTATGAGCCAAAAATTACAAGTGATCTAAAATTTTCTCAAAAAAAAAGTGATCTAAAAAAAAGAAAAAAAAAGTTATGATGTGTTTTTATTTGTAAATATGTAGTCCAATAGGACGAGGAGTTGGAGGGAGAAAAAGAATATTGAGGAGTATGGAATATTTTGGTCATATCAAGCAAGAAAAAAAAATTAATAAAAAAAAGTAAAATCTAAATCCATCATAGGAGTTGAACCCAAAACCCCAAAATTACAAGAACTAATTTCCACTGCTAGGTCATCTCTACATATCTGCCATAATTGCAACTTTGTTAGTTTATATTTCAATTTTACATTATTCATATATATAAAAATAAATACAAAATCTTGTGCCCAAAATTTTGGAGGCCCAGCTCTTTGCACCTCCCTAGGGACGGCCCTAGTATTAACAAAGCACTCGTCACATCTTCATGGAAAAATTTATATCTCAACGCCACTTTACAAACCCTAATTGCTCCAAATCTATTATCATACTCCTCTTTTGCTGCAACTTATCCCATGCCTTGAAGAAAACCGGATCGAAGTTTTAGATTCAATAATTATTGGCTCCTTAAACTGGACCTCATTGATCTTGTGAAAAACAACTGTGAGAAATATCCTTCGTCTAATATCACTACAAAACTAGATAATTGTGTGGAGGGTATATCCACATGGAGTCGTACGTGCTCTGTTTCCAAATTACCGTAGTCTAATAAATAAGCATGGCGCCCAAATTGAAGAATGTCGAACCAGTTCTGATGACGCAAGTGACCCATAACTGTAATAAATGAAAAAAAAAAAGGTTAATATGCTTTTGGTCCCTGTGATATTAGCAAATTCCTGTTTTGGTCCTTGTAAAAAAAAGTTCAGATTATGTCCTTGTCATTTCAGATTTCTCTACTTTTGGCCCTCATTTAACTTGTCAGCAGAATCTATCTATGTGTCACACTGATTATGTAATTAATTTTTTTTTTATTTTTTATTTATCCAGTCACCTCACACGTGTGGCTTATTCATGAATTAAAATTAAAAAAAAAATCATTTCTTCATCCATGTTCATCTTCTTCATTGTGTTCCTCTCTCTTTTCTTCAACCCTAAAACCAGAAATTCATCAAAACATCAAATCATCTTCACTCCTCAACCCATAAACTCATAACATATTCAACTCAAACACATAACACTCAAAAAATACCAAAAAATAAAATAAAATAAATTCAATAACACATGAAATGCCTCGCCATTTTCCTCACACTATTCGACACCTGCACAACAACACATATTCTTCTCACCTCCACCTCTATTAATGGTTTGTTTTATATTTTCAAACCCATGGCAGTGGCGTTGTGTTGTTTATAGAAGTTCAGTAGTAACATTTTTTTAAAATAAAAAACTAATAATTAATACCTCATTGATTCACACTTTCCTATCTAGTGTCAAATCTTCACACTTTCTCTTGTGTATTTAATCCCAATTAAAAATCATTGTTTGACTATAAACTTTAATTAGAGAAAATATGAGGATATATGACATTAGATCTGGATCCGGGTCTAAGAAGAATAAGAAGGTGGGAAGATCATTTAGATGCAAAGAGGAGGAAGAAGATGAGATGATAGATTTAGATGCGAACATGATGATTGTAATTCACTTGTCTGGGTTAGGTGTGGTTGTGAGGAAGAAGAGGAGGACAGATCTTGATGGATTGAAGGTTGAGTATGATATGGTGGTGGTGACTGATGACAGTGTGGTGGTGAAGAGGAACAGAGATTCGTGGATGGTGTCGAAGGAGAGGGAGAACGAGGGTGGTGCGATGAGGGAGGGAGAAGATGAAGTTCAGAGAGAGAAAGATGAGAGGGACTGGAAAAAAAAATATTTTGTTTTTCTAATTTATGTTTTTGAATTTTAAATATCGGAAATAATTATAAATTCCAAGTGGATTAAAAAATATTAATATGACACAATCAACATGACACATGGCGAGATTCTGCTAACAAGTTTAATTGAGGGACCCATAGTGGAAGAATCTGAAATTACAGGAAAAAAATCTAAATTTTTTTAATAGGGACTAAAAACTTGAAAACATATTGATCCAAGAAGATTCATGTTGGCGATAACGCTCAAAAAATTTATGGCTCTCTAATGGTGATACAAACAGAAAATTCTTCCATGCTTTCTGTTTCATGCTAGAAGACGGAAAAACACTATAACAAAGTTGTGTGACGCATCCGGCCACAAGATCACGACTCATGAGGATCTTTGCGACCACGTTCATGATTACTTCACACACATCTTCATGGAAAATCAAGGTGACGACCAAGTTGTTCTTCCTTGTATTCAACAAAAAGTTTCTGAAGATGACAACGGCATGCTTAATCAACAAAGTTGTTGTTGGAACATTGGTGTCAACTTGGAAGGAAATTGAAAGATTAAACACCAAGTAATAAGACTTTGAGCTAGTGTGATGTGAATTGAAAAAATAGAGAGTGGGGGTCCCACATAAAATAGAACACACACATTAGTAGTGTTTAAATTGACGTATTTAATTTTAAATACTTGATAATGATAAAAATAATAGTAATTATTATTTTTATTCATGAATATCACTTCCCATAATTTTAGCTTATGTTGGTTGTGATAAGAATAAGAATTCAACTGAGTTTCCTATATTTCCTTCATTCATATCCAATGAGTTTGTTTCCTCCACTTTTGTGGATTTGTTTCCTTTTGATCTTATCCACAAGTGTTATTGAACTGATTAGTGATTAAGTTTCCTTTTGATCTTATCCATTAGAGTAACTGCTGCCGCAATTTTATCAAAAACAGTTACAAAATCTCTATATAAATAGAGGACTCCTCTTAGTTCAAAAATCACACCAAAGAGTTCTATTGAGTTGTCGAGAACTCTTTCTCTATTCTCACCCCAGCTTGTTTTAACGAGCTATTCTTCTCCTTATCTCATTTTTTTGTCCCTTCGAATTTAAGAGTGTTCTTAAGACCTTAGTCCCTATTCGGTATAATGTCCCTTCAGAATTAAGAAAGGTCTTAAGAACATAGTCCCTTCGATAATATATGTCCCTTCGGAATAAAGAGTATTTTAAGATCTTAGTCCCTTTTTGGAATAATAATGTCTCGTCGGAATTAAGAATGATCTTAACGGTATATATAAATACTCTTTCGATATTTTTCTATTTTTGGATAAGTTAAAAAGTTAGAACGGTGGTATCACCGTATTGAGTGGTCTTAGTATCATGTTGATATTTTGGAGAGCTTAAAGGTTAGATTGGTGCTAACACCATATTTGAGTGGTCTTAGCACCATAATAGAGTGGTCACAGTACCATATTAGAAAGTGGTTTCAGTATTAAAGACTGGTCTTAGTACCATATTGGAGGTGTAAATCTGGAACGGTTTTCTACAGTGCAGTAGTTAACCGCACAGTTGTAGCTGGGCTTGTTTTATCCTGGAGGCGGTGTGGTTGATAGTCTGCCTTGCACAATTTTGGGCAGTGCCACGAAACGTCTTAAAGAGAGCGACCTGGTCGTGACTCAACCTAGTAACAACTTCGGTAGATATACTATTTCAAAATAGAATTTGGAAATCCAAATACAACAGTTTGGAAATCCAAAACCAACAGTTGTTCTCCCAGCCCTGATGGACTCAACCTCGCTTTCTTTCAATGCTTTTAGGGAAATCTAGGAGGTGACATTTTTTCTACTGCTTCTTCTTGGATAGCAACGGGTACCATACCCCCGACACTGAATGCAACAAACATTGTCCTTGCTCTGAAAGGTAACAATTCATAGTCAATAAAGGATCTCCGCCCCCATCTCCCTTTGCAATGTTCTCTATAAAATTATCTCTAAGGTACTTTTCAATCGCCTAAGACCTCTCATTGACAAGTGCATTTCTCCTGAGCAAGCTACTTTTATTCCTTCACCCTCCATCATGGGAAACACACTCGCAATTTATAAAATCCTCCATAATATGCGCTGCAAACGCAAAGGGAAAAAAGGGGATGTTGATCTTAAGCTAGATATCTTTAAAGTATTATATAGTGCCAGCTAGACCTACTTGAAAGGCATTTTATCTAAGCTGGGTTTCTCCTCCCAATGGATATCTTGGATGATTATGTGTATTTCTATTGTTAAATACCATGTTATTTTTTAGTGGGGATCGTATCAACCATATAAACCTGGAAAAGGGACTTTGACAAGGTTTTACTCTCTCACCATATCTTTATATCATATGTGTTGAAGCTCTCTCCGCCATGATCAAAAATTATAAAATCAGCAGCAAGCTCCACAGGAACCACATTTGTTGTACCGCACCTTCGGTCAATCATCTATTGTTCGTGGACGATAGTTTTCTTTACTGCAAGGTCACTACTTCTGAAGCTCGACACCTTAAAGATAGTTTTGTAAATTATGAACAAGCTTCGGGTCAAGCTATCAACTTTGGTAACTCTGTCATCGCTTTCAACGCTAACATAACTAAGGATATTATTTCATCCATTTTCAATTCTCTTGGAGTCTATAGTAACATTGGTAACGGTAAATATTTAGGCTTACCATATATGGTGGGGAGTAGTAAAAAGGATATTTTCTCTTACCTAAAAGATCAAATTTGGAAAAAATGACAATGATGGAGCGCTAGATCCTTGTCTCATGCCGGTAAAGAAATTTTAATTAAATATGTTGCACAAGTCATACCTTCTTACTGGATGGGTGCTTTCCTCGTACCTACCTCTTTATGTGATAAGTTAGAAAAAAAATTAAGAACTATTTTTATTGAGGTTCAAAAAAGAATGGTCGTTGAGGTATAAAATGGATATGTTGGGACAAACTTACTCTCCACAAAAGTTAGGGAGGTCTAGGCTTCAGAAATTCGGAGGCTTCATTCTTTCTATGCTTTGTCAGAAATGTTGGAAACTCTTGATTAAATTAAATTCTCTACTTACTCTGTTCCTCAAAGCCAAATATTTCTTTCGAAGGGATTTCTTGGAGGTCAAACCTGGTCATAATCCAAGCTTTACATGGAGAAGTCTTTGGAGTACTCAATCACTACTTACTTTGGGTCATAGATGGAAGATTGGTGACGGCTGAAAAATCAACGTGTTAAGTATGCCTTGGATCCGCAACCTTCCTACTTACAAACCATCCATGTTGATGTTGTTCCACTTTGAGGACCTCACAATAAACTCTCTGTTGAATCCAGGATTGAATTCTTGGAATACAAATTTTGTGCAAACTATTTTTAATCAATATGGTGATGCTACAATTCTGTCCATGCCCCTCAATGCATTTGGAAATATACAATTGAAGGCTCTTATACTATAAAAGCTGCTAACAGAATTTAATTTGTCCAGAATGAGGCGGCCTGCAGAATCTCTAAAGCACAAATTGTACCTGACATTGGAAATGTTGTTAAAAGAGATTGTTATACGTATCATTGAAAAAGATTAACACGGTTTTTTGGGTTTGTTATAATTTGAAATTCACATACATCTAATCAGAAAACCATATCTAATATCATACTTTTCTTCTTATTCTTTTGGTTTTCTTCTTCTACTTCTTTCGTTTTATTGGTTTAGTTCAATAGCTTCATCGTCTCTCTCTCTCTCTCTCTCTCTCTATATATATATATATATATATATATATATATATATATATATGAGAATGATGAGAATGAATTGTTGCCATCAGATTAAAAAGCAAGGGTTGAGATTAAAACAACTCAAGTGAGTCATGTGTCATGTGATTATTCTCTCACTCACTTCCATCATTCATGTTTCCGTCTGAGCCTTAACCCTTCTTCTTCCTTCAAAAGCTCTTGTGTCTTCCCCTCACCATTAAGAATCTTTTCAGGCGACCCCTGTCGCGCCGCTAAAAAATACTCGAGCATACTAACGCTCGGAATAACTACGGAGTCGCCGCCAAAGTTTTATTTTTAAAGGGAAACGTTGATAAAACCCTTGACGATTTGGAAAGATGGTCATCGCAACCATTAACGGGTTCGGGAGTCGATTATGCAAGGGGAAGGTATTAGCACCCGCACATCCGTTGTACCCAACGGGAACCTCCTAATTAGTTTAGGGTTAAAAAGGTGTTTTGAAGGGTTGCTTCCGACATTTTAATATTTCAAAGAAAAAAGAAAGGGGAAAAAAGTTTTTTTCATTAGTGTGCTTGACAAGAGTTTGATCCTGCTCCTACGTATCTCCTGGTGCGATGGAGAATTCAACAAGAATAAGGCGTTGCCGACTTTTGGATATACGGCACAAATCCATCAGAGCATAATCCAAGCCTCACATTACGTGGATCTTCTACAAAATCTGGATGTACTGCGTCAAAGTGCTTCCATGCCACCCCGTCGCAGGGATGTCGCATCACACCTGTATTTGTTCTATTGTAATAATGCCACGTCATTTTATCGGCTGTGTGAGTTGATGCATACAATCTCTGCAATCTTGGTACTATTGGTAGATAAAACATTGACTTGACTGAGACTAGTTTCTGCTTCCGAGAACTGGCATTATCACGTACTTGATACCTCGGTGCATTGCAAAATTTACACTCCACCAACGACCCATCATTTTTACCGAATTCGTTGTCGTAAAACAGCATGCACCCTTTAACGCAACAATCAATAGTTTTAACTTGCAATCCCAACTTCGACACCAACTTCTTAGCCTCATAAAAACTCAATGGCAAATTGTCCTTTATAGGAGTTGCGTCCCTCATCATTTTTGTATAACATTCTGCGCCTTTTTTGGCCACACTCCAATCTGACTTGGCAGCTAAAAGCCTCACACTCATGGATAACTTAGAATCAGACGACCCTTCAAACAACGGCTTGTTTACTTCCATCATCATTTTGTAAAACTTCAATGCTTTCTCGTTCGGAATTCTTTCCTCTTCAGCGCCCTCGTCCTCGTTGTAAGACAGGTTCACCCCAAGAGCATCACCAACCATATCTTCCATCATGCCAAAGTTTCACTCTCCGTACGCGCCCCACTGCTTGAAGCGCGCATATTAACATCATTTGTCGGCTCTTGTTCACCATGATATTTCCACACGTAATAATTCTCCATAAAACCAAGGTCCTTTAAATGATTTAGAACATCTTTTGGGCTCTGAAGCAGCCTACCCGTACATTTAATACACGGACACCTTATCCCTCCCTCCAATGTAAACGCACGTTGCGAAATGGCGTAAGCAACAAATTCACGAACTCCATCCACAAAAGCCGCTTTAAGTGTTCTTTTCCCCGGATATTTTCTATCGTACATCCAACTACGATGTAAAATATATTGATCCATCTTCCGCGTCACTAATATTAACTCAATTAGTTTGTATTTATTCGTTACAATAACGCGCGAATAATTAATAAATTCTCGCGTTGCCGACAAAAGTTAATGACTACGTACAACCTAAATATAAATAACAATTTTTTTTTATTTCTAAAAACCTAAATATTTAGAAATTCGTACAAATTACACATATTTCATATAAATTAACTTCATAACTCTTTACTAATTTATCTTCTTTTTCTAACAAACTTTTTAAACATATTAAAACATATTTCTTAACTAATTAAAACATATTCATTAATTACATAAATTAGTTTTACTAATTAACTAATTTTTAAACATATTTCTTTACTAACTTAACCTTATTTTTTTAAAATAACTACAACAACATTTTTACTTATTAACCACATTTTTTACTTGCATTTTTATTAACTAAAACATATTTGTTACATAAATTAGTTTTACTAATTAACTAATTTTTAAACATATTTCTTTCCTAACTTAACCTTCTTTTTTTAAAATAACTACAATAACATTTTTACTAACCACATTTTTTACTTGCATTTTTATTATAACTAAAACATATTTATTATATAATATGTCACATGAATTGCATAAAAATTATATAATATTTTACAACTAACATATATAACATTTTCTAATTAATCTACGTCACATTTTCTAAAATTTGTATGAATTCAACATTACGCGCATATAAAAATTACAAGCCACAAATAAAAGTTACGCGCGGATAAAAATTCCGCGCGCCACCGACAAAATTAATTACAACAACTAATTCACATATTTCATATCAATTAACTTCATAATAAAATTTTTTAACATATATATTTCATTACAACAACTAATTCACTAATTCACATATTCTTTACTAATTTACATTCTTTTTCTAACAAAATTTTTTATACATCTTTCTTTTTCTAACAAACTTAATTTTATACATATTTCTTTTTATTCCTAGTCAAACCATTGTAGCAATTTAAAATAAGTAGAACATATATAACAACCTCAAATAATTAGACGATGAACCAAGTGGATGAAAAAAAACCAAGCAGCAGCTGCAGCAACAACACCAACCTTAAAATGGATCCGAAGCAAGAAACTACAAAAAATAATACAACATAATTAATAAAATCAATATCAATATTTTTTTAAAAAAACAAAACATTTTTACTAAACTACAATTTTTTTACAAGCTAACACTTTTTTTATTATAAACTAACACCATTTTTAATTAATATCATCTTTAAAAAAAATATACATTTACTAACTAATATTTTTATACATAATTATAGTAACATTTTTACCAACTATTTTTTACAAACTACACTTCTTTTACTAAGTAACATTTTTATTACTAATAACCATGACTTTCTTTTTTCTAACAATTTAAAATAAAATATAAAAACTAACCTCAAAAAATATAAATGCAACCTTGAGTAGTAGCAACAATAACCTTGAGTAAAATAAAATAAAAATATGATGATAAAATAGAAGTTGAGAAAAAAATGAGTGAGAATGATTGAATTTGATGGTAGAGTGTGAGATTGAGAAAGAAATTGTGTGTTATATATAATAGAGAGAATAAGTGATATTTATATGGTGTATAATATGAGATAATAATTTGAGATAATAAGTTTATTGAGATAAAATAAATTAAATAAATGAAGTTTGGTAATATAAGAATGAAGAAGATTATAATAAGAATGAAGGAGAGAAGAAATGAAGAAGGAAGAAGATTAATAAGATGGAATGATGAAGACATGTATATATACTGCGCCTGTGCAACGTTCCTTTAATTTCCAACGTTCCTTTCCAACGTTCCTTTCCCAACGGTCAGCGCTTCAACGGCTAGCTTTTTCAAATGATGCTTTCCGACGAAATTGTGTGCTTTCCGACGAAATTCAAGGGACGCTTTCCGACGAATTGATTTCGTCGCTAACCATGCGCTTTCCGACGAATTTTTTCGTCGCTAAACTCACTTTTCAGCTGTGGGTCCCCATTTTTGACTGTTATGTGTGTGGGTGGGCCCAGTGGTTTCCGACGAAATTTTTCGTCAGTAAACACCACCAATTAATTGCTCCCACGCGTCCTTTTCTGCACACAAGGGACCCATTTTGTCTGAAATTGCTTTCCGACGAAATTTTTCGTCGGTAAACATCTTGCTTTCCTAGCTAGGAAAATTTGGTAGGAAAATGGGATGATTTCTTGTAGTGAAACCCCTTGAGTTTTTATTTTTAAAGGGAAACGATAATAAAACCCTTGACGATGAGGAAAGGATGGTCATCGTAACCAAAAACGGGTTCGGGAGTCGATTATGCAAGGGGAAGGTATTAGCACCCCTCACATCCGTTGTACTCAACGGGAACCTCCTAGTTAGTTAAGGCTAGAGTGTTTTTAAAAGTTTTGCTTGCATGCTTTAATATATAAAAGGGAAAAAGAAATAAAAGGGGAAAAAGATATTTTTTTTATTGTGCTTGACAAGAGTGGGCTCTTGCTCGTACGTATCTCCTGGTGCGATGGAGAATTCAAAGCTACGTAGTTCTTTGATAGAAAAAGCTTATTTGTTGGTTGTTTTTAAAGAACGATGTTATTGATCGTATTCTTGCGATTAAACATAGCTTGTATGCTCGCGCGTGGGAGACTTAAGCGTTTGTTTATATCGCGCTAAAATTGATCACAAAAACATGTCCGCTTGCGAAAAAGGTTTTGAATTGACCACAGGGGGGCCAATAATTGATTTAATTGGTCACGGGGGACCAAGAAAAGGTTCAATGGACTCAAAGGAGTCGAGCATTGATTCAATTGACTACTGGGAGTCAAGAAAAGGTTCAATGGACTCAAAGGAGTCGAGCATTGATTCAATTGACTACGGGGAGTCAAGAAAAGGTTCAATGGACTCAAAGGAGTCGAGCATTGATTCAAATGACTACGGGGAGTCAAGAAATAGGTTCAATGGACTCAAAGGAGTCGAGCATTGATTCAAATGACTACGGGGAGTCAAGAAAAGGTTCAATGGACTCAAAGGAGTCGAGCATTGATTCAAATGACTACGGGGAGTCAAGAAAAGGATTCAAATGACTACGGGGAGTCAAGAAAAGGTTCAATGGACTCAAAGGAGTCGAGCATTGATTCAAATGACTACGGGGAGTCAAGAAAGGGTTCAATGGACTCAAAGGAGTCGAGAATTGATTCAAATGACTACGGGGAGTCAAGAAAGGGTTCAATGGACTCAAAGGAGTTGAGCATTCATTACGGTGTGTTGGATTTTGAAAATAGAATGACGATCGTCTGAACAACGAGACATACGTCAAGCATTCGTGCAATCGGGGAATGGAGAGACATACGTCAAACCATCCCTTTTTCATTCAAGTTTGTTAAGAAACTTAAAATGTGTTTTTCTTGGTGAAGTTTGAAAAAGAATGACGATTGTCCAAACAACGAGACATACGTCAAGTGCTTGTTCAATCGGGGAAATGAAAGACATACGTCAAACCAATCCTTTTTTCATTCAAGTTTGTTAAGAAACACTTATGAACAAGTTTGTTACCCAAATTAGTAGTTGCAACTTAAGAACAAGCTTGTTGCTCAAGTTTGTTATTGGAAATTAAGAAATCCCAAAGTAATCAAAACACTTGGTTATTGAAATTTATGAACAAGCTTGTTGTTCAAAATTGTTGTTTGAAATTTAATGAACAAAGCTTGTTGTTCAAGTTTGGTTTTGAAACTCAAATGAATAAGTTTGTTATTCAAATTTGTTATTAAACCTATGAACAAGCTTGTTGCTCAAGTTAACTCAAAATTTGTTATTCAAACTTATGAAATTCCAAAATAAAAGCCAAAACACTTGTTATAATTTGGAAAAAAATGAGTTTTAATCCTTTTTTCAAAAAGAGTCCAAAAGGAAAGTCAGTTTCTGAACCTTAACAATGTTCCCAAAAGTGCTTCTGAACCTTAAAAAATGCCCATAAGTGCTTCAGAAGCTGAAATTCAGAGTCTGAGTGAACAGTACTTCAGAAGCTGAATTTCAGAGTCTGAAGTACTGTTCAGACGCATTGTTCATACGTTGACTTTTTGTTGACCTTCAGAAGCACTGTTCATGGGTTGACTTTTGTTGACCCTCAGAAGCACTGTTCATGGGTTGACTTTTTGTTGACCTTTAGACTCTGAACTTCAGAGTCTGAAGCACTGTTCAGACTCTGAACTTCAGGGTATGAAGCACTGTTCAGACTCTGATTTTCAGGGTCTGAAGCACTGTTCAGACTCTGATTTCAGAATTTCAGAAAAGGGGGAAAAAACCTTCGAATTTGGTTAGAAAAAGAAGTATACCACTTCTGTTTTTGTGTTTTGCAAACTTTGGGATTTCTTTGGAGTTTGAAAAGATGTTTTCAATTCAAAATGAGTTAAACAAACACTAGAAATGCAGAAACTGATACTGAATCAAACTGGAGTAGCAGCACAACTACAAACAGCTATGCAAATGAAATATAAGAGGTTTAGAATGACTTACAAATTCCTGGCAAAGGCTTGGGATGCAAGAAACTGAAGTGGCTTTGAATGATTGTGGTTTTGCAAAACTGGAATGATAAGGAATAAGAAACAGCAATAACAAGTGATGTTTTGCTGTTATTCCTTACTTTGGGTATGGTGTTTATGGAGGTTTGATGGCTGGTTCTGATTGTTTGATTAGTATTTGATTGTTTGTGAAAGAAGGAAGCAGAAAAACAGAGCTTTTCTGATGTTTCTGTTGGTTCTGAGTTTGTTCTAAAATCCCCTAAAAACAAACTGCTTAAGTGTTCTAGGATCAGATTGAATTGGATTAAAACAAGCTGTGTAGAAACTATGTGTTGAAAATTGTGTGTTTTGAACTGCTTCTGAATTGTGTAAAAGCTCTTAGTTTTTCTCTCAACCTGCTCAAAGATTTAGTTCTCTATCAAAAATTAACTGTCCAGAATCCTTATGCATTGCATTGCTTAAATAGGCAAATTGAGATCAAATGTAATGATGAAAATCCCCTAAAACCAGGCTGCTTTGTGGGCTATGATCAGGACATTTGGCTATGCATTTAATGCAAAAGGAAGGAAATGACCCTTGCCTTGTAATCATGGTGAAGACTTTGGCACAATTCAGAACTCAATGGGGCTGAATTTGACAGGAATTGCTGGAAACCATGAAAACAGAGTGTTGTCTGCAACTTGATCTTTGAAAATCTGAGAAGACAAACAGGAAAGTTGTGTGCTGTTTGTGCAGAACTTTGGGAGAAACAATGGAAAACGTGTTGAATTGCAGAAGAAAGAAGAAATACTGGAACAGGGTCAGCAGTTTCAGAAATTGGGCAAGTGGTTTTGCAATCAGGGCAAGCTGTTTTGCAGCTTAAATTGACTGGTTTTGGGTGGAGAAGAAAGGAAGAAAAAGGGCAAGGTGCTTGCTGGAAAGGAGGGTCAGGGAGCAGAGCAAATGGAAGAAGATGAATGCTGACCCTGGGCAGCCAACTTGGGTCTGATGGCAAGTGCTGGGCACGTGCTTCCTCTTTCTTCTCTTTTCTTCTTCTAAGTCTGAAGGAACGTGCCCAGCACGTGTTCCTTTTCTTTTTTGGTTTTGGCTTTCAAGTGGGCTGGGCCAGTGTTCACTCTTTCTTTCTTTTCTTCTTCTTTTTTTTTCTTTTTCCTTTGTTTCTTCTTTTTTTTTTGTTTTCTTTTCTTTTTGAAATAAAGTAATAATAATAATAATAGTAACCATAAAAATAATAATATTAATAAAATTAATAAAAATAATAAAAGTAAAAGAAAGATAATAAATAATAATAAATTTTATTATTATTTATTATTTATTTAAACAAAGGTTGACTCTTTTTTTTTTTTGAAAAAGCTAGGACAAAATTAGGGTACAACATGTCCCACATTGGAAGTTTTGTGAAGAACGGAAAGCAAGTTGTCTATAGAAAGAGGCGTGTACAGTCGCCTACAATGGGAATAGAATTACTGTGACATTAATTAATTAATTTAATTAATAGTATCGTTACCCTTTCATTTAAGTGGTTTTTAGACCAATTAAGAGGTTTGTGAGATATTTTTGTGCCCATATAAACCATAGTTGTCTTTGTCTTCTCATTATTAATTTAATTCGA
Organism: Medicago ruthenica; assembly: GCA_018208015.1. Taxonomy (NCBI): domain Eukaryota; kingdom Viridiplantae; phylum Streptophyta; class Magnoliopsida; order Fabales; family Fabaceae; genus Medicago; species Medicago ruthenica. The sequence continues at coordinate 91,530,452 of CM031377.1, read as the reverse complement.
ACTACCAAGTTGTTCGCGAGCTTGATTCAAATCGAGTTTGAATTGAAAAAAAGTCCGTAACGATCTCGAGTCGAGCTTCAAGCCGAGTTAATTTTTATCAAGTCGAATAGAGCTGAGTTATGTTCGACTCAACTCGACTCATTTCTAGTCCTAAGCCCGAACATAAACCGGTCTGAACCGATGCTCTACCATACTATAAATATCATGTTCACTATTATAGCCAGATTCAATTCCCATTCAAGGTATATTTAGTAAATATTTATTTATTTTATATTGTTACATAACATATCTTATTTTGGTTGGTTAATTATGTGAATGAATGACATGTTAGGTGAGAATTCACCTCAGAATTTCTCGTATAAGAGAACCATATCTAGGGATTTGAATTAGTCTAAGTTGGTTATAGAGGTAGGATAGTTCAACTAGTTTGAGTTAAGAGAGAATAGTTGAATGTCCTGAGTTTAAACCCGAACAAATGAGTAAAATATTCATCTAACAAATTGACCGATAACATTTGTCATTAAACACAAAAAGTTTAAGTTAGTTATAAATCAATTATACAATTTCCTATTTCTATCCTAGTGACCGCTAGGTTAGTTATGCTAGTTACTAATAGTCACAACCTTTATTCTATCTATATATAGATCAACCTAACACTATATTAATTCATAAATACGTGTAGTATTATTCAGTCCAGAACAATTTTTCTAATACGCAAGATATACATAACATTAGAGAAATTCAAATTCCGATGTCATACATCACCATAAAACGTTATAATAAAAATATGGTATATTGTTCAACAAAAGTTGTTTGGATAGGATAGTTAACAATTAGACCAATGATTGAGTTCAAGTGGTTAATGAGCTCCTCTTGAGATGAATCGTTCGGAAGAACATTGGTTAGATTTCTCGTGGAAACAATTATTGGTTATAGTTTACTTATCTCTTGGCCGAACTTAATTTAGATTACTATGATCTCTTTTATCTAAAAACCGGAGGGTTAACAGAAGAAAAAGAAAAAAAAAAGATAGCTAACAATTGACTTATTCATTTTTAAAGATACCTCTCTACAAATGAAATACTTGATATTATGTTGATATTTTATTTTTCAATTATATTCTTCATTTAAATTATTGTAATTTCAATTTTATCTTTTGTATAATAATATTTAAATCTTTAATTAATGATCTATTAAATCTTTTTATAATAAGAACAATTTTACTATAACAGAAATAATATAATTCAAATACTTATTAATTTAATTGTGGTATATTCCAAAAAATCTATAACCAAACACAATAAAATAAGCATACTAACAACCTCAATAAAATAGCAGAAAGGTGAACATGTTACTGTCTGCCTTGACGCTAGTAAATGAATACAAATGATATTTATGTTTGTTACGTTAGTATTTTTATAATATTTGAAATGTAAATTTGAAGTCAAATATTCATATATGATTGCCCTTATTTATAGATGTATATTATTTGAACAATCATTTTTCGAACAATGATAAGTGTCAGAAATTAGTTAAAATGCATATTTATTTTAGGCACTTTTCTTACGTTTTACAAGATTATCTAGGTAAAAGCTCCAAAAGAAAGGATAAATATCATTTCATGCTTTTTAGACCTAATCCCAACCATTTTTGTAGGTACATGTTATTTCCTTGGACTTAAAGGTCAAAAATTGAAGAAAATCAGATCAGAGCCTGAAGATCAGAGTCTGAAGAATAGAGTATGAAGATCAGAGTCTGAAGAACAGTGTCTGAAGATCAGCGTCTGATGAACAGTGTCTGAGCTTCAGCGTCTGAGCTAAGTCCAGGCGAAATCAGCGTCTGAGGTTCAGAGTCTGAGTTTCAGAGTCTGAGCTTCAGAGTCTAAGCTTCAGAGTCTGAGCTTCAGACTCAGGATGTGCTTCTGAGCTTCGCAGAGCAAAGTGTTGCGTCACAGAGAGAAGTAAGGCGGTCTGACTGTTCAAAGCTGAGGTGGCAGAAACCCAGTTGTGAAGAAAGGTGACTTCGCAAAGCAAAGTATGACTGGGCAGAGCAAAGTCTAAAATATCATAATACCTATAAAAGGTTCTGAAACAGAGTTGGAAAAATAGGAAAACAGAGTTGGAAAAACAGAGAACAGAGTTGGAATAATCGCAGAGTTGTAATTAAGTAGTTATATTTTTAGATAGAAAATAGGGATAAAAGTTCTGTTCTTCATAGAGCAAGGGTGATTGAAGTGTGGATTAACTAAGATTCTTTGGGAAATCAAGACTTAGCTTTGGATCTTCATCTTTCTTTACACTTTTGTATAGTTGTCATGACAATGATCAACTAACTCCCCTTTGCTGGGATTAGGAGGTACTTAATATAGCTTAGATGTAATCTTTTGATCTTGCAATTATATGATTGTAGCACCTTATGTGATATTGAGTTTATTCTTGCTATTCATTCTTATGCTTGATTTAAATGTTATTGAAAATATACTTTTGAATCTAGGTTTAGAATAATCTTCTATCAAAATAAGAAATTCTAGACATGAAATTGGGTTTTGATAATCATACAAAGTATCGGAACGTAATGCTTTCGGATCGTTTAATAGATTGGGAAATCATCGATTAAACGATACGATCGATCTCACGACGTCATTTAGACATGAATGATGCTGTCGAGTGATACGTGATAATTTCGCTAAAAAGCTAGAATCCATATGCATGATCATTAGAATATATTCGAGGTTCGATTGACGAACTCTAATTCCAATGCTTTTACGCCCTATTTCTCTTTGTTTTTATTACCTCTTTAAAAGTCCAATAGTTTTATAGAAAAACAACTTATAAACCCTAACTTAAAATGATAACAATTGTTGAATGGCTTACGATATCGCACTAGTCTTTGTGGATACGATATAAAAATACTTACTTTTGTCTGATCAACAAACAACTTATGTGATAATCAAATATATACAAAGAAATGTAGGTATTGACACGAAAATCAAAACAATAAACAAAAAATAAAAACACAATGAGAATATGAAAGAGTTGTTTTAAAATTGTCACAATACAAATATCATTTTTCTATTCATATGAGTTATCTGTCACCGAAAAAAAAAATTGTGTATATATATCTATATATATAGTCATTATTTGTAATCAATTTCCTAAGCAAACATCTTGCTAATTGGCACACCATCTTCATGTTAAATTCCATGTTACCGCAAAAATTCAGGATGATAAACACTATCCTTTGTTTGCTTTTGTTTTGTGTTCATGTGGTATTAGTTTTTGCTTCAAGCTTACAATCAGATGTAAGATATAGTTACTTCCAAAAATTTAATATTCCTTGAGTTTTTTTTTTTTGAATTTAAGTAACTCTAGATTTTGTATTAATCTAATTAATTTCTTGTTAATTAGTGGATAAACCATGGTGGGGATTTGTTCAATAGAAGGTATGCATACAATGAACACAAGATCAATCCAGAAACGGTTTCTAAACTAAGTTTGAAGTGGAAATTCAATGCAGGCAAAGATATTACAGCAACACCAACAATATATAATGGTACCATTTATTTTCCAAGCTGGAATGGTAACATATATGCAATTAAACAAATTGATGGGTCACTTGTTTGGAAGCAAAATTTGGAGGAATTGACAGGTTTAAATGCAACTGGAATTATCAATGGTGTAAATTGGTCAGTGGCTAGAGCAACTCCAACTGTTGCTGAAGATTTATTGATTGTTGGAATTTATGGGCCTGCTGTTGTTATTGGTCTTGAAAGAAGAACTGGTGACCTTGTTTGGTTGACTCATTTGGATAATCATCCTGCAGGAGTTATTACCATGTCTGGAACTTATTATAATGGGTTAGCACAACTACACCCTCTTGCTCTCTTGATCTTCTTTCTAATATTTTAAAAATCAGATTTAGCTGGTTCAACTGGTTGAACTAAGATCGGTTAGTTTATCGATTGGTTTGATCTTGATTATATCATAATTTAATTGAATCATAGTTGAATTGGTTGAACCAGCTAGTTTATCGATTGGTTTGATCTTGATTATATCAATAATCTAATTGAACTGTAGTTGAATTAGTTGAACCATAGTTGCTTCAACTAGTTTTTTTTTATATTAATTTTGTGACTTTTTAAATATATTTTAGGGTTAAATATATTTTGGTCCCTATAATATTCTAATTTTTTGTTTTAATTCTTCTAAATTTCTTCGATTTTTAGTCCTTTAAAATTTTTTCATCATTCTTTTTATTCCTTCTTTTAAGTCAACTCATGTGTATCGTTCAAAATTTTGAATTTTTTTAGTAGTCATGTTTAGTGCATTATAGAATTATCTCTTGCAAAAGTTTAATTTTTTTAACAAGGGAAAAATTAAATATGAATTTTTATATTTTGTGCACTTAAAAATTCATATGTAATCCATGTTTTCTTAAAAAAAACTATATTTTTTAGAGAGATTTTTATAATGTTATAAACATTTCTACATAAACACATTTAAAATTTCAAATGATACACATGGGTTGACCTAAAAGCAGAGACCAAAATTGGTGATAAAAAACTTTTGGTGGACTAAAAATTGAACAAAAAATTTAGAGAGACTGAAATAAAAAGTTAAAATATTTATGGAGAGCAAAAACATATTTAACCATGTTTTTTAACTTTTTTTTTGTGCTCCAGTTGAACTGTTACGTGGTTAAACTGATTGAATTATAGTTCAGATGTCTCGCTGATTTGATCTTTAGTCTAACTTTAATGATGTTGTTTCTTTATGTTTTTCTTAATTGTCTTTTGCATGAATTTTGAAAAGAAAACAATATTTTAATGGAAGTTTCATTCATTGCCATCGAGTCTCCACTAAATAACAAATTGTTCAGAAGTATCAGAGTTTGATTTCTGAAAAGAACATTTATTGGTCAAAATTTACTTGTCTCTCCACTGAATTCTGGATTACCAAACCCTTTTTTTTTCTAGAAACTGAAGGGTTAACACAATAAAATCGTTGTCTTTCATAAAAACTGCATATCTACTTTGGTCACTATGTAGATTTTCTACCATCATGTCTTTTTAAATGTTGATTTTAGAGGTGGATGTTTTTTGGGAGGGAGGGGCGTGTGTGGAGAGAAAATGGTAAAGAAACCTTTTACCTTATTTGTAGAAACCGGACACCAAGAAGAAAATACTTATAATTAATATATTCTTTTTAGATTATTATAAAAAATAGTAAGCATTTGAAGAATTTATCTAACCTCACCATTCAAGTTAGAGACTATCATTCATTCCTTTTTTCTTTCCTGATTCTTTTATATCTAGTAAGTTATGCTAAAATCTCAATATATAGGAGTTACTACGTTGGAACATCTTCACTAGAAGAAGGTGCAGCCATTGAAGATTGTTGCATATTTCGTGGAAGCCTTGTAAAACTTGATGCTCAAACTGGTGACATCTTATGGAAAACCTATATGTTACCAGACAATAATGGAAAGATAGGAGAATATGCTGGAGCTGCCATTTGGGGAAGTAGTCCTTCCATTGATGTTTATAGAAAACATGTCTATATTGCCACTGGAAATCTCTACTCTGCTCCAAAAAACGTACTTGAATGTCAAGAAAGACAAAATAATCAAATTACTCCTGTTGAACAAGACAAGTGTGTTGAACCAGAAAACCACTCCAATTCAATCTTGGCCCTTGATTTGGACAATGGTAATTTTAAATGGTACCAACAATTAGGAGGTTATGATGTATGGTTTGTTGCATGTAAAAATGCTTCACTTCCTAATTGTCCACCTCAAGGTCCTATACCAGATGCAGATTTTGGAGAGGCACCAATGATGTTAACTACATGTGTAAATGGAACTAAGAAAGATATTGTTGTTGCTGTTCAGAAAAGTGGATTTGCATGGGCATTGGATCGCGACAATGGAACCCTTCAATGGTTTACGGTAATATATGGTTTACTGATTTTTTTGTTTATACTTATTTGTAGTTTTTAAAAGTTCAATGCAATATTAACGATGATGTTGATATTTTCATGACAACACCTTAAGTTTTAGTTTTTTTTTTAGGATTTCAGTTGCGGTTATTGCCGATCAACTATCATTTCAATTCGATATAAATATACACCTTCAAGTTGTGGCATTTTCTAGTTCGAGCTTCGCTACAAGTGCTAGTCTAGTACCAAGTTTCTAGGGATCGAACTTTCGGTTACTTGTAGAGGTTCAAATTATTTTCCACTTGGTATTTTCTAGTTCCTTTTTTTTTTTTTCATTTTGAACGACTAAATTTTATTAGATAATAGAGACAAGTACATAGATTATTTAACCTACAGACCGGAAAAAATACAAAAGGTACTCTACCCCACGAATCAATCTTCTTGCTTATGATGTTAAGGTTAGAAGAGGGTTCAAGAACCATACATAATTCAAGCAAGACCGCCTTTTTTGTCTAGAAAGAAATCATCTCCAAGAGGTAGATTTAACCCCATCTACAATCTCTTATACTTCCGAAGATGCTAAAGAGAAAATAATCATGTTCCTAACCTCCCAAATATTTTCTAGGTCTAAGTATGCCATGTTTTATATTTTTCCACTTTAAAGGGTATATTTGTAACAACTTAAAAAAGCTTAGTAAGGTTTGCTTGACAAGAAGTGTTAACATATAAGAACAAAATCTTATGATATCCTTGATATGTTATATAAGAGTATCTTAGTTTAATTATTTCTTATGATCATTTTACAATTTTACAGTATTTTGGATTAACTCATAATATTTTGCCCAAAAATATATTAGGATTACTTTTTTTTTGTTACTACGACTATTACTATTACTATAACTATTATTACTATGTTTATAAAAATCACAAAACATATAGAAAACTTGCTCTAATTGATAATCAATTAAAAATGGTCTTAAATGCCACAGCTAACTTGATTATGAGAGCTTAAAACATTGCAGGAAGCAGGACCTGGTGGACAAGCTGGTGGTGGAACATTTGGTGCATCAACTGATGAAAAAAGAGTTTATACCAACATTGCAAATTCAGATGCCAAAAATTTCAAACTATTACCAACAAATATGAATACAACAACTGGAGGGTGGGTGGGAATGGATGCTAGGAATGGAGAAATAATATGGTCTACAGCTAACCCTAGCAATAGCAGTGCTAATGGCCCTGTTAGTGTTGCAAATGAAGTTGTTTTTGCTGGATCTACAGATAGATTGGGACACATTTATGCAATCAATGCTAAAAATGGAAAAATTGTATGGTCATATGAAACTGGAGCTAGTGTTTATGGGGGTATGTCAATTAGTAATGGATGTGTTTATGTGGGTCATGGATATAATGTCTCTCTAGGAATTTATAGGCGTACGGGTGGAACTTCACTCTTTGCCTTTTGTGTCTAAAGATTTTGAAAGTTGTTTTTCCCACATCATGGAAAGCTAAGAAACACCAGTATTTTTTGATGGCACCAATTTTTCCCAGTATTTTCCATCGGCAGTTAACTGCCGTTGGGGTTAAAAACGTAAAATACTGGTGTTTCTTAGCTTTCCATGAAGTGGGAAAAGCAACTTTCAAAGATTTTATGTAGTGACTAAATGAATGTATATTAAAGTTGAAGTGAGTGGGATAGTAATGTATGGCAATAAAGTTGTATCTTATTGAGATTAAGTTCTACTATATATATATATATATATATATATATATATATATATATATATACTCCATCCGTCCCAAAATATAAGCAAAAAATGGTCAACAAAAGTTAATGTATTTGGTTCAAAATTTGTACCAAATACATCAACTTATGTTGACTCATTTTTGCTTATATTTTGGGACAGAGTAGTATGTGTGTGTGTGTGTGTGTGTGTGTATATATATATATATATATATATATATATATATATATATCAAATAAAAGTAACGATATTATTATTACAAAAATTTACAAATGACGTTTTCTTATGCATTCAATTTTCCTTCGATATCGCTATTATTTTATTTGACATAAATATCTCAACAAAGTACGTATAATCTTTTTTGACATAAATACACAACTTTGATCTTATCCATTAAATATATCATTTAATTTTTTTAATTAATTTCTAATATATTTTGTATGAATAATTCATTTCTAATTTAATTTTAAAATAATTTGAATAAATAAATTTATTATTTTTTCCAAAAATTTACTTAATTTTTTTATGTAGTATAGATGTCCCAACAAACTGCACATGTAAATTTTCATTATATTCGACAATTTTCTAAAAATTATAAGTTTATTTCGCAAATTCTCAATGTTTTTTCCCTTTTGTTTTTAAAATTATTTGGCTTAATATCTCAACAAACCACGTATATTTCTTTGCCTTATTTACTAAGCATACCATTTAATTTTTTATAATTTCTTATTTTTTTATAATAAAAATTAATGTCTAATTCAATTTTAACATAATTTGTTCTTATGTACAATATCTACCTTATAATTTTTGGTTTAATTGTTCTTTTAGTCTTTTAACTATTTTTTTGTATCACTTTAGTTTCATAATTAATTTTTCGTTTGTCTGAGTCCCTTAAGTTCATCTCCGTTATACAACTTAGTCCTTTTCGTCAATAGGTTAACCCAAAATATCTAAAATGGAGCAACATTATAGGTAATCTACCAAAAACCTTATTAGTTTTTTTTAATCTTAACTATTCAATCTATTTGTCATACAATAAAGCATTGGATATTGGAGGTTTATTGTATGTAATAATTCACTATCACAACCAATATTTTTTTCTTCATTTCTTCATCTTCTTCCATCCTCTTTTTTATCATCCACTTTTAAGATCCAGTGTTTAGGTAGAATTTTTGTTGTTGTTGTTGTTGTTGTTGTTGTTCAAGTGTAGTAAATATTGGTGTTTTTTGAGTTTTCATGTGTTGTGTTATGGTTAATTAGGTTTATGGATTTGATGAAGATGGTGATGAAAAAGAAGATTTTTTTTCAAGGTTTGTTTGTTGTTGATGAAGATCAAGAAGAAGAAAAGTAAAAAAAAAAAAAAAGGAAGAAGACGAGTAAAAGTTTCAGCCAAAGAAGATTTTCACTTGAGTTAAAGAGTTTGTTTGGCAAGGCACAAAACACAAGTTTATGTCTTATAGCTTATAAGCTTGTCTGGCATGTTTGGTAACAGTCTTTCCATCAGGAGCTTATAACTTATTTTTCAGACGCTATTTCAAGTAGTGTTTGAGCTTATAGCTTATTGTTTTTTCTCGCTCTTTTACCCTTACTATTTTATTTAAATACCAGTTTTACCCCTTATGTTTTATTATAATTTAAAATAAAAAATAAATGTATTAAATACAGGGAATATCAACGATCATGCAAAGAAAAATAAAAATGGGTTCTACTGCTTCTTCATTCTCTCTGTATCGTCATTCTCCTTATCCACCATTCCTCCATTGTTTCTTCTCATTTCCTCATCCATTGTTGTTGTTGTTGTTGTTGTTATTATTATTATTATTATTATTATTATTATTATTAATGTATGTTGTTCTTGTCTTCATAAAAAATTTAATGATATAAAAATGTCATTTTATGTTATTTTACATCTATCAACTAGTTGAACTAATTTTACCAAACACTTCAATTAGCTTATCAGCCATAAGTCATTAGTCATCAGCTATAAGCTATCAGCTATTAGCTATTAGCCATCAGTCATAAGTTATAAGTTACCAGTTATCCGCTATTTTTGCCAAACAGACCCAAAGTTTTTTTTTAATAAAATAACGGAAGGGACCAAGTTGTATACAAGAGATGAATTTAATAGACTTAAACGGACCAAAAATTAATTATGAAATTAACGTAAAAAAATAATTAAGGGACCAAAAAAACAATTAAAACATATTTTTTTTATTGATACATTAAAAAGCACAGGACAAATAATTATCATTGATAAGTATAAAAAATATGAAACACATTTTTATCATTAATGCAAAAAAAAAAATATATGTTACGAATATTTTTCATAGATTAATGTAAAAAATGGACGGTTTGCCATCAATAAATATATATAAAAGTACAAGACACAAATATTTTTCACTAATGCATAAAAAAAACACGAGACAAACGTTTAAACCACAAATTCAAAACCAAATTTTAAAGATCATGATCATTACATTCAATTACGTTGAGAGTGTCTAGCCATTCGCTGAAATACATTCTTTAATTTACATTTTACCGGTCACACATTATGTTACTTTACCCCTAAAATTTTATTTAATTAATCAAATATATGTATTATTCATTCAATATTTTACTAACACTTAACATGATAAACCCGTACGAAAAACATGTGTATTTGCCTAGTTTTCTATATAACATGAGCATACATGAAACAAGATTCCGTGTTGTTACAGTAGGATATTGTAACAAATCTTGGATGTTTAATCTTCAATCGATGGCTGAGAACAGTAGGACGTTGTAACATATCTTGATTGTTTGATCTTCAATTAGTGGATGAGATCATTTTACAGTATAAAATTGATTTCAAAATCTAAATCGTACGATCTCAAATCAATTAATGAGATCAAACACATCATAAACATGTGTATTTTATTTTATTTTTTTAGGAAATCCAGATCCGAGCATACATAGGGTACAAATAGTGATTCCCCTAAACTTACCCAACATCCACATAGAAGTCCAATAAACTACATATACCTTATACACTTAAAACGTCGTCGTATCGTAGCAAAGCAGACAAGTTCGTTTGTTTCATCAATGTTCGACAAAACACAGATTCAGTAACCAAACAACCTCAAAAACCCCGAAATGGGTTTTCTTAGAAAAGCTTCAAAAACCTTAAAACAATCAAATTATGTTTCACTGTTATTCAATTTCAACCCTTTATCAAGTAGAATAACCCATCAAAGATTTTCCATTACACGTGCACTTTTCTGTACACAATCACGCCAAAACAACACCAAAGAAAAAGCCATCATTGATTTGAGTCAGTACCCACCAGAGCTTGTGAGAAATTTTTCAATCATTGCTCATGTTGATCATGGAAAATCTACTCTTGCTGATCGGTTATTGGAGCTTACTGGTACTATTAAGAAAGGACTTGGGCAACCTCAGTATCTTGATAAATTGCAGGTTTTGTTTTTTGGTTATGTTATGAAAGAATTATTGAATTTTTTTATCTGGGTTTGGTTGTTTATAATGTTATATGAAATGGGTATTGTTCAAAATCATTGCTTTTTGTCATGTTTGTGTGTATTGTGGATTACTAGGATGTGGGTGTGTTGTGGAAATATAATGAAAATTTTGAAATTTTATTGGATGTTATACTCTATGAAGGACTGATACAAATACGAAGATCGACACATGACGCTGATAATAATTTGTAAAAATGGGAGTGATGGAATGAAACTATTTGTCAGTGTTATATCAGTTGTACATCGATATGTGTCGGATACTCACATGCTTTCAATCCGAAGCATTGGTGGTAGGTAGGTTATAGGGTTTGTTTGGTTTGGTTATTTGAGGTTATATATTGGTATAAACACTTGTAAGACTGTTTGGAAGAGCTTATGAATTTATCATGACATGTCCATGATGAGTTCAAGTTGTTTTCAGTTTATTTCCATAAACCTTTTAGGATAGGTTATGAAAACAGCTTATACTACCTCCGTCCGAAGTATATGTCAATGTGTTATGTTCGTGTTGTACTTTGACATGTGTTGGACCTCAGACATGCTTTCAATATGAAGTATCGAGGGTAAATAGGTTATAGGGTATGTGGAGTGAGATGATAAATTGCAGGTTTTATTTTTTGTTTTTTTTATTGAAGAATTATCAATTTTGTCATCTGGGTATGGTTATCTGTAATGTTTTAAGAAATGAGTGTTGTTCAAAATTGTTGCTTTTCATGTATGTTTGTGTTAACTAGGATGTGGAATGAGACAATCGGTTGGTTTTGAAAAAAAATGTTGAAATTTTATTGGATGTTATACTCTAGGAAACACAGACATAGACACCGAGACACTACTAATAATTTGTAGAAACTAAAATGATTGTATGAAAATATGTGTTAGCGTCGGACATCAACATGTGTTGGACATTCAGACAAGTTTTCAATTTGAAGTATCAATGCTGGATATGTTATATTGTTATTTTCTTGACTTTTATGCATGTCATACTTTCAGACACGTTTTCAATCTAAAGTATCGATGCTAGATAGTTTATATTGTATTTTTTTTTTTTAAGTTATCAATATTTTCATATAGGTTTGCATATTTGTTATGTTATGTGAAATCAGTATTGTATTGTTCAAAATTGTTGCTTTTTTCATGTGTTTTGGGTTATCTAGGATGTTGAATGGGACAATGTGTTTGTTTTGAAAGAAAATGAACAATGTTATGTTCTATGAAGCACCAACACAAATAGGATTATAGGAACTCATGACATGTGGACACCTATAATAACTTGTAAATATGGAAGTGGTTGTATGAAGCTATATGTGCCGGTTTCAATGTGTCATGTCGGTGTTATACATCAACATGTGTCTGATGCTTAGACACACTTTCAATATTAAGTATCAGTGGTAGATAGGTTGTAGGGTTTGTTTGGATTGGTTATTTGAGGTTATTTATTGGTATGAACACTCGTGAGACTGTTTGGAAGAGCTTATGAAAAAACAACTTACAGTGACATGTCCATAAGCAGTTTTCAGCTTATTTTCAAAAACTTGTTAGGATTAGGATAGGTTATGGAAACAGCTTATACTTCCTCCATCCCTAAATATAGGACCTATTGAGGAACTGACGCAAATTAAGAAAGTTGGTTGTAGTATTAAATTAATTGCCAATTTGTATAGTCTTACAAGTTTAACCTTTATGAAAGTGAATCACTTGATGGTTGCATAAAGTATTTATTATATATTCCAGAAAAGATGTAACATAATTAGGGGTATGTTGCGAAAGAAATAATTTTAGTGCATTAGGAATTTGAAAGAGGTCTAATAAAAAGGGGACAAAGAAAAAATTCAAGAGGTCCTAAATTTAGGCACGAGGATAGAAGTTCATATAAAAACAATTTGACTTTTTTTATCTTTTGCTATAGAAATAGCTTACACATAAACACTTATATGATAAACATTTATGCTATAAACGCCTAATTAAATTGTTTATCCAAACATGGCCATATTTTTATGTTTCTTGACTTTAAGGTCGTATGTTTCTTAATTGATGAAGTTCGAACTATGAAATGTTGTCTTAGGTGGAGAGAGAAAGGGGAATCACGGTTAAAGCGCAGACAGCAACAATGTTCTATAAGAATATCATAAACGGTGATGATTCTAAAGATGGAAAGGAGTCATCTAATTATTTGTTGAATCTTATTGACACACCTGGGCATGTAGATTTCAGTTATGAAGTTTCAAGGTCACTAGCTGCTTGTCAGGGTGTGCTTTTGGTTGTTGATGCTGCTCAAGGAGTGCAAGCGCAAACTGTTGCTAACTTTTACCTTGCCTTTGAATCTAACTTAGCAATTATACCTGTCATAAATAAGATAGATCAGCCGACTGCTGATCCCGACCTGTGTTAAAGGCCAATTGAAATCGATGTTTGATCTTGACCCGAGTGATGCATTGCTAACATCGGCTAAAACTGGGGTGGGTCTTGAACATGTTCTTCCAGCAGTTATAGAGCGTATACCTCCGCCTCCTGGGAAGAGTGAATCTTCTTTACGTATGCTTTTACTTGATTCATATTTTGATGAATATAGAGGGGTGATATGCCATGTTGCTGTCGTTGATGGTGCCCTGCGCAAGGGGGATAAGATTTCTTCGGCGGCCACGGGTAAATCATATGAAGCTATGGATATAGGCATCATGCATCCTGAACTTACGCCTACTGGAATCTTGTTTACTGGACAAGTTGGTTATGTTATAACCGGCATGCGGACAACCAAAGAGGCACGCATTGGAGATACAATTTACCATACTAAAAGCACTGTTGATGTGGAACCTCTTCCAGGTAAAGCAGTGATCTTTTACCTCCTGTCTTTGGAATTTAGTTTGTTAACATTTTAGTTGAAAACTGTTGAATTACTTGCTTTTTGTCTCAGATAGTTGGTTATGAGAGTCATGCGTATAGGCTTTTTACCACACATAATTTCTCTAGTAATCTATACCTCATTAAGGCCCTATTTGTATGGGCTTATTTGATCTTATCAATTGACTAACATTTGTGAGACTGTTTGAGAGAGCTTTAGGAAACAACTTACAACACGTCCACAAGTTGTTTTCAGCTTATAGCTTGTATGAAAAAAGTTTAATTTTATTTTATGTAGCTTATACATTAGCACTTATATGATAAGCGTTTACGCTATAAGTGTTTAATTAAGTTGTTTATCCAAACCTGACCTAAGTTTTGCAGAACTCTTAGAAAATGGACTTGCAGAAAACGGAACAAGTTCATTTTATTGTTTGACAAATTATTGTTTTGGACTTTTGGATTCAAAAAATAAGTACCCTAAACAGTAAAACTTATATGGTATCTTACTTGTTGCTCTCTCTTTTCCCGTGTATGAGAATATTATCCTTTACAACATCTATATGCATTTCCATGGCCTAATTTTCTTTAATTCTTAATAATTTGGTATTTGTAGGCTTCAAAGCAGCAAAACATATGGTTTTTTCGGGTCTTTTTCCAGCTGATGGATCTGATTTTGAAGCACTCAGCCATGCAATAGAGAAGCTTACATGCAATGATGCCAGTGTCTCTGTCACTAAAGAAACTAGCACTGCTCTAGGTCTAGGGTTCAGGTCTGGTATCAATTACTAAAAAAATGGAATGCTAATTTGGTTCTTTTAAAATTTGAAACATAGTTGGCTTCAAAAGTAATGGATTTTTTATGTTTCTTTTTTATATTCAATCAGGTGTGGATTTTTAGGCCTTCTGCACATGGATGTTTTTCATCAAAGGCTTGAACAGGTAACATCAATAATGCTTTGTAGTATCTGATAGACTGATATTATACATATCTAACGCGTTTGTGTGTGCAAATATAAAATTCATAAATCCTCTAGATTGTATTTTCAGATAGTTTTAAGCTTATTTTTGTATTATTGGGGAGGTCGAGTACTTCATGTACTTTATCGCATTAGTAGGTTTAGTACCACTTGTACTTGTTGCCATATATAATTGCAATTCAAAAAATTCAAACTCAAAACACACGTCTTAGACATTACAAACTAATATCTAGTTTCGGTTGGATGTTATTTGGATCTTAGAATAAAAATCTAACTATTGGAAATTACAATTATGCAGCAAACATAGTTGTGAAAGATGAAAATATACAGTAAAGCCACACATATGTAACATCTGGTAGACTAAGTAGACTTAGGCTTAGAATGGAAACTATATTGATATTGGCATTTTGTGCCAAAGAAAGTGATGAATCACCAACCATAGTGAACATCTAAAACTGTACCCAAAAGTTTCTGGGCTGCATCAGAATCGAACATTTTAAAAATATTGGATTATTCACCGATTAGTATTGGTGAAGTATTCAAAATATAAGTATCAAATATGTATACTGTATTCTTAGAATTTGGGTTGGGCCTAACTCAGTCTTTATAAAAGCGGATTGTAAGGTGAGGACTATCCACCACTTATAAACTTATTTTCATGCCATATCTCATCCAATGCAAAACTATAATATGCAACAAAAATATAGCATCATTTCTTCATAGCATAAGATATCTTGTCCAGAAACAAAAGTATGACTGCCAAGGGTGAAGATATATTTTGCATGATAACATACCTTTAAAAAATCCGATCTGTATGTTTGCTTCATAGGCATTGCAATGTAATTGACTTGAAATGGCCGACCTTTGTGTGTTCCCCCATTTTCAAGCACGGTGAGTCATTGACAAGAGCATGTTTGTGTAAACAGGAATATGGAGCTCATATTATCTCAACCGTTCCTACCGTGCCTTATATCTATGAGTATTCTGACGGAAGGTAGATTAACAAAGTTGTATTCATCAGGCTAAGTCCGTCTGCGTTTACTAATATTCTAGGTTTTTTTTTCAGCAAATTAGAAGTTCAGAATCCTGCTGCATTACCGTCTAATCCCAAGCAACGAGTGGTAGCCTGTTGGGAACCCACAGTAATAGCTACTATAGTTATGCCTAGTGAGTAAGCTCTTGCACAACTCGAACAAAATAATAATTTATTTGCTTCTTTCAGAGCTGATATTCACTATCTTCATTAATTGTTTGATCTAAGGTACGTTGGACCTGTTATCACCCTTCTCTCTGAGCGTAGGGGTGAACAGTTGGAATACTCGTTCATTGACAGGTAAGATTTTGGTTTGCCAAAGTTTCTATTTTATTAATATATCAATATCAACCAATGAATATTTATCATGATAAATGATGTATTTGCTGGGTGTATTATGTTCCATATGCAAGGTTATTAAAAAAAAAGTCGACACCAACTTTTATTTTGTTCTAGTTTTGTCTGTGAATTTAACTCTTGTATGGTTTTCGAACTCTTGAGTTAACTTATAGAATCACAAGTCTAGGACTCTAGGTATCAAAATTGAGTTAACTCTCTTATCAACAATGTTGTTAAATAGCGACTATAGCAGCGTTATAGTGTAGTAGAATTTGAACAAATTGTTATTGTTTTCTGATATGCTATTTAGTACAAAACATTGTCAAATAGCGGTTATAATGGCGTTATAGCATTGTTGGTAACAGAATTTGAACAGATCACTATTTTCCACGATCTGCAATTGACAACACTACTTGTAAAATTGGTTGTGTAAACATGGGTAGACTATAAAGACTTATAGGATTGCAAGTTTAAGGACGATTGGACAAGTCTACCACATAATGGTTATTTTCCCGATATGCCTAAAATGATAGTGGTGCACTAGACATTGCAGTGGACTCCATAGATGCATCTAAATTTAAACATGAACCCATCTAGAAAGGAGGTGAACGATGTTATATTAAATCTCAATTTTCTACCTCATAGCTATTCATAGCTATCAACATAGATGAAGTCACAAACCAGAAAACATGTACAAAACAAAACCCATCATTTGCAATGAACGCAACAGGCCAACAAGATGAATGAACCAAAATATGATGAGTTGAAACCTAGCTCTATTTAATTGAATGTAGTTCCAACAAAGAGAATCCAGTCAATCCATCTTTCACTCTCTAGTAATTTTTCTTAGAATTTAGGTAGGTCCAAACTCAACTCAACAAGCTAGATCAGGTGTTGAGACTACTTTGGCCATATCTATAATCGATATGGGATCTCAACACACCTCATGCTCAAGATTGGGCATTTGAAGTGTCAACAAATATGAGCGGCCCAATAAAAGATTTAGAATAGGCTCTAATGCCATATTAAATTTGCTGTTGGTTGAATCTAGCTGAAGGGTGATGATTGTCCAAGTCTTATAAGTTATAAGGACTACTTTGGCCATATCTCCACTCAATGTGGCCATGTGGGATCTTAACAATGTTGAACTTTGTGATTTGTCAATTCGTCCTTCAATGTAGTTTGCTATATCACTAAGTTAAAATTGTTAATATTTAGTTATTTACTATGCACATACACAACCCACTTGGGTTGGCCTGGTGGTGTTGGTTTGGGATCTTGGAGTGCGCTCCTCCTAAGGTCTGAGGTTCAATTCTCCCCAGAGCCAATTTTGGTGAGCTAGTTTGGCTTTTAAAAAAAAAATTTGTTTAGATAGTAAGTTGTTTATCATTGTTTACAGCTTTATGAATTCAGTTTACAGAATATTTCACAAGTTTACTTGGCCTCTCAAATTTGACAGCATTGATCTCTGGTCTAAAGCATTGATCGCTTAATTTTTTTCTCCTGCAGTCAACGGGTTTTCATGAAGTATCGTCTTCCTTTGAGGGAAATTGTTATTGACTTTTATAATGAATTGAAGAGTATAACATCAGGCTATGCATCATTTGATTATGAGGATTCAGAGTAAGCACCCCTATCCTTTTGCCTTTCCTTATAACTGCCTGCATGATTATTGTTTTGCACCCGCTCCTGTTTGCTTCAGAGTAAACCAGTTTTACACTATCATCCAATGGGAGTTTATTGTTTTGCCTAGTCATCTAACTCTTATAAGTGTATTTTGAATTCGATTGTATGAAGTGGCAAAGTAGTGAATTCTTGTTGTTTGTTAAGGGATAAGGAGTTGGAGGTCCCGGGTTCAAACCCGAACAAAAGAGTAAATATTAATCTAACAACTAACTACTAACATTTCCCATTAGAAAAAAAAAAAAAAAGTGAATTCTTATTGTTTGTCAGTCTAAAACATATTTACACTGACCTTGCAGTGCACATTTTACTCAATGATCTAGGGTCTGTTTGGATTGACTTATTTGAGTTTATCTACTGACAAGCTTTATTTCGCTAAATCTCCATGATAGCTTATAAAAACAGCTTATAGCTTATATAGAACAGTCCAACTTTATTTTATCTTTTGTTATAGAAATAGTTTATTAGCACTAATATGATAAGCTTTATACTACAAACGCTTAATTAAGTTCTTTAACCAAACAGTAACTTACTCTGTTGTGCGTGGTTTGAATCAATGATCGGATTCATCAAGTTTTTTGTTAAAATTTGATACAATATATTATACATTTATAAGCTGTCATATGTTATCATATTGAATAAGCAAACCACACTATATTTAGAATCGCGTACTTTCAACCTTACAATGCATTTAATGGGTGCAATTACAGTTATCAACCATCTGATCTGGTGAAACTTGATATTCTCTTGAATGGACAACCAGTTGATGCAATGGCAACCATTGTTCATAACTCGAAAGCATATCGTGTTGGGCGTGAGTTGGTGGAGAAATTGAAGAAAGTCATAGACAGGTCATTTAGTTGAAGAAATTATTTTACTTTATTTTATTTTAATACCTCTTCACATGTTTAAAACTCATCTGAAAAGTCATCTAAAATTTAATCAGGCAAATGTTCGAGATAACCATACAAGCCGCCATTGGATCAAAAATTATAGCAAGGGAGACGTAAGCTTCTGTTTAAATTATTGTGCTAATAATATATGTCTTCTTGAAATGATTGCTTTTAAACCTTTAGATTCTTGTATGAATGTCCTACCTTCATCACCAAAATTCAGGAGAGAGAATTGGTATTGAAATTGCTTTATAAATTGACACTTTAGGAGAAAGAATTAGTTAATGTTTTCATCGTAGTATTTATTACATGTTGCAGAAAAAAAATGTAACATAATCAGGAGTATGTTAGTAAAAAAATAATTTATGCCGTTGCAAATTTGAAATGGATCCTATAAAAAGGGAAAAGGAAAAATTTCATGAGGGACCTATATTTAGCGACAGAGATAGTAATATTCTTGATCAAAATTGTGATTGTTGTACTCCTAACTTATCTGTTCTGACAAGCTGAGATTCAACACATCTATTGCAGTGTTACGGCTATGAGAAAAAACGTTCTTGCCAAATGTTATGGTGGTGATATTACACGAAAGAAGAAGCTTTTGGAGAAGCAAAAGGAAGGGAAAAAGCGAATGAAACGTGTTGGTTCTGTTGATGTACCACAAGAAGCATTCCATGAACTATTGAAGGTTTCGTAGAAGACGTTTGAATAAAGTTGCGCATTAGATTTTGGTAATTACTTCCTTTATTTTAGTTTTTTTCTCCAATAATGTTAATGTGCAACTACTAGCGAGTTTATCTATCTTTTGTTATGATATTGTGTAAGGAAGTAACTGAGTTTTCCGCATTTTCCATTTTGTTTCTGTTATGTAGGTTTGTAAACTGCTGTTCTCATAAAACTCAGTTGTGGAAGGAGAATGCCACATAAAACAATAAGAAGAAATGGTGAAAGCAATTTACGTTGCTGCTTTCATGGAAAACTAGTGTATCTTTTAAAAATTTCTTATTTATTAGTGAAGGAAAATTTTTCTTACAATTTAATTCATTTTCTTTCATTTATTGATGTTCTATGATTGAAATTGAGCTTCAAGAGGCTGATTTCATAATTATGGCAAAAATTTTGGGGTTGGAGAAATGAATTGTTGTCTTGTAGTTAATATACCAGCCATGATCTTTTGTAATAAATATATAGTTATAATTATTTCTATTCAGTCATTATTAGTATTTGGTGACAAAACTCTGGGAGACTTTGGAGTTTCATAGACTTTTTAAAAATATTGTTTAGTAATACATAATTTCTTAACATCAAGGGCCACATTTTATTATTTGATTGTGACCTGGCTACTTGAAAACTAATGGACTACATGTATAATGTTTAGCATACAGAAGAAAAATAAAGTGAAGTTATCATAATCTATGGTCAAACTTCATGAAGATCATTACACCACCATACTAAGTTAAGGATTTATTGCTTTTCTCTAGTTGATTACAACAATTAATTCTTCTCTTTCTTAAGTTGTGATATCACTCTTTCTCCATTTGACTACACTTTAATATTAGGTAAATTTATGTTATGGTTTAGTAAATCTCGTGGGTCATGGACAATGCAAATCCTTCAAAAAAAAAAAAGACAATGCTAAGAAAATAAATAAATAATGAACATATCAACTTCTCTCAATCTCCTCTATATTTGTATAAAATAAACAATAAAATTTTAGCAACAAAACAATTAAATCTAAAAGAAACAATTTTTTATTCTATAAAGTTAGATTCAACGACTTTGTCGTGGCTACATGGTACAACTGTGACAGAAAGATTCGAACACCCTGTGAAGTAATTAGACCTTCTATCATTATTGTATGGTGCAGTCAGCTACTGTACCATATAACATTAGTAGAGGATCTAAATTCTATTTTGAGTTCAAAAGTGCTAATGATGTGTGTTCTTATCTAGATCAAAATTGTTGATATTGTTAACAATGGATGGAGGTTTACTAGCATTGCTCTTAGAAACAGAAAATGGCAATGAAGGTTGAAGAAGCATGAAATTTTTAGCCTGTGAACTTCTTGTTGGTGACAATCTTTTGAAGTATGATCCCTTCAAGCATCCTTTACCATTTTGATTCAACAAATTATTTGAAACCAATTGAGGATACTCACCAAGTTTCAAATTCAACCCTGCACCTAAACCATTCTCTCTATTTTCTTCTTGCTTTCCACCATTGTTTGATCCTTGTCCTACAATTGATGAAACTGCAGCAGCTATTACTGAATGAAGACTTGGATCAGTGCTAATTGCTTTGCTTATTGTTTCAGCCAAAGCTTGCCTTGAAGGTGTTGGATAACTTGTCATGCAATTTTGATTTTGATAGAAATTTTCTTGGAAATGATTAAAAGGTCTAATTTGAGTTTTTTCAGTATTAGGGATTGTGTTATTGTTAATAAACCCTAATTTATTGTTATTATTGTTCCAAATGGATGATATTGGTGTGAAATTTGGTTGTTGTGTGGAACAAAAACTGAGATTATTTGGAGAAAATCTTGGAGCATTTGAAGCTATGTTTGATGATGATAAGGATGAAGGAGAGGTTAGGTCAAGAGTGATTGTTGGAAACAAATTATTATGGTTTGGTGGAATGAAGAAATGTTGTTTTGGTGTTCTTGATTGTTCAAATTGGTGATGATTGAAATTTAGACCATTGAGTTGTGTTGGTGAATTTCCAAAAGATGTGGAATTGTTGTGATGAACATTTTGATTTTGATGTGATGATGTTGATGTTGATGAACCTGATACCATCATTGAAGCTGCAGCTGAAGTAGTGTAAGCCATGGCTGATGCTGTTACTTGAAGAGGGTGGTTGTGTGTTCCTTCATATGTTGTGATTAAGATGGACATGTCATCAGCACATCTTTGGACCTGAAATCATACATCTTAGAAACAATAATAACTTCAAAATATTTTTTTATTCTAATACAATTCATTTTTAGCTTTGAAAAAATCAGCGTTTTTTAGAATTGAACCGATAGATTTAACTAGTTGAATCGAGAACCAACAAGTTTGCCAGTTGATTAAACTATGATCAACTCTCAGCCTCTTAGAATCGGATCGAACCATAATTGATTCAACTTCTTTTTTATACTTTTGTTGTAGTTTATTTATTACTCATCTGATTCAATCATAGTTCAACTGATTAAACCAATTAAACTATAATCCAGAGGTTTCATCATTCGTTCTTCAATCTAGTTCTTAAAACATTAAGATGAATACAAAAATTGTGGTTTGAGTCACTAATAAGAGATTAAAGAAAGACTAAAATCCACGATTTTTTTTACTCTTGTTAAATAAATAGAGACTAAAAATGAATAATTTTTTTAGAGACCATGAATATAGTCAATTTGTTTATAGGAAGCAATGTATTTAAATCATATAATGCATATATGTAATGTAAATACCTGTTTCCTAACTGGGCATGCTGGTGCAACTGTGCAACGATAGTATGCTCTTGGACATGGATTTCCTTTTGCTATCTTTTGTCCATATTTCCTCCATTGACATCCATCATTCATCTGTTTGAAAGAGACACAATAAGTTATTAGACAAGACAAAATTACAAAAAACTAGTACTACAAAATAACTATTTAGAGATTGTCAAAAAAATAAAAACAATTTTGAGACAACGCTTGTGCAATAATTGATTAAAAGTTACTACTAAATAAAAATTCGAAATAACGATGGAAATTAGAGAAAAAAATAAAATAGTGACTAAATTTGACGTCTCTAACACTTAACGTCAAAATCAGAGATGAATATTATTTATTTTGTCTCTAAATTTTCGTCGCTATTTTAACTTTTTTTTTATTGTAGTTAGTCACGAAAGTTTTTATAGACTAAAATAGCGACCAATTTTAATGATATAGTGGCCGAATTAAATTTCAATATTTCTAAATAATGTTTTTCTAGTAGTGAATACAAAATTCCTAGAATACAAGATAGTAAGTTTTTAGCTATAAGCAATTTTTCATTAAAAAAAAAAGATAGTAAATTTGTAATGTAACTAATTAATTGATACTAACCGTGGGAGTATCACATTTAGCTCTCACAGAAACTCTGACTCTTTTAGCAGGCAATACTTCCGAAATCTCATCATTTACATTTATCACTTTTGTTGATTTATTTGTTGAAAATATTGCTCCTTTTTCTTCAACTTCAACTTCCTTTGGTATTTCTTCTGAGCTATTCATTGGACTCAAATCAGATACTAACTCGGTTGGTAGCATATATTTAGAGTCTAATCCAAGACTAAGGTTAAAATCCATATCTTCTTTCTCTTTAGGTTTGTTAGAGTTTTCAATGTTTTTTTCTTCTTTCTTATACTCATTTGGACTTCTTCCAAGGCAAAGTGACACAAACTCGGGTTCTTCATCGATTTCTTCGTGTGAAGTTGATGAATCTTCTATATCTTTCATAGAAACGTCTTTGTTAACGATGTCAAAGAATCGGAGCTGAAGCGAGTTGTAGTCTTTTTCAACTCGAGATAGCATCGTCTTCAATCTTTCGTTTTCTTCTTTCACCTCACCCATCTCCACTTTAGCACATTCTAGTTTGTCTTCCTAGATTTCAAAACCATAGTAGTATTAATAAATTTATGTGAGTAAAACTAATTTCCAACATCATACGGACAAAACTATAAAAAACTTTTAGACAATTATAACCTTTAATGTCGTAAAAAGATTAATAAGGATAAAACTTACATGCAATACTATATGAACAAAACTATATGTATAACATGTGGATAAAAAACTTTCACGCAGTAATTTTAATGCTGTAAAAAGATCAATATCACTTCTAATTTTGCAAAATAAAAAATAAAAAAATCAAATTACCAACTATACCATATGAACAAGACATAACATTCGAATATGAAAAACTTTAAGACAAAAAGTCATAAAAAGATTTATAAGGACAAAATTTATATACAGTATCATATGAACAAAACTATAACACGCACATATGAAAAACTCTAAGACAATTATAATTTTTAATGCCGTAAAAAGATTTATAAGGACAAAACTTAACTACAATACTATATGAACAAAACAATAACACAAATGAATTTTTTTAAGACAAATATAACTTTTAAAACTTTTATAGACAGTTATGAATATTTACATTGAACTATGTCACCTACAACACTTATGTACAGCATATAAGCTTTATCCTATAAATAATCAGTCATATTGTTCCTAGAAACATAACAATCTCTCTATTTTAAAGACAACCAATACATTTGAAAGTTGAAACTATAAGAGAAGTTTTCTTGTTGTAGAGGTTTTGTTGTTATAACACATTTTGTGTCAAACTAGAGTGTAATTGCCCATCTTCTATTGATATGAAACTCAAGCTATACATAGGCATAATATCCTTATACATAACAAATCATCAAAGAAAAAAATAAAATTCAATAATTCAAAGAATATTATTAATGAACACTATATAGATGTTGCACAAGAAAAATAAACTGGTGAGGATTAGGATTGGTGTGTACCTTTGTAACCTCTTGTTCAGTAGAGCAATCAACTTCAACTTCATGGATAATTGAAGTAACTCTTTTCTCTTCAATCTCTGAACTGCTAGGACTCGACATTTTTGACATAGTCTCTCTTATTATTTTCTCAATATTGTTCAATCTCACATAATTAACCCCTTTATATATATAATCATAATACTCCTCTCTTATTTATTTAATTTTTTGACAAGGCCACTTAACTCTTTTATAAACCAATCAACTCTCATGAGCTAGACTTGGAATAAACAATGCAAAATCACCGATCCCAAAGCTCATCTAGTTCTCATTATGTAGCCAGCCATAACCCTCAAATGTCAACACCACTTGCTAAGCTAATTTTATGGAATTTTTTTAATTATTTTTTGGTTAAATTAATAACATGATCTCCAAATCTAAGTCATTAATGAGGTTGAGTGGGCAAAGAAAAATGAATTTTGGCATATACAATTTGAGAGGGATCAGAATAGTATTTTTAATAAATAACCTTTATTAAGTATTGATTGATATATTTATGATTAACACAAATACAAAATGAGATATATTAAATTAAAAACGATCTATGTCCTAACCCGAAAGGTATTGGGTTGGATCCCACAAGTGTCATTGAAGGAAGGTAAACGTAAATTCTCGTGTAAATGTTCTTTAAGCCCTAAGGTCTTTTCTACCTTGGACTGGATCACAATTCCCTCATCTAAATTTATGTAATAAAAGAAAAAGTAAGCGAATGGTCCATGTATTATTAATAAATAGATGGTATAATTGATAAAAATAAAAGTAATATCACGATGAAAATTGGAATTGGTAGTCATTTTGAGACTTTTTTTTTTGCATATCCGTTTACGATGGAGTGAAGCGAGTGTATATTTGTAAATTTAGTTGTGGTTGTAGTTACGCTCCGAACATTAATATTACATCACAATGCAGAAAATGTAGTTGCAGTTGTGATACTGTTTACCGAGACATCTAAAAAAATTATACTACAGTTGCATAAGTTTCTTCCGTTAGATGTTACTCTATTTTAGACATTGATCGACACTAAATATTAATGTGAACACATCCTTTAATCAGGATTTGAACTTTGTTTCGTCACATTATAAAAGTTTAACTCTTTTCGATATACTCAACTGGTCGATACAAACTCCAATCGAAAACAGTGATTACTTATTATAATACTTATACTATCTAATTTATTTTTTTTACAAAATAGTATATAGTTGAAACTTGGTATTGATGAGAAGACATCACATGGGTATATGCAATTAAAGTTGAAAGACAACGTTGGTGGCTGCGAGTAAGAAAATGTGAATGAATATTTGTCAATGGTGTAAGTTGGAACCTAATTTCATTGTCAAGTTTGCGGTCCATACGCTTGTTGTCAACTGTTGCCCTGCTGTTCACTGCTGCCATTGACCTCCTCATTTCCATGAATCTGCATATTGTCATGTAATGCATAATTTTAATATCCTATATGGTGTTTTAAATCATCTATATACCAGGTGCATAAAAAATTGATTATTCATTAATTAGGTTTTTTATTCTTCTTACAACGGGTATTTTTGGGAACAACTACATCTAATAATCTTAAGTGAAGCACTAAATTAGTCCATAATTTGTAGATAGCTCTCAAATAGGTCCCTGACTTTATTAATATTTCAAAAAGATTTATAACTCTTTTAAATTTTAGTCATATTAGTTCTTCAAAGAATATGTTATGGACTAAATTGATAAGAAGTGGATAAACTTAATAACCAAATGGACACTAAGTTGTCAAAATATGGACACCGGATTGATATTAAATGGATAAATATAGAGACCAATTCAAGAGTTTAATAGAGTTAGTGACTGTTGGAACATTGGTGTGAAGTTATAAGGAAATTAGAATATTAAACACAAAGTAATTAATAAGACTTTGAACTAGTGTGATGTAAATTGAAAAAATAGAGAGTGGGGGTCTCACATAAAATATAACACACACATTAGAAGTGTTTAAATTGTGGTATTTAATTTTAAATACTTGATAATGATAAAAATAATAGTAATTATTATTTTTATTCGTGGATATCACTTCCCATAAATTTAGCTTATGTTGGTTGTGATAATAATAAGAATTCAACTGAGTTTCCTATCTTTCCTTCATTCATATCCAATGAGTTTGTTTCCTCCACTGTTGTGGGTTTGTTTCTTTTTGAACATATCCACAAGTGTTGTTGAACTGATTAGTGGTTAAGTTTCTTTTTGATTTTATCCATTAGAGTAACTATTGCCGCTATTTTAGCTAAAACAGTTACAAAATCTCTATATAAATATAGGACTTCACTCAATTCATAAATTACACCAAAGAGTTCTATTGAGTTGTCGAGAACTCTTTCTCTCTTCTCCCCCATCTTGTGTTAACGAGTTATTCTTCTCCTCGTCTCCTTTTTATGTCCCTTCGAAATTAAGAGTGTTCTTAAGATCTTAGTCCCTATTTGGTATAATGTCCCTTTGGAATTAAGAAAGAACATAGTCTCTTTGATAATATATGTCCCTTCAGAATAAAGAGTACTTTTAAGATCATAGTCCCTTTTTGGAATAATAATGTCCCGTCGGAATTAAGAATGATCTTAACGGTATATAAATATTCTTTCGAAATTTTTCTACTCTTGCAGAAGTTAAAAAGTCAGAAGGGTGGCATCACCATATTTGAGTGGTTGTAGTACCATATTGAATTTTTGGAGAACTTAAAGGTTATAATGGTGATAACACCATATTTGAGTGGTCTTAGCACCATAATAGAATGGTCACAATACCATATTATAATGATTTCAATATTAAAGAGTGGTCTATGTACCATATTGGAGGTGTAAATCTCGAACGGTTTTCTACAGTGCAGTAGTTAACCGCACATTTGTAGTTGGGCTTGTTTTATCCTGGAGGCGGCGTGGTTGATAGTCTGTCTTGCATCATTTTGGGCAGCGCCATGAAACGTCTTAAAGAGAGCGATCTGGTCGTGACTCAACCTAGTAACAACTTCGGTAGATATTCTTTTTCAAAATAGAATTTGGAAATTCAAATACAACAGTTTGAAAATCCAAAAACAACAGTGACCTTTTTCAAATATTCATAAAGGAACCTATTTGAAAATGTTCTACAAAGTCATGGATTAATTTGGTGGTTTACTCAACAATCTTTGAACCAAATAGAATCATAATAGGTTGCAAATCTTCTCCTTAAAATTTGTTAACGCTGCAACATTCTCAACATTTGAATTCAAATGAATGATAGACCTATGATTAAGTTGGAAGAGAACCCAAGCATCTCATCCAAGCAATGTTGGGTTAAAATGACACTAATTTTAGAAAACTTTTCTTTTGATAAGGTGACAACTAATATGGGATGAAATGAGTACGCGCCAACAATTGTGATAAATACTCTCTGCAATTTCGAATGAAAGAATCATGTTTCATGGTCTACGTATACATCTATCCCTTATTACAAAAATATCATTTAATAATTTCACACATTTTAAGAAAAGCGATAATTTGTTAATTTTGTTGCTATTTTTTGTATGCATGTTTGATTGTTCTTCAATCAATATTTTAGTTAAACAAACACCGAAATGTTTAAAGTAAATAAGGGCGTTATATAAAATAAATTAATGCATCTAGTAGTTTGGTAATGAGCTTAAATTATTTTATTTTTTCTAAAAGAGACTTATATTTACTGACAGAATTGATAAAATAAATATATATACAAGTAAATGAATTTTAATTCGTTTAGATTTTATATTTCAATACTTATTTTTTCTTTAACGCTTGTGTATGAATAAAACTGAGTAGAAAGATACGAGATATCTGATATATGTTTCGGCACAAGATTGAATCCGCAATTTTCATCATTTTTTAACATACAATATATGTGATTTTTGCAATTGACACTTGGACTCATAGAAACAAAAAAGAAAACTCAGTTGGAAGATTAAAATTTACTGTGGCTCTCAGAATATAGTCTTTAATAAACGGTGGTAAAAACTTCATACATACAATACAACCAGATTACACAAATTATTTAGGGTTTTTTTAGATGACAATTATATGCTATGACCTAGATACTAAGCCCAAGTAACATGAAATACATTAAGTAATTGAACGTAGTTCATCATAGGAAATTAATCTAGATAAATTTCATTATTATGATTAGTAGTTTGTTAGATTGTGCTTGAGTCATTGTACTGGCTAGTTGTATTGGTTACCACACACCTAAGACTATAAGTATCCGTGAATTAAATGGAATGTGTAGTTCTATATTTTAAGTGACCGAATAATATTGAAAATAAGGCTTTATTCTATTTTGCGTTATAGAGTTTTACATGAAACCAAACACAATAAATTATATAATAAATCTTGAGTCTTACGTGCTTAATAAAAATAATACTATGCACCTCTCCCACCTCCTAAAAGAATAATCTTTAATTGGCAACCCAACATAATTATTTACTATATACCGGCCAAGACATTGAAGCTTGCATGTAAAATTTCAAACTTTGGAAACCCCTAAATATATTTCAATTATACATAGAGGCATATGTGACACTATTATATTAATGGATGTGCCTTTTGGAGGTCAAATAATTTCACTTTTCAATTTTACCCATTCCATTTTG
Source organism: Medicago ruthenica (assembly GCA_018208015.1). Classification (NCBI taxonomy): domain Eukaryota; kingdom Viridiplantae; phylum Streptophyta; class Magnoliopsida; order Fabales; family Fabaceae; genus Medicago; species Medicago ruthenica. The sequence continues at coordinate 91,501,280 of CM031377.1, read as the reverse complement.
TAGTTTTGAATTTTTGTTAAAACGGTCTTCAAAACCTTCAACGGTCAACAAATACTATTGGGTAAAGGCTTTGCTTGTATTATAGCTTATGATTCGCTTAATATTTGTTAATTATTACAAACATATTTTAGTTGGTAATGATACAACTCAAATCTCATAAGTCACAAAAATATACCTCTGTGAGTGATCTCCGAGCCTTGGTGTTTTTTCGATCTATGAGAACCAACTCGCTCAATTTTTTTATAAATAAATAAAAACACAATTGTTTCTTATTTACTTCTATTCCACTTGTCTATGTATTTTTTTATTATTACTAGGTTCTATAATCTAACCTAACTTCTATTTTTCAAGACTTGTAATAATTATATACTTTAAACTTGACGTAGGAAGGCTTACAGATCACCGATATAATAATTAATACTTAGAAAACAATGATATATATTTCACAAGCGACTTGAAAAGGTCCAATTGTGTTACTTAATAGAAACCTAAAGATTTTCCTTCCATAGTTAATTGTCTAGCTAGCGACTTTTAATGGCAAATTTAGTTTATTTTAGTGATGTAGGTCAATGGTTTGGATTAGCCTTTGAATTGAATCACTAGTTGATCTTGTGATGAGATCTACAAGTATAAATAATAAGAGTGATTTAAGACGTGCCTATATTTTAATGAAACTCAAAATACCCTATGTTAATAAATGAGAGAATGTGAATAAGAATTAATACTCTTTAGTCTCTTTTTTTTTTCTTACAATAATACTCCTTAGTCTTTACTAGGAGGTGAATTCAAAAAATAGTCTTTACTAGCTAGGAGGTTTCTGTATGATTCTTTGTGAAAAAATATAACCCTTTTGTTGGCCTCGGACATAAGTAATGCCTCGACATACAGTGATATCACATGATACATGTGAATTCCATACAAATAAAATTTGTAACATACACACTTGGCTCAATTAACCAAACTATTATTTGGGATTGTGAAGTTTACTGTACACCCTCTATTTTTTATCTTTTGATGTTTTAGCTCTTGGCACAAGTCTTAAGGAGTAATTAAAGCATATAAATATTTGCATGTTTTGGACTAAAATGTCCTTATTTATGATTAAATTCACATGTGATAAGACAAATGTCACAACACCTTCAATAGTGTTATGGTGTGTTTTCCAACAAGGGTAAACTTGGGAAAAAATATTAAATATACTAAAACATCAAATATTTTGGAATATAGTTGAAGTTCTAAAACATCAAAAGAAAAAAAAAATGGAGGGAGTATATATGTTTTTTTAAGGGTACTATATGTTTCTTTCTAGTATATTTTTTACACAAAATATTGATTGCGCAGCAACGATAACTTGTTGTACAGGTTATCTGTGTTTGAGAGAGAGAATTGAGGTTCTTTTTGATAGTAAACTTATGATTCTCATTAGCTATGAAATTGAGTTTAAATCATATTTATATACAATCTATGCACATTACTTCCTATGCAAGATGATAGCAAGTAATCATCCAAAGCTAACTAACTTCCACAAAAGTAGCTAACAAGCTTAACAAACAATTTTAACTACTTATTATAACAACTAACTTGAATTAAAAACTAACATCCTCCCTTAATTCAAGTTCTCTAACTTCACAATTCTATTCATACTTCTTAATATTGCAAATCTGTCAAACTTCATAGCATTTGTAAAAACATCAACAAGTTGCTCCGCTGTTGGACAATGTATGACCTTAATATTTTTGTTCACTTGTTCTCTGATAAAGTGAAATCTTGCCTCTATGTGTCTGCTTATACCATGCAACATTGGATTCTTAGGCAAATCTATAATTTATTTGTTGTCAATGAGCAATGCAATAGGCTTGCAGACTTCAATACAAAATTTAACCATATTGCTTGGCATATTGCTAAGCAACCTGCTATATACTCAGATTTCTATAGTTGAATGAGCAACCGTTGGTTGTTTCTTGGTACACAATGATATTGAAACATCAAGGAACTTGTACAACTAACCATAAGTGATTTTTTTATCTTTCTTATCTCCACATCAGACTGTCTCAGAATAAGCAACTAGGTTCATATTTGTTCCATTGACATTTGCAGGGAACAATATGCCATAATTCAGTGATCCTTAGATGTATCTCATCACTCTTTTGGCTGCAAACAAGTGAGAGCTTCTAGATTCACTCATGAACCTAATTATACCAACAACATAAACTATATATGGCCTACTGTTGCATAGATATCTCAGTGATCCTACAATTTGTTTGAACAATGTAGGATCAACTAGCTCTTCATCTTCATTAGTTATCAGCTTCAGATTAATTTCAGCTGGAGTAGAGGCAAAATTGCATTTCATCTTATTGAATCTCTTCAAAATATCTGTTGAATACTCTTATGGTGCATCACTAATACCTTTGAGGTTTCAGTGAATTCCATTCCTAGGAAATATGTTAACTTTCCGAAATCAGTCATGTCAATTTCTCTCATCATCTGTCTTTTGAATTCTTCTATCTCTGCTAATTTGATCCCAGTTACCACTATATCATCAACAAATCGATAGATAAACGCCAGATCATTACCCTTGATATTCTTCACATACACACCATATTCAGCTTTGCACTTGACAAATTCTTGTTGTACTAGAAATCCTTTTGTTTCAAGCTCTTGGAGCTTGCTTCAATCCATACAAAGCTTTGTGCAGTCTGAATACCATTCTTCCTTTCATTTAACTTTAAAACCTGGAGGTTGTGTGACATACACCACTTCATCAAGTGGACCCTTTAGGAATGTTGATTTTACATTCAAATGGTACAAGGGCCATTTCGTTCCACATGCTATAGGAACTATCAATCTGATTGTTTCATGTCTTTCTTTATGCTTAACTATTTTACCATTTGGTTTCAACTTCGATTTAAATATCCATTTTCCATATATATTTTTCTTATTTGCTGGCTTTTTGGTGAGCTCCCAAGTATTGTTTCTGTTTATAGGTTCTAAGTCAGCTAATAATGCAAAATGCACAAGTCCCATTCATCATTTACTTCATTGTCATGTATGACTTCATGATCAACTAGTCTAAATGACACAAACCTTTGTATTTGAGAGGTTCTAACATTTTGATTAGCTTTTACGGAAGTTTCTTCATGAATCTCATCAGTTTGCTCAACTTGTTCTTCTTCAATTATCACTGGAATGACTGGCTTTGAGCACTTTTCTTTCTTGTTCCAATCTCAAGCTTCTGATTAACAGACTACAACATCTATGATGATTGTTATAGAGTGATTCATAGGACTATATAGCCTATAAGAACATGTTTCATGCTAACCTATCAGTATCACAGATTCACTTATATCATCCGATTTCTTTCGTTTTGCATCAGTGACATGGGTGTAACACAAGGAACAAAACATTCTCAAGTGTTTTGTAGACTACTTTCTATCCATCCATACTTCTTCTGGATTTCTCTCCGGTTTCTTTGTAGGGCATCTATTTAGAACATACGTTGTTGTTTTCACAGCTTCTCCCTGGAATGTCTTTGGCATGTTCTTCATTTTTAGCATGCTTCTTGTCATGTCAAGGAGAGTTCTATTCCTCCTCCCAGCTAAACCATTGTGTTGTGGAGTGTATGGTGCTGTAAATTCATGCATTATACCATTTTATTCATACAACTTCTCAGATTCCTTGGAAGTATACTCTTCACCTTCATCAGTTCTCAATATTCTTATGGATTTTCCACTTTGCTTTTCTATCAAGACCTTGAATTTCTTGAATATAATGAAAAAAATTCTTTTAACTTTGATTAGAAACAGCCAAATCTTTCTGCTGAATCCATTTACAAATGTGATGAAGTACTTGTTTCCTCCCACTGAAGGAAATTCTAGAGGGCCACATACATCTAAGTGAATTACATTCAGCACATCAGTTGATCTATGAGTTGTATGTGACTTGAATGAATTCCTTGATTGCTTGCCAACTAATTGTGGTACTCATAAAATTAGTTCTTTGTCAACTAATTGAATGAGACTTTGGAAATTTAAATCTATAGTGCCAGCGTCAACTATCATCATTGCTTAAAGTTGCTGACAAGCATTTCAATTATGCAGCTTTCATATGTGTTTGAAATGTTCTATTCTTTGCAAGAGGATTTTTCAGTACTAACCTTTGTTGCTTATCAAATAGTTTCAAAGAGTTAATAAGGATATGATCAAGGAAATGATTAGAATTGCCATGGAGGAACAATGCAAAAATAAACCAGATGCGCTTGAAATACCTATTTTCCCCTTCCAAAAGCAAGAAATGCTGATGAAGGCGTTTCAATGGTCAATGATGATGAGGATGAAGAAGGTGGTCTCTCTTTGGCAAAGCGATTCAAAGTAAGAGTTGTTGTCCCTATTATGATATCTTCTAGTTATTATGTTAGATAAATTGTTGAAGATTCACTAGTGTACCTGATTCATCTACACCCCTTACTGAAACTATTTCTCTTGGGACAATAGTGTTTTTCCCATGGTTGATCTTCACATAAAATACTCGCAAAACACCTAAGGAAATGCACCAAAGTTTTGTCTTTTCTCTTAACCCTCCTTAAACTGAAATTCGGTTGATGCACCTATAATTGTTGAACCTTGTTGAGAATCATGGAATCATAGGGATGAAGATCATAGATGTAAGTAAGATAGTGAGCATATGTGTATTCATGAGAAGAATACTCATAGAGATTCATATTGAATGAATATAAATTGAATTAAAGATGATTTGAGATACAATGGAGTCCTCTAATCCTCTATGACACTAAAGTGGTTAACTAACCATAATCACATAACTATAGTGGTTAACTAACTATAACTAACTAACATTTAACTAATTTTAACTACCTTAACTAACTAACTAACTATATCTTCCAACTATTTTAACAAACCTTCTGCATCTCAACCTTTGAATGTTGAAGCTTCATCCTTTGTTCAAACATTACATGACGCTCAACAAATTATATCATATGAGATTAATCAAACTTAGTCTCCTAACCAAACTATCACTTATATTCCACCTGCCATCATACAGTTTAAAACCTTACCAACTTAACTCCATCCTAGTCCAACCTCTACAAAAATCTCCTCATCTCCAAAAAAAAAATGCAACTTTAGAGAGTTTTTGAGGGTTTAGAAAAAATTATCATAATTCTCTTTTTTATAAAAATTTCAAAATTAAAAATATGTTAAATCATATATATATATATATATATATATATATATATATATATATATATTGTCTTTTCATCCTTTAAAAAAAAAACACTATAAAATTAAAGATCTCTCTTTCCCCCTCCCTCCAAAGCTTTTTCATCTCCTCTTTCTAAACTTCCAAACATATCTTTTAAAGTATAGCATAAATAATAGTGGGGTTATCATATAGTATATAATAAAGAAGTTTTTGTGTAGAAGACTTAAACAAAAGCCTTTTGGGTTGAACACTAAAACAAAGACTTTAGCTGCCTCCCCTTGGGTCGGGCTTGCATCAAGACATGGTAAATTTGACTATTATTTTTTCTAGATTATTGTTTTTCCCACTTCAAAGAAAGCTAAAACACACCAGTAATTTACGTTTTTACCCCGGCGACAGTTTGTTGCCGATGGAAAGGATCCGGCGGCAGTTTGTTGCCGATGGGAAGGATCCGATGGCAGTTAGTTGCCGCCGTCTCCATCGGCAGCTAAATGCCGCTGCGATCAGTACTTATGAAGCTCAGCACCCAGAACCTCCAACTTCATCTCTTCAAACTCTAAAAACTCTCTCAAATCTTCCAAAAATCTCAAAAATTTCAACCTCAAATCAACCAACACTCCAATAACAAGTAAGTTTCCATAATCAATTTCATTGTCATTTTATGCTTATATGTTACATTTATTATCTTAACTTAATTTTTTTTTTAGTTTTAAACTTTGTTTAATTTTTTATTTTTTTGGCAAGAAATGATAGATTGTTTACATGAAAATGACTTATGTTGCTTAAATGTTTAAATCTTTGCATGTTTATATTGTAATTTTTAGCTTTAGGGTTTATGTATAATTTGCACTACAAGTGTTTGATGAAATGTTTGAATGAGTTTTTAATTAGATTGTTTTTAATTTCTTATGGTGTAGATCTGAAAAAATGGCTCAAGTATACTTTCATGTATCCTTCAACGGTGGTAACCAACATTTTTTCAAGGTTCGCGACGATGTGACGTTAAAAGAATTGAAGGATCTACTTCATGAAATCAACCAACGAATCAACCACGAAGACGCGAGGAGGGTGGAATACGTTTGGTATCACCGTCCATCGTTCGACTCAGACGGGAATTTGTCGCTCACTCGGTCGGAGTTAACGAACGACGACAACGTGAGGAGCATGTTCTCAATATTTGCTGAGCCGAACATGATCCCCCTCGAGATGGATGTTACGTTGTTGAGGTCGCCTGAAGATATTCTCAAGAGTTTGATTCGGCCAGATGAAGATGTTTAGGTAGTATTATTTTGTTGTGTCATTATTTTGTTGGATTTTAGTTTAATTCTTGTTAGTTTGCTGAAGATGTTGGCATTGAAGTGTCTTATACTTAGTGTAAATGTTTGCAAGTCTTTTTGGAAACTCAAAAGAATGAAGAGAACACAACATGTATTCTGCAGAATAGGTTCTCACATCGAATTCCTTCGTATAGGATGAGTGTGACAAAAGGGAATGCAGTTCTAAGATGTTGTTTTGTACTTGATCATGCTCCTCTGTCAATTGAAACTTTGTCAGTTGGCAGGGCAGTAGGATTAAGTTCAAAAGAATATATTGGAATGCATTCATTTTTGTCATGACTCATCTTATATGAGGGAATTCGATGTGAAAAAATATATAGTTGATTTCGTAGAATACATGTGTTGTGTTCTCTTCATTCTTTTGAGTCCAACACTAAGTATAAGACACGAGAGCATATATATGTTTTCCACAAACTTTCAATAATTAAATTAAAATCCAACATCATTCATGATGATACAACATATTTAGGGATAATGTAATGTAATGTAACGCTTATTTTCTGAATTTTTAGTTCGGATCATGAAGGAATTGTTGTTATTGTTGTTTCGAAGTAATCAAAATAATCCAAATAAAGCAAAATGAAATTTCTGGCAGGACTGGTTATGAACCGTAAAATAGAGTAGAACAGAGTACAATAGTTCAGAAGCAAAATAACAGACAGAAAGTAAAGAACACAGGTGATTTGTTAACCCAGTTCGGTGACAAACACACCTACGTCTGGAGGCTACCAAGCCAGGAAGGAAATCCACTAAATAGTATCAATTCAAAGACCTATGACAACAGCCCATGTTTCTCAGTCTTCTCACTTAATCACTACCCGTATAGATTTCTACCTAGGAACTCCTAGATATAAGAACCCCTCTTACTTCCTACTCAAGCAATCACTGCCCCAGTGATTGTATACTCTAAACAAACAAGGATGAAGACACACTTCAAAACATCAAAGTCATTTTTGCTTAAAAGCTTTAAGTGAATTACAACTCAATAAAACTAAACCAACTCTAACAGATAAGTGGTGTACAGATCAAAGCACTAAGCTTACAGACTCAAAACTCTAAGTATGACTCTCTCTTCTGTTTTGAATGAAATTCTTCAATAGCAGCGTCCTCTATTTATAATCTTAGCAGCAACCATAATTCTGAACCAAATCTTCAAAGATATGTTACCAGAATTCTTTTAGAAGCAAATAGAAGCAATTATATTTCTGAAATATATTTTGCAAAGATTCCTTTGAAAATATATTCATAAATAAAAGAATCCAATCTTCAATAAAGATCTTCACGCAAAACAATCTTCCTTCTAGAAACAAAGCTTGGATAATTCTTCAATTAAATCTTCTCATAAAAGATCATGTTCTGAAAAATACACATCTCCAAGGCGCACAAAATAGAACGCAGAAAACCAGCTTCTGATGTCTGCATCTGAAGTTCTGCGTCTGAACATTTCAGCTTCTGAAGGTTGCTTCTGAACAGTGCGTCTGAAGGTCAGCTTCTGAATAGTGCGTCTGAAGGTCAGCTTCTGAAGTAATGTTCAGCTTCTGAAGGTCCAGCTTCTGAAGTACTATTCAGCTTCTGAAGACCCAGCTTCTGAACCAGCTTTTGAACCAGCTTCTGAAAATGCACACACTGAGTTTTCAGCTTCTGAAGACGTTCTGCTTGTATATTTGATTTTAGCAAAACATGTAGCCAACAACCAAATATCCAACAATCTCCCCCTTTGGCAAATTTTTGGCTAAAATCAATTTCTTCACAAAAAACAAGTTCTTCACTCAACAAAGCACGCAACCATAAAGAACAACAAATGTAGCAACAACAGAGCCAGCAACGGATGATTCACTACATTTCACACAAACTCCCCCTGAAACAGAAACACACATACTCCCCCTAAAATATGACATACATCAGCAGCTTCTGGAACAACAAACACTACTCCCCCTGAAACACACACTCAGGAACTCCCCCTGAACACAGAGACTCCCCCTGAACTACTGAACTGTTTCTGAAACAACCAAACTTTTCTCCCCCTTTTTAGCTAAACAATTTTGACAAAACACACATGTAAACACCAGGAGCAGAGAAACACAAGAAACAGCAGATACAGACCAGATGTGTTGGAACAAAATGTGAAACAACTCTCTTCTGAATATAGGGGGAGATTGTTGGAACAATTTGTATGAACATCTCTCTTTGTGGTTTTGATGATAACAAAGTGTTAAATAGAAAATTGGTTATTTGCTAATGCTTTGTTCAAGTTATTTCGGAACCACGTGTTTAATGATTGGTATTTGATAATGGTTATGGAAAAACAAGCCTAGAGCAAGAAAGGAAAGCTCAGAAGCTAAGTTGCAAAGTTGGAAGAAAACTGGGTCTGAAGCTTGTGTCTGAAGACAGCTTCTGAAGTCTGAGTCTGAGGGTCAATGAAAGTCAACGTCTGAAGAAGAGCGTCTGATGAACAGTGCATCTGAAGAAGTGCTTCTGAAGTCTGAGTCTGAAGAAGAGCTTCTGAAGTACTGTTCACGCAGAAGCTTCTGAAGTCTGATGTGGCAAGAAAAGCAACTGTTACTGTGCGCATTTAATGCCTGGATATGTCAGAACAACTTCAATGGAACAGTTGTCTCCCTGACTCAAACATTCCCCAGCTTTTAAGGAAAGCAAATTCAAAAATGGTTGCTGCACTCTGTTTTCTGCAAAAGTTCAGCACACAATTGCAGCTATACTAGCTATCAATTTGCAACGGCTCTTTGCTTAATTTCTGCAAATCTTCAACAACTCTAATTTCCTCTATAAAAGGAAGAAGAATTGAAGAAGAAAAATGCTAAGACTCTTTGAACAAAACTACTGAACCTGTGCTCTGTTTCTGTCCAGAATTCATAGCTCACAAAACTCTTAGAAATTCTTTCATCTGTTGTATCTTAGAATTTCTTAAGGTTAAGAGTCTTAACCTGTGTTGTATTAAGAGAACACCTCTGATATTTTATCAAGTGTTCAACCCAAACTTACCTTCTTTGTAAATCAGTTTGGTCTAAGTCTTAGTCTGCGTGCTAAGCATTGTAAGTCTAATTACTTAGTGTTTTGAGCAAGCTGTAACCTCATTCCTTTGTGGTCTGAGCAGGAAGTCTCAGTACTTTGTGTCTGAGCATTGGGAAGCCTCTTGACTTAGTGTCTTGAGCATTAGAAGTCTCTTCCTTTGTGGTTGAGCAATTGGAAGCCTCTTCCTTTGTGGTTGAGCAACTGGAAGTCTCTTCCTTAGTGGTTGAGCAATTGTAATCATCTGATTATAGTGAAAATCTCTTGTTGGAAAACAAGGGGACTGGACTACTTCCAACATTTGGAAGGAACCAGTATAAAACATTGTGTGTCTCTCTTTCCCTCTCTCTTTTCATTTTGAATCCGCTGCAATACTCTTTGATAATAGTTCAGAACTTGTTTTTGAACTAGTCTTAAGCTTTGAAAAGAAAGAAAACCTGTTTTTGAGCACACACAATTCAACCCCCCCCCCCCCCCCCTCTTGTGTGTGTTTTTCTCACCTTCAGTTGGTATCAGAGCTCCGGTTCTGATATTAACACTTAACAGTGTGTCAGTAGGATCCTGAGAAAAACATGTCATCTGATAATGAAGGTTCACCTCCACCCCAACCCAGAAATCAAAGAGGCACTGGAACATCTTATTCATATGATTATGGCACTGATGAAAGAAAATCCAGGTCACACAATAAACCTCCAATTTTTACTGGTGATCCTGAGAAGTTTTCATGGTGGAAGAGTAAAATGTACAGCCATATCATTGGTATAGATGATTCACTATGGGATATTATAGAAGATGGAATCACAATCCCAGTTGATGAAGAAGGTGTTGCTGTCAACAGAAGAGGACTCAGTGATGCTGAGAGGAAGATATATAGAAAGCACCACAATGTCAGAGGTATCATTGTTGATTCATTACCTCACAATGAATATCAGAAGTTGAGTGACAAGTCAACAGCCAAAGCCATATTCACATCCCTCTGCTCTAACTATGAAGGTAATAAAAAGGTTAGAGAAGCTAAGGCAAACATTCTTGTTCAGCAATATGAATTGTTCAGAATGAAAGAGGATGAAAATATTGAGACAATGTTCTCAAGATTTCAGACACTGGTTTCTGGACTTCAGATTCTGAAGAAGAGTTATACCACAGCTGATCATGTGAACAAACTCTTGAGAAGTCTGCCATCTAAATGGAGACCCAAAGTGACTGCTATTGAGGAAGCTAAAGATCTGAATACTTTAAGTATTGAGGATCTTATAAGCTCTCTCAAGGTGCATGAACTGGGACTCAATGAGGATGAGTCTGTTAGAGAACCAAAATCAATAGCTCTGAAATCTAAAAGAAAGCCTGCTAAAGCTTTAAAAGCTATTGAATCTGAAGACGAATTTCCTGAGGGAAATTCTGAAGAAGATTCAGATGCTGATGAGCTTGCAATGCTTTCTAAAAGAATTCAGTATCTAATGAATAGAAAGAAAAAATTCTCTAACAGAAGCAGTAACTTTAGAGGATCTAGTTCAAAGAGGGAAGATCAGAAAGGCTGCTACAACTGCAAGAAGCCTGGACACTTTATTGCTGACTGTCCTGATCTTCAGAAGGAAAAGTCTAAAGAGAAAGCAAAGAAGTCCAGCTTAAAGTCTAGTAACTTCAGAAACAAGCTTAAAAAGAGTCTCATGGCAACATGGGATGATCTGGACAATGAGTCTGAATCTGATGAAGAGGAAGCAAAACCTAGCTTTGATGGCAACTGCATTTTCTGATGCAGAATCTTGTTCAGATTCAGATGAAGAAGATGAGGTATATCCTGAACTCACTAGATCTGAATTAATTGAAACAGTTAAAGATCTTATGAGTCACCTCAAAAGCAAGTTAGGAGAAATAAAATCTTTGAAAAATAAAACTAACTTGCTGTCTGAGGAGAATCTTAAACTTCAGAATCAAATAATTGAGTTTGATAAAGAAGTTAGAGAACTCAGAGATGAGACTCATAAGAAACCTGAAGCAATTCCTAATGAACATGAAATTGCTCTTCAGGACTTCATTTTAACTGGTATCAATAGAAGTAAAATTGCCTCTATGCTTTATAATATGGTCAGAAACAAAGGTGAAGGTACTGGCTTTGATTCATTCAATCATTCAAATGAATCAAAGATACCCTCTTGTTCTGAAAATATTTTAAATGGCAATAATATATGCTTTGTGCCTGCTTCTTATAATTCTGAGAAATTAAAAATGTCAGAAACTGAGACTGAGTCTGAAATTCTGAACTGCTCAGACTCTAAAGCTTCTGAACCTAAGGGTAAGATGAAGGCAGATGTTAAAACCTTGCCCAAATCTAAGCCAAAAGGTCCCAAGCCTAAGAGTAAGAGAAAATCAGACTCTAAACCTGAAAATGTTCAGAGTCTGAAGAGTTCATAACCTGAAACTAGTAAGTCTCAGAGTCTGAAGAATTCAAACTCAAATTTTTCTAAGACTGAGGTTATGAAAACTTCAAAAACTATTAAACCAGTCAATTCAAAACATTTTCAATCTCAGAATGTCAAGCAAAGCAAACATAAGCAAGCCAATCTATTTTCTGCTTCTGATTGTTTTAAGAAAGGTAAAACTGAAGCTTGCCTTGTGTCTGAAGCCAACTGTAGTACCCTAATTTTGTCCTAAGCATTTTAAAACAAAAAAATCAAAAAAAATCAAAGAAGGGAAAAAGTCAAAAAAGTCAACAAAAGTCAACAGAAAAGTCAACATTTCAAAATGCTGACTTCGCACTGCGAAGCTCACTTCGCACTGCGAAGTCTGCGATTTTTCTGCAGATTTTTGGTTTCTTTGATTTAATTCCAGAATTTGTTGCATATCATTTCCATAATTATTTTAAGTAGCATTCATGGCTAATTGGGCCAAGCAAAACCAGAATTGAAGGACTTGCCATTAATGCCAAGGTTGGAAGCATTTTCTTCCAACCTAGCATGTGACAAGCAAGTGGGCTTGCCCTTGGGCAGCTCTAGTCCCTCCCATGTGACCTGCTAACCACCACAAGGTTGCCAGCCACCTGCTTGAGGACTTTCCTCCTGCTTGCTCCCCCAAAACCAGTCAAACTAGCTGGATTTTCTCACTTGAAAAACCATGAGTGCCTACTCTGTTTTGCAGCAGCTTTTCACCCCTCACACCAGCCATAAGTAGCCTTTTCCATCCCTCAATCTCTGCACATTACAGTGCACGTTTTCATTGATCAACCATTGAGATTGCAAGGATTGATCCCCAAGCATTAGCCAATTGCAATTCAGCTTTGTTCTTCATCATTACCTTCTAGAATTGGTTGAATTTGTGGCTGAAATCAGGCTGAGTCTTGCCCCTTGGTACAAGGCAAGGTTGCCTCTATCCATTAGCATTTAATGCAAAAGGATCCAGCTTGATCTTAGCCACAAATCAGCTGAATTTTAGGATTTAGTAATGATGAAAAAGATTTGGTTTTGGCCTATAAATAGAAGGCAATGCCCAAGGATTCAAAGACAATTAACAACAGCATTTCAAGAGCAGAAACTCTACTCATTTTAGCTTACAAACCTCCATAAAACAACCAGAAAAAAACAATCCAACACAAAGCTTTCCAAAGTTCCAAAACCATCACCAATATCAAACCTCTTGCAAAATCCTTCAACCAATACAAATCAAGTGCAGCTGGAGCTTTGCTAAGGAGTTCTGTAAGTTTCTAAGGCTTTATATTGCATTTACAATTGTGTTTGCATAGCTATTTTGGTACAAAACCATTTGATTCTAAAAAACCCCTTTTGAATTTCAAAGAAATCCCAAGGTTTTCAAAACATCAAAACTGGTTTGTCCAGCCTTTTTCACCCCAAAAACTCAAAGTTTTTCACCCACCTATAAGGTCCTGAGTGTGTTCAGAAGTTGTTTCTGAACAAAAGTTCAGAAACAGCTTCTGAACCCAAAATTTCGCATGCTTCGCAGTGCGAAGTCATGGTCGCAGTGCGACCATGACAGAACTCAGAATCTGAGTTTTTGTGTCAAATGACCAATTTTTGAGGTTCTAGCCCCAGAGCTCAGAACCTAAGAGTTTTTAAACCCATGTCTTTCAAACCATAACAAGGATTTTGCATAATTTTGACAAAATCACAAGTTCGTATGACCATTATGTGGATAACTTGTAAAACAAGTTATGTTCCCAAACTTTCAAAACCACATGAACAAACAAGCTATGTTCATCATTTCAATCAAAACTTGAACAATAAATATTGTTCATGATTTTCAAAACTCAAACATGAACATACGCCGAATACGTTCGCATTTTCGCAAAATGAGACGAACTTGTGCGTTTTCTAGCAAATTTGCTAAACCTTCCCATTTTGGGTTTTCAAACCAAATGTTTTGACATACCTTGGGATTTCTAAAGGATTCAACCCAAAAACATGAATGAAAAAGGGATGGTGTGACGTATGTCTCTCCATCGCCCCGATTGTACGAATGCGTGACGTATGTCTCGTCGCTCGGACAATCGTCATTCCCTTTTTTTCAATATGTACAACCCTAACCAAACCAAAACTTGGCCCCTTGTGGTCAATCCAAACCTTTTGGTCCCCCGTGGCCATTAGACTCACCCCCCGACTCTTCGGAGTCCACTCGGTCAATGGTTGACTTGTATGAGTCCATTGCACCTCTCTTGGTCCCATAGCGACCAATTCCAACCCTTTACCCTAACGGACGTACCTTTTAACAATTCTAATGCGATCCGCGAACAAACGCTTAATAAGTCTCCAAGCGCGAGCATACAAGCTACGTTTTAATCGCAAGAATTCGGTTAAAACATCGTCCATTTAAAATTAACCAACACATGTACGTTTTTCTACAAAGAACTACGTACGCTTTGAATTCTCCGACTACCGGGAGATACGTAGGAGCAAGATCGACATCTTGTCAAGCGCAATAATAAAAAAACTTTTTTTCTTTCGTTTGTTTTTATCTCTTTTCCCCCCTTTATTATGTTTTTAACATAAATGAACATGCACGCAGTATTTAAAAAACAATTCAAGCTTTAACCAAATAGAAGGTTCCCGTTGAGTACAACGGACGTGAGGGGTGCTAATACCTTCCCCTTGCGTAATCGACTCCCGAACCCGACAATGGTTACGATGACCAAATCCTTATCCTCATCGTCAAAGGGTTTTATTATCGTTTCCCTTTAAACAAAAAAAAAACTTAAGGGTTTATCAACGTTCCCTTTACACAAAAACTTTGGTGGCGGCTTCACAAAGGCCCTCCGAGCGTTCGCGAACGACCTCGGAGGATTTGCGCGTCTTTTTCCCGAGGGAAAAAACGGGGTGCGCACAGCTGGCGACTTCACTGGGGACCCTGTTCCCACTAGCGAGTCAAGCCTAACCTATTTGGTTTAAAGCCAATTGTTTTATTTTCTTTGCGTGCCATGTTTATTTATTTTATTCATACATGTTATATTTATGTTTTATGTTTATATTTGCTTTATCTGCTTTATATTCATATCATATATATCAAATGCGGGGGTCACTTGAGTGATGTTACTCCACATTGTTCGGGTTAATGCCGGACGTGTGAGGCTCTCTACCCGAGCTTGAGAAAAAAAAACTAAGTTAGAAGGAGGTTGTGTGCGGAAGCCCGCGTTGACGTATGTCCGTGAGGTAGGATGTCCAACCCCGCTTAGTTGAGATTTTCACGTGGAATTAATTGAAGTCATGTCGACGTATGTCCATAGACAACCCTAATTCCATGTGAGGTCTATGACTCTAAGGACCTCTTCTTAGGAGATTTCACAATTTAGAGCCCACATGTGAGGATGGGGGGAATTCCGAACCTCCACATATCATTCATCCACATTCACTCATGTTTGTACATTATGTTTTACTTTAGCAAGGGTAATCAACCTTTATTTGTCTATTACTTGTTTATGCATAAGTCATAATTGGGGGTATGGATGGCCAATGTGTTGAGAGGTAGCAAAATTTTCAAAAAAAATCCAAGTACTTCGCAGTACGAAGGTACTTCGCAGTGCGAAGTACGCGAATTTTGTCAGCCCAGCTGACCCTTCATTTACTCCCTCTCAACCACCCATTCCCACTATCTTTTTTCCCACTATCTGTTTATCTTCTTTCCTTTAACTAAAAAAAGCACATTATTTTTTGCCATAACTAAAAAAAGAAGCTCCAAAATTTTAAAAAAAAAGAGGCATACCCATTTTGTTAATCCTCCCTTTCTTCTTCATTTAAACTGTGTTTCTCCCTCCAGAATCAGCAACAAGGTACGATTTTTTGTTCTTCCTCCTCTGTTTATCTCTAAACGCATTACAACTATTTGGGTTTTAGGGTTTCTAATTTTGAAATTCTCATTTTTGAGTTTAAGTTCATAATAAGCTGCATTTAGTCCTTAGTTTGCTGTATTAAGTTAGGATCTAGCAAACATGCCTCATGGGTATCTGAACACAAGCCTGTTTTTTTCAAATCCCATTTTGTTTTTTGAAAACCCATTTACGAAATTTGAAAAAAAGAGGCTGTTAAGTTGTTTTTTTCTGATACCCAGTCATTGACTCTGAGTTTGCTGCACGCATTGTATGTTAGAGGCTTAAACCCAGAGGTGTAGGTGTAGATTTCTGGGGTTTGCTGTCATGGTCGCAGAGCAAAGTTCAACTTCGCACTGCGACCGTTTCTGGGCAACCCAGAAATTTTCGAACACCTTCGCACTGCGAACCTACCTTCGCAGTGCGACTGTAGCAGGAACAGAACCTGTGTTTTTCCATTTTTTCCTTTCAAATCCTTTTGTTTCACCTCCTATCACCTATAAATCCACTAACTTTGCCCTTTTCCTTGCAGATGGCACCAAGACCAGTAGGAAAACGCTCAAGGGGTGAGGCATCCGGATCTAGACCCCAAGGGGGTTTTGATGCCTCTCGCTTCCTAAGTCTTCGAAACCAAGAAAGATACGAAGAACTTCTTGGTAGGACCTTCTGGCCGGAGAGGCAATTCATCATAAGTGACAGGGGCACTTGGAGGGAGTTGGCCCGGTTGATAAACCACCGCCGGTGGGGAGTTTTGGTAAACCCTCCCCTTAACCTCAACTACGATATAATCCGGGAATTCTACGCAAATGCCATTCCCGTGGATCCAGAGGGAGAGTTTACATATCAGACCATGGTGCGTGGTCGGGTCATTAGATTCGATCGCGACGCCATCAACACCTATCTCCGAAACCCCTTCCAATTGGAAAATGACGAGCTTTGTGCTTTCCATAAGCACCAAAACCGTGGTAATTGGAACCACGATCTCTACGCTCAAACCATTTTTCAATCTGGGAAAGGCTATGAGCTTAATGCAGCAGGGCAGCCCACAAAGGCCCTCAGGGGCAACCTCACCACCTATGCCCAGGTCATTTTCCACCTTATCGTCCACAACATAAAACCCAAAAGCCATACCTCCTCCACCACCATGGATGTCACGCCCCTTATCTACTATATCCTCACCGGTAAACAAGTAGATGTGGCCAGGGCCATTTGCCAGGAGATTAAGATAGTGGTCGAGAGTGGCATCAAGCCACCGGCCAAGAAGATGTGCCCACTTGCTTTCCCGGGTCTTATCATGGGACTCTGCCGGGACGCCCGCGTAGTTATCCCTCCCCAGGTGTCCGAAACCATTAAGAACCCCATTACAGACGAGTACATCTCCAGACACTGCACGGGGAGGAGAGCGAGAGCACAGCAGCCACGGCCTAGGCCTCCGCCAGCATCAGGGGATTGTCGTACTTGCACTTTCATATTGGAGCAGAATGCTTCCTCCCATCGATACATGACTATGATGCATGATTCCATGTATCGCCTTCAGAGGCAGCTAGGGAGGCCGACAGATCCCGATGATCAGATACCGACACCCCAGATGTTCGCGGCTCATGGTCGTTGGCCCGGGGATAGGCCAGAGCATGCAGAGGCTGGAGGCAGTGGTACAGCGGCCGGAGGCCAGGGAGGAGGTGATGAGGAGGATGAGGATGAGGAGGACGAGGATGAGGAGACCGAGGATGATGAGGCTTTCACTCCTTGAGTGACCCTTTTTTTTATGATTTCTCATATTTTGTTGTTCATGTTTATGTCATTTTTCTCGTACACTTTTAGAGGTTCCTTTTGTTTGGTACTTTGTAGCTATATTGATACTCTTGCTTTATTATTTGAGTACTTTTTGCTTTTATTACCTAGCATTTGCATCAAAATCATGCCTATTTATTTTTAATATGTGTGAATGTTGAATTTTTTTTTTGTTATCTATCATTGGTAATGCGAATTCGACAAAACTTTCCGCAGCGGATTAAACCAAAGTTTTAACCATAAACGAATGGTAGTGATAAATGTGATTAATTTTCGCAAAGCTAAAATGCATGTTTCCTATTTCTTTCCATGATTTAAACTTGAAAGGGAAATGTATATTCCATACCAAATTATATTATACAATTCACGTTATTTAATATGTTTGTTCTATGAACCATTTAGAACCAACCAGATGTGAGGAATCCCCAAAGTTATCATAATACATACGCAGGAGATCGACATTTTTGTTTAGCTCGATCTTTTTATGTTAAATCTGAATTTTGTTTTTTAATTACATAAAAGTATTGACATGATCAGGGCATTTGTTTGAAAATGAGAGAAAACAATCAACCACAAACAGCCCACCCTGTGAGAAGTGGGTATTTGTTAAACCCCTTCGAGCCTAACAAATCAGAATTTTTAACTATGAACTGCCAACTTTCATAAGCTCAACTGCTTAATGAGATTGCCGGAGTTTGTAAAAAAAATATTTTCAGTTCATAGTTAAAACATCACTGAATTCTGATATTTTCCTTTCACTTTTTGAACCCTTAAAACATCATGATTAGCGTCCTTTGCCAAAAGAGGAGGGAACATTCAATTAGGACATCATATTGAAACAAGTTGGGAAAAAGGGGAGGTTTGTGAAAGTCAAGCAAACGTTGAATTTCTTAAATTGATCTTGACGACCAAAGAAAAAAGAAGGAAAGAAAAACAAAGCAAACCAAGAAAAAGAAAAAGAAAAGAGAAAAGAAAAAGAAGATCGTTAGAATCCAAGAGTTGTCGAGGTCAAAGAGAAAAGCATTTGTGAATCACCAAAATTGTGATTTGAACAAAGAAAGGGGTAAGTTAGAAAGAATGTTCCCTCCCGCTTGGCCATTTGAATTCAAATTACCCACATATGACATTTCTTTTGTAGCCCAGCCAAATTACAACCCTTAAAGACCTTTTGATCAATGCTTTCATGTTTTTAAGAAACAATAATTGGATGGACATATAACTCGATCGGAATGTTAGCAAAACTGCCGGATGAGTGTTCATAACCCCTCACATTAATCTTCAACTTGTTCATTTACTTAAATGAGTGATAGGTTGGTTCATTAATAAGCATGTTATTAATTTGAACTGTACGATATGATTTTTGTGTGGTATTTATTTCGACTTTTCAGTACAATCTCGGAATAATAGGGGGCATAAAATTGCGTGCGCAAATTTCATATGAACCAACCAAAATCAAAAAGCCCGACCTCGCTCGGCAACCAAAATCAAAAAAAGCCCGACCTCGCTCGGCAACCAAAATCAAAAAGCCCGACCTCGCTCGGCAACCAAAATCAAAAAAAAAGCCCGACCTCGCTCGGCAACCAAAATCAAAAGCCCGACCTCGCTCGGCAACCAACAATAAAGCCCAATTTCCATTGGCACCCGCATTTTTTAAACCAAAACCTGATTACTCCCGGTGCACAAATCATTCAAGGCTCAACCATGCTCAGCACTCTCCATGCAAATCACAAAGGGCCCAATTGCCGTTGATATTCCTCAAACACCCAGCAAAAGGCCCAATTGGCATCAGCAATCCCAAACACGATTAAAGGAACTACACCTTTGGGGCAGGTCACTTCCCCCCATTAACGAAATTCTTCCCAAGCGAAGTCGTTTACTTTTGTCAAAATTTCCATCTATGATAGTGTATATATTTCCAAAACAAAAATTACGTGGAATCTTTTATGTTTTTGAATAAGTAATAACAAGCACCTTTTCTCTGAATTGTGAATACTTAAAAAAAACGTGCATCAAAATCTATCCATAGAGCAGATAAGCCTCGCAGGCCAAGCACGGTTAATTGCTAAAGGGATTTCTGGTCACCGGTGAATCAAAAAGGAATATCCCCGTCGAATCAAGAGCCGGAAGGGACGATTCAAGCGAGGATGACCAACCAGAGCACAAGCATTCCCCAACTGAACCATCAGTATGCTCCTCAGCGGTTTAGCACGATTTATCCAGCGGATTAACAATCCCCACGAGGTATTTATTCCTTATCAATTATCGCGGTCTCACCCCGTCCATATTTAAATATATCCCATGAGAGTTTATCCCTGTAAGGATTACCGAATGTTTATGCCGGTCCACTTTTTACCTCGCCGGCCTAATCTTGTCTCATCAAGCTCCCAAGGGTTAGGAGGAGCAAAATTCCCCAGTAAACACCCTAAACATCCAAACACCAACCAAGGCTGGATATCGATCATGCTTCCAAAATGATCCTTATACCCCCATAAGCCAAACCTCATTGGTATTCCCCAGGGAGTCTCAACCCCAAACAAAAGTCCAATCATTATTGGCAAACCCACACAAATCTTCGGGCCTAGGCTCGAACTACACCGGTTTTGATCCCATTTGGGTATGTAGGCAAAGGACCTTGTCCTTCCAAACCGACCAACCAAAAAACAAACAAAACACAAAAAGAGAGCCCAATTATCATTGGCACAACCACAACCAAGACCGACTTTGCTCGGCACCCAACCAACATCATTTCATTTTCATTCATGCATGCATATTCAAATCATTCATACACATGCATTTCATTTCATAAAACATGCATCCTCAACAAGGATTCTCCAGTGAATATCACATATTCACCAACATCCATCAAACAATCAACCAGGGGCACCTATTTAGGGTAAGACCACAGCTCGTTAGGAATCGACATTCAGTGACAGTGCCTGAATAAGATCACCTAGCTTAGGTATCGACCTCTAGTGACATCCTAGAGTTAGATCACCCCCATCTTAGGTATCGACCTCTAGTGACATCCTAGAGTAGATCGCCTCCATCTTAGGTATCGACCTCTAGTGACATCCTAGAGTAGATCACCTCCATCTTAGGTATCGACCTCTAGTGACATCCTAGAGTAGATCACCTCCATCTTAGGTATCGACCTCTAGTGACATCCTAGAGTAGATCACCTCCATCTTAGGTATCGACCTCTAGTGACATCCTAGAGTAGATCACCTCCATCTTAGGTATCGACCTCTAGTGACATCCTAGAGTAGATCACCTCCATCTTAGGTATCGACCTCTAGTGACATCCTAGAGTAGATCGTCTCCATCTTAGGTATCGACCTCTAGTGACATCCTAGAGTAGATCACCTCCATCCTTAGGTATCGACCTCTAGTGACAGTACCTAGAGTAGATCACCTCCATCAACGTTCCACCTCTAGTGACAGTGCCTAGAGTAAATCACCATCCTCAGGAATCGACCTCTAGTGACAGTGCCTAGACAAGATTACCTTCATTCCCCAGTGGATCTACCTCCAGTGTTAGCGGCTGGATACGATCAACCTTTACCAATCATTGCATTTGCATTTCGCGAAGGACAAAATTCGGGTCCTTCTTTTTACTTAATTGATCTTCGCAAAGAGTTCATGAGATGCCCTCGGCACTCACGCACTCTATGCGAAGACACAATTAAGTAGGGGCAGCTGTAGTACCCTAATTTTGTCCTAAGCATTTTAAAACAAAAAAATCAAAAAAAATCAAAGAGGGGAAAAAGTCAAAAAGTCAACAAAAGTCAACAGAAAAGTCAACATTTCAAAATGCTGACTTCGCACTGCGAAGCTCACTTCGCACTGCGAAGTCTGCGATTTTTCTGCAGATTTTTGGTTTCTTTGATTTAATTCCAGAATTTGTTGCATATCATTTCCATAATTATTTTAAGTAGCATTCATGGCTAATTGGGCCAAGCAAAACCAGAATTGAAGGACTTGCCATTAATGCCAAGGTTGGAAGCATTTTCTTCCAACCTAGCATGTGACAAGCAAGTGGGCTTGCCCTTGGGCAGCTCTAGTCCCTCCCATGTGACCTGCTAACCACCACAAGGTTGCCAGCCACCTGCTTGAGGACTTTCCTCCTGCTTGCTCCCCCAAAACCAGTCAAACTAGCTGGATTTTCTCACTTGAAAAACCATGAGTGCCTACTCTGTTTTGCAGCAGCTTTTCACCCCTCACACCAGCCATAAGTAGCCTTTTCCATCCCTCAATCTCTGCACATTACAGTGCACGTTTTCATTGATCAACCATTGAGATTGCAAGGATTGATCCCCAAGCATTAGCCAATTGCAATTCAGCTTTGTTCTTCATCATTACCTTCTAGAATTGGTTGAATTTGTGGCTGAAATCAGGCTGAGTCTTGCCCCTTGGTACAAGGCAAGGTTGCCTCTATCCATTAGCATTTAATGCAAAAGGATCCAGCTTGATCTTAGCCACAAATCAGCTGAATTTTAGGATTTAGTAATGATGAAAAAGATTTGGTTTTGGCCTATAAATAGAAGGCAATGCCCAAGGATTCAAAGACAATTAACAACAGCATTTCAAGAGCAGAAACTCTACTCATTTTAGCTTACAAACCTCCACAAAACAACCAGAAAAAAACAATCCAACACAAAGCTTTCCAAAGTTCCAAAACCATCACCAATATCAAACCTCTTGCAAAATCCTTCAACCAATACAAATCAAGTGCAGCTGGAGCTTTGCTAAGGAGTTCTGTAAGTTTCTAAGGCTTTATATTGCATTTACAATTGTGTTTGCATAGCTATTTTGGTACAAAACCATTTGATTCTAAAAAACCCCATTTGAATTTCAAAGAAATCCCAAGGTTTTCAAAACATCAAAATTGGTTTGTCCAGCCTTTTTCACCCCAAAAACTCAAAGTTTTTCACCCACCTATAAGGTCCTGAGTGTGTTCAGAAGTTGTTTCTGAACAAAAGTTCAGAAACAGCTTCTGAACCCAAAATTTCGCATGCTTCACAGTGCGAAGTCATGGTCGCAGTGCGACCATGACAGAACTCAGAATCTGAGTTTTTGTGTCAAAATGACCAATTTTTGAGGTTCTAGCCCCAGAGCTCAGAACCTAAGAGTTTTTAAACCCATGTCTTTCAAACCATAACAAGGATTTTGCATAATTTTGACAAAATCACAAGTTCGTATGACCATTATGTGGATAACTTGTAAAACAAGTTATGTTCCCAAACTTTCAAAACCACATGAACAAACAAGCTATGTTCATCATTTCAATCAAAACTTGAACAATAAATATTGTTCATGATTTTCAAAACTCAAACATGAACATACGCCGAATACGTTCGCATTTTCGCAAAATAAGACGAACTTGTGCGTTTTCTAGCAAATTTGCTAAACCTTCCCATTTTGGGTTTTCAAACCAAATGTTTTGACATACCTTGGGATTTCTAAAGGATTCAACCCAAAAACATGAATGAAAAAGGGATGGTGTGACGTATGTCTCTCCATCGCCCCGATTGTACGAATGCGTGACGTATGTCTCGTCGCTCGGACAATCGTCATTCCCTTTTTTTCAATATGTACAACCCTAACCAAACCAAAACTTGGCCCCTTGTGGTCAATCCAAACCTTTTGGTCCCCCGTGGCCATTAGACTCACCCCCCGACTCTTCGGAGTCCACTCGGTCAATGGTTGACTTGTATGAGTCCATTGCACCTCTCTTGGTCCCATAGCGACCAATTCCAACCCTTTACCCTAACGGACGTACCTTTTAACAATTCTAATGCGATCCGCGAACAAACGCTTAATAAGTCTCCAAGCGCGAGCATACAAGCTACGTTTTAATCGCAAGAATTCGGTTAAAACATCGTCCATTTAAAATCAACCAACACATGTACGTTTTTCTACAAAGAACTACGTACGCTTTGAATTCTCCGACTACCGGGAGATACGTAGGAGCAAGATCGACATCTTGTCAAGCGCAATAATAAAAAAACTTTTTTTCTTTCGTTTGTTTTTATCTCTTTTCCCCCCTTTATTATGTTTTTAACATAAATGAACATGCACGCAAAGTATTTAAAAAACAATTCAAGCTTTAACCAAATAGAAGGTTCCCGTTGAGTACAACGGACGTGAGGGGTGCTAATACCTTCCCCTTGCGTAATCGACTCCCGAACCCGACAATGGTTACGATGACCAAATCCTTATCCTCATCGTCAAAGGGTTTTATTATCGTTTCCCTTTAAACAAAAAAAAAACTTAAGGGTTTATCAACGTTCCCTTTACACAAAAACTTTGGTGGCGGCTTCACAAAGGCCCTCCGAGCGTTCGCGAACGACCTCGGAGGATTTGCGCGTCTTTTTCCCGAGGGAAAAAACGGGGTGCGCACACCAACAAAGTTAGAATTCTGAGGAAATCAGAACCAAAGCACTCAAAGGGTCAGACTTTAAACAACTCAGAACCAAAGACTTTCAAGTCTCAGGTTCTGAAGAAATCTGAGTCCAAACCTTTGAGAACTCAGGTTCTGAAGAACTCAGGTTCTGAAACTCAGACTTATTTAAGATATAAGGATTCATATCCTAAGTATCAGAACAAGTCTGAATATCATAACTTCAGATACAAGATGAAAAAGCCAAAACCTTTGAGGACTAACCCCAAAGGACCCATGAAAATCTGGGTACCTAAGTCTGAGATCATTTCTATTGCAGATATGCTTGTCATCAAGAGAAAAGGAAAGGTCCTGGTACCTGGACAGTGGATGCTCACATCATATGACAGGAGACAAGTCTATGTTCCAAACCCTGACTCAGAAAGAGGGAGGAACTGTGGGGTTTGGAGGAAGTCAGAAAGGAAAGATCATTGGTACTGGTAAGATAGGTAATTCTTCCCTGTACATTGATAATGTTTGGCTGGTAGATGGACTTAGACATAACTTACTTAGCATAAGTCAATTATGTGATAGTAATTATGAAGTCTTGTTTAATAAGAACACATGTACTGTAATCAATAAATATGATAAATCTGTAGTGTTCAAAGGGAACAGGAAAAACAATGTTTACAAAATCAATTTTTCTGAATTGGTTCAGCAGAATGTAGTTTGCCTTCTGTCTGTGAGTGATGAGAAATGGGTCTGGCACAAAAGGCTGGGACATGCTAACTGGAGACTCATCTCTAAGCTTAGCAAGTTACGGCTGGTTAGAGGCCTACCCAAAATTGACTATCACTCAGATGCACTGTGCAGTGCATGCCAAATTGGAAAGTTTTCAAAAACTTCTTTTAAGTCTAAAAACATTGTTTCCACCTCTAAACCTTTAGAACTCCTTCACATTGATTTGTTTGGTCCTGTTGGAACAGCTTCAATCAATGGGAAGAAGTATGGACTTGTAATTGTTGATGATTATAGTAGGTGGACTTAGGTTAAATTCCTGAGAACCAAAAACGAAACATATGATGTGTTTTACAAATTCTGCAAACAAGTACAAACTGAAACTGACTTAAAGATTTTAAAAGTCAGAAGTGATCATGGTGGGGAATTTGAAAATGAACCTTTTGAAAATTTTTGTGAAGATCATGAAATTCTCCATGAGTTCTCATCTCCTAGAACTCCACAACAAAATGGAGTTGCAGAGAGAAAGAACAGGTCTTTACAAGAAATGGCCAGAACCATGATCCATGAATCCAAAATTTCTAAGTACTTTTGGGCAGAAGCTGTAAACACAGCATGTTATATTCAGAACAGGATCTATATCAAACCTATTCTGAATAAAACAGCATATGAACTGTTTAAAGGAAGAAAACCAAGTATTTATTATTTTCATCAGTTTGGTTGTACATGCTACATACTGAACAATAAAATCTACCTAAAGAAATTTGATGCTAAGGCTCAAAAGGGTACCTTTTTAGGATACTCAGAGAGATCTAAGGCATACAGGGTGTATAATTCTGAAACACATGTTGTTGAAGAAGCTATACATATTAGATTTGATGATAAGAAGCCTGGTAATGAAATACCAGAGCTGGTTGAGAGCTTTGCAGATGTCAGACTCTCAGAAGAACCTTCAGAAGCTGAACCTAGCTCAGAGTCTAAAGAAGGTTCAGAAGCTGGAAATAATGAAGAGTCTGAGAAACTCTCTGATAATGACATTACTCCTGAAGCAAATCAAGAGCAGCATGGTTCTGAACAAATCCCTGATGGTTCTTCAGAAGCTAATCCACCCAGAACCTCATTCAAGTACAAGTCTTCACATCCTGAGGAGCTGATCATTGGGAACAAGAACAGTCCAAGGAAAACAAGATCTGCATTCAGTCAGAATGAGTCTATGCTTGGCCTGCTATCTATGATTGAGCCCACAACAGCTGATGAAGCACTTACAGATGATGGCTGGATTGTAGCAATTCAGGAAGAACTGAACCAGTTTCAAAGGAATGATGTCTTGGATCTAGTTGCAAGACCTGATCATAAGAACATCATTGGAACAAAATGGGTGTTCAGGAACAAGCTCAATGAACAAGGAGAAGTGATCAGAAACAAGGCTAGATTGGTAGCTCAAGGGTACAGCCAGCAAGAAGGAATTGATTATACAGAGACTTTTGCTCCAGTTGCAAGACTGGAAGCAATCAGGTTACTTCTTTTTTATGCTGTCAATCATGATATCATCTTGTACCAAATGGATGTTAAGAGTGCTTTCTTAAATGGTGTAATTACTGAAGAAGTGTATGTAAAACAACCTCCTGGTTTTGAAGATGTTAAAAATCCAGATTATGTTTTTAAACTTAAGAAGTCTTTGTATGGTCTGAAACAAGCTCCCAGAGCTTGGTATGAAAGACTAAGCAACTTCTTGATTAAAAATGATTTTGTAAGAGGTCAAGTTGATAATACACTCTTTAGGAAAACTGTTAAGAAAGAAATCTTAATTGTGCAAATATATGTTGATGATATCATATTTAGTTCTACTAATGCCTCTCTTTGCAAAGAGTTTTCTAAGTTAATGCAGGGTGAATTTGAAATGAGCATGATGGGAGAGTTGAAATTCTTCTTGGGAATTCAAATCAACCAATGCATAGATGGTGTTTATGTTCATCAGTCAAAATACACTAAGGAGCTTCTGAAGAAGTTCCAGCTTGATGACTGCAAGCTGATGACAACACCTATGCATCCTACCTGCACCTTAAGCAAAGAGGACAATGGTTCTAAAGTAGATCAGAAGTTGTATAGAGGTATGATAGGTTCTCTTTTATACTTAACTGCTTCTAGGCCAGATATTTTATTTA
This sequence comes from Medicago ruthenica, assembly GCA_018208015.1. Classification (NCBI taxonomy): domain Eukaryota; kingdom Viridiplantae; phylum Streptophyta; class Magnoliopsida; order Fabales; family Fabaceae; genus Medicago; species Medicago ruthenica. The sequence continues at coordinate 91,474,319 of CM031377.1, read as the reverse complement.
GTGTATGTCTGTGTGCTAGATTCCAGTCAGATCCTAGAGAATCTCATATGACTGCTGTCAAGAGAATCTTTAGATATCTGAAAGGAACAACTAATTTGGGACTTTTGTACAAGAAATCCTTGAATTATAAGCTAGTTGGATTCTGTGATGCTGACTATGTTGGGGACAGGATTGAAAGAAAGTCCACAGGTGGAAACTGTCAGTTTCTTGGTGAAAATCTGATATCCTGGGCCAGCAAGAGACAATCAACTATTGCTTTGTCAACAGCAGAAGCAGAATACATCTCAGCTGCAAGTTGTAGCACACAACTGCTCTGGATGAAACATCAATTAGATGATTATCAGATTCATGCAGATAACATTCTAATGTTTGGTTAGAATCTGATAAGTATAACTCAGGGCAATGATGATTAAAGCTTTGAAAGTTTATACTTTATCCCTCCCAAAGTCATCAATGTAAAAATGTGATTTTCTATTTTGGTATCAAATGCTACAATTGCTTAACAAACAATTTCAGTTGGTATCAGTCTGTTTTTAAAATGTTTTAACACAGACACATTTTTTTAAATGCTCAATCTGTATCAGACAATGTTCAGGCTTTTAGAACTTATTTTAAAATTGGTATCAGTTGGTCTGAAAGAATTCAGCAGCACTTGAACTTTTGAGTCCACACTGAACCATATGATATATCTTGGTATCAGCACTGAACCAGTTTTGGTATCAGGTTCTGATATAAGTTCAGTTGTGCTTACACCTTTAAGTAGGTATATGATCTGAACAATTTTGATTAAAATAGTTCAGGTTTGCTCTGATACTGAATAAAATATACTGAACAACTACGTCTGAACAAAGAATGCTCTGATCAGAAGCTCTGAACTATCTTTTTCTGCTTCTGAACAACATTCTATTTTTAATGCAATGTCATATACTCATGGAAAATCAAGTATGCTCTGATGCTCATCTTTGCTGCTTAATTACTTATACGATAGCATGAATATCTCACATGTTTTTCAAACTCTCTTAAAAGGGAAAAAATTTTCTGAAATTTTTTCTTTTCTAAAAACTTTTTGTTGATGACAAAAGGGGGAGAGATGTAAAACAAGTATTAAAAGCTCCTGAGCTCAAAAATATAAGTTAAATTCTGTCAGCAATTTGCTTATGAAAGGGGAGTAAAAGGCATTAAGACCTGAGGCTCTGAACATAAGTTAAGTTCTGAATGAAATTAACTTATGAGAACTGATTTTAACTCTTAGCCTCTGAATTTAAATTTAGTGAGATATAAATTACTCTTAGTGAGTAAAATGAATTTAAAATAACTTGGATAAGACTCAGGGAGCTTACAAAACTCATCCTGTGGATTATCAGACTTAGGGGGAGAGCTTACAAACCTCAGAACCTGAAGTCAGCAAGTTATTTATAATTCTGAGTGATAATTTCACTTAATTGTTTCAAATTGAGTTTAATTAACTTGGATAAAAATCAAGGGGAGCTTACAAACCTAACCTTGAGGACTGTCAGACCTAGGGGGAGCTTACAAACCTCTCCTGAAGTCAGCTTGTTAATTAAATTTAATAACAATTCTGAAATTTTCACATTTGTGATTTAAACTGAACTTAATTAACATGGATCAAACTCAGGGGGAGCTTACAAAACCTCACACCCTGCAGTTAACTTGGTAATTAAGTTAACAACAATTTTCTGATTTAATACTTGTGTTTGTCATCATCAAAAAGGGGGAGATTGTTGGAACAAAATGTGACACAACTCTCTTCTGAATATAGGGGGAGATTGTTGGAACAATTTGTATGAACATCTCTCTTTGTGGTTTTGATGATAACAAAGTGTTAAATAGAAAATTGGTTATTTGCTAATGCTTTGTTCAAGTTATTTCAGAACCACGTGTTTAATGATTGGTATTTGATAATGGTTATGGAAGAACAAGCCTAGAGCAAGAAAGGAAAGTTCAGAAGCTAAGTTGCAAAGTTGGAAGAAAACTGGGTCTGAAGCTTGTGTCTGAAGACAGCTTCTGATGTCTGAGTCTGAGGGTCAACAAAAGTCAACGTCTGAAGAAGAGCGTCTGATGCACAGTGCGTCTGAAGAAGTGCTTCTGAAGTCTGAGTCTGAAGAAGAGCTTCTGAAGTACTGTTCACGCAGAAGCTTCTGAAGTCTGATGTGGCAAGAAAAACAACTGTTACTTTGCGCATTTAATGCCTGGATATGTCAGAACAACTCCAATGGAACAATTGTCTCCCTGACTCAAACATTCCCCAGCTTTTAAGGAAAGCAAATTCAAAAATGGCTGTTGCACTCTGTTTTCTGCAAAAGTTCAGCACACAATTGTAGCTATACTAGCTCTCAATTTGCAACGGCTCTTTGCTTAATTTCTGCAAATCTTCAACAGCTCTAATTTCCTCTATAAAAGGAAGAAGAATTGAAGAAGAAAAATGCTAAGACTCTTTGAACAAAACTACTGAACCTGTGCTCTGTTTCTGTCCAGAATTCATAGCTCACAAAACTCTTAGAAATTCTTTCATCTGTTGTATCTTAGAATTTCTTAAGGTTAAGAGTCTTAACCTGTGTTGTATTAAGAGAATACCTCTGATATTTTATCAAGTGTTCAACCCAAACTTACCTTCTTTGTAAATCAGTTTGGTCTAAGTCTTAGTCTGCGTGCTAAGCATTGTAAGTCTCATTACTTAGTGTTTTGAGCAAGCTGTAACCTCATTCCTTTGTGGTCTGAGCAGGAAGTCTCAGTACTTTGTGTCTGAGCATTGGGAAGCCTCTTGAGTTAGTGTCTTGAGCATTAGAAGCCTCTTCCTTTGTGGTTGAGCAATTGGAAGCCTCTTCCTTTGTGGTTGAGCAACTGGAAGTCTCTTCCTTAGTGGTGAGCAATTGTAATCATCTGATTATAGTGAAAATCTCTTGTTGGAAAACAAGGGGACTGGACTACTTCCAACATTTGGAAGGAACCAGTATAAAACATTGTGTGTCTCTCTTTCCCTCTCTCTTTTCATTTTGAATCCGCTGCAATACTCTTTGATAATAGTTCAGAACTTGTTTTTGAACTAGTCTTAAGCTTTGAAAAGAAAGAAAACTTGTTTTTGAGCACACACAATTCAACCCCCCCCCCCCCCCCTTCTTGTGTGTATTTTTCTCACCTTCAAGATGCACTCAAACAAAGGAAAAACAAACACAGAGGATATAACTATCCATCACAGACCAGCATACCACAGAACCACACACAGACACCACATCAGAACCATCATCAAAACTATTATCAGGATCAGAATCACACAAACAGTACCCACACACAGTCTCCTCAGAAGATCAAAACAAAACTGCAGAGTACAGTACAAAGTTGCAGACGAGAATCACAAAATGAAATCCAGGACATCAGTCAAAAATTTGACAGTCTTCAGACTCAGCAACAGATGTTGTTTCATTATCAGACACACATTCAGATGCTGCTTAGTCAATGTGTGCTTCTGGCACATTCAGAAACTTCTTCCCAGCAATCTGCTTCTCAAGATCAACAATTCTCTTCATGATGTCTTGCTCAACATTATCCTCAGACTCACTAGGATCCACTTCCTTTCCTTTTAGTGCCTTTTTCTTTGGGACAGCAACCAACACCTTGCTCCAGACTTTAGATGGTCCAACACCTTCACTCTTCTTAGCAACAGGAGTAGGCTTGCTGGCAGGAGCAACAGCCTTTCCTTTCCTATTCTTCAGCCTCTTGTCATCACTTTCACATTTTGGTCTCCATACCTTCTTGACATTGACTGCAACAGGTTCAGACTTTCTTTGCTGAAGGTGCTTGGGGTATCCATGCAGCTTGTAACAGAATGGCTTTATGTGCCCCTTTTTACCACAGTGATGACATACCCAAGGATGAGATGCCTTCTTGTTCTTAGATCCCTGATGTTGGTTCTGGTGTTCCAACTTAGGTTTATCTATCATTGGATCACATGTTTTAATAGCTGCAGTTAACCTTTTAGCTGGATGTTGTTGTTTGTTGTTCAGAGTCCTATCATCATACCCAATTCCATTTGGTTTCCCTTGGTTCTGACTCTCCAAAATCTCTTCTAACACATCAGTACCAGTGTTTAACATTCTGACTTGCTTCTTCATATTTTCAAGTTGAGAGTTCAGCTGGGTTACCTCATCTTTGAGATCAGAAATTTTCTCTAAGTGTTCACTTCTTTCAAACTGAAGTTGACTGATAGTTCTCTTCTGTTCTTCCAGCAGCTTGCACACTTCTTCAAATTTAACATGCAACTTCTTGCAAAACTCAGCAGGTTCTTTGTAATAGGTAGTCAGTTCCTCACAAGATGATTCTCCATCACTTGACTCAGTATCAGATGATGTCTTAGAACCCGATAGTGCTTTTGAAACCTTAACTTTATCATCAAACCTGCATCTACCAGTTAAAGCAAGAACATGCTTGGCTGATTCATTCCCCACTTCTCCTTCTGAGTCATCATCAAACCAAGTAGCTGCCAAACTTTTCTTCTTATTCTTGAGATATGTGGCACATTCTGTCCTGATGTGGTCATACCCTTCACACTCATGACACTGAACACCTTTGGATTGACTGCTTTTCTCATCAGATCATGTCTTCTTCTTCAGAATCTTCTTAAATTGTTTACTCAGCATCACAAGATCCTCTTATAAGCTTTCATCATTTGCTACAAAAGCAACACCTTTCCCCTTCTTATCAGTTCTGGCTATTTCAAAGTTCTGAAGAGATCCTATCAATTCCTCAACCTTCATACTGGAGATGTCTTGTGCTTCCTCAATTGCAGTCACCTTCATATCAAATCTCTTAGGTAGGGATATGAGGATCTTTCTCACAAGTTTCTCATCAGATATTCTTTCACCAAGAGACTCAAATGAGTTGGCCATGTCCAGAATGTTCATATAGAACTCTTGTATATTTTCATCCTCCAACATTTTGAGATTTTCAAATTTGGTGGTGAGAAGTTGAAGTCTGGACAGTTTTACCTTGGAAGTGCCTTCATGAGTAGTTTTAAGAATCTCCCAAGCATCCTTAGCCACAGTACACTGCTTGATCAGTCTGAACATATTCTTGTCCACTCCATTGAATATAGCATTCAAAGCTTTGGAGTTTCCAAGAGCTAATTCATCTTCAACCTTGGACCAATCTTCCTCTGGTTTTAATTCAGTTGTCTTCTTACCCTCTTTGTCAGTCACAACAGGATGTTCCCAACCTTTCAGAACTGCTTTCCAGGTTTTGCTATCTATTGATTTAAGGAAAGCACTCATGCGTAATTTCCAATAATCATAGTTGGAACCATCCAACAGAGGTGGTCTATTCACAAATCCTCCTTCCTTGTCCATTATGCCAGAAAAAACCTTCCCTGGAGCTCACCCTAAAACAAGCAGGGTGCCTGCTCTGATGCCAATTGAAATTGCTGGCAGGACTGGTTCTGAACCGTAAAACAGAGTACAATAGTTCAGAAGCAAAATAACAGATAGAAAGTAAAGAACACAGGTGATTTGTTAACCCAGTTCGGTGACAAACACACCTACGTCTGGAGGCTACCAAGCCAGGAAGGAAATCCACTAAATAGTATCAATTCAAAGACCTATGACAACATCCCCTGTTTCTCAGTCTTCTCACTTAATCACTACTCGTATAGATTTCTACCCAGGAACTCCTAGATATAAGAACCCCTCTTACTTCCTACTAAAGCAATCACTGCCCCAGTGATTGTATACTCTAAACAAACAAGGATGAAGACACACTTCAAAACATCAAAGTCACTTTTGCTTAAAAGCTTTAAGTGAATTACAACTCAATAAAACTAAACCAACTCTAACAGATGAGTGGTGTATAGATCAAAGCACTAAGCTTACAGACTCAAAACTCTAAGTATGACTCTCTCTTCTGTTTTGAATGAAATTCTTCAATAGCAGCGTCCTCTATTTATAATCTTCAGCAGCAACCATAATTCTGAACCACATCTTCAAAGATATGATACCATAATTCTTTTAGAAGCAAATAGAAGCAATTATATTTCTGAAATATATTTTGCAAAGATTCCTTTGAAAATATATTCATAAATAAAAGAATCCAATCTTCAATAAAGATCTTCACGCAAAACAATCTTCCTTCTAGAAACAAAGCTTGGATAATTCTTCAATTAAATCTTCTCATAAAAGATCATGTTCTGAAAAATACACATCTCCAAGGCGCACAAAATAGAACGCAGAAAACCAGCTTCTGATGTCTGCATCTGAAGTTCTGCGTCTGAACATTTCAGCTTCTGAAGGTTGCTTCTGAACAGTGCGTCTGAAGGTCAGCTTCTGAACAGTGCGTCTGAAGGTCAGCTTCTGAACAGTGCGTCTGAAGGTCAGCTTCTGAAGTACTGTTCAGCTTCTGAAGGTCCAGCTTCTGAAGTACTGTACAGCTTCTGAAGACCCAGCTTCTGAACCAGCTTTTGAACCAGCTTCTGAAAATGCACACACTGAGTTTTCAGCTTCTGAAGACGTGCTGCTTGTATATTTGATTTTAGCAAAACATGTAGCCAACAACCAAATATCCAACACAAAATAAACCCGAAAAAACTACGATAATGTGAATGTGCCATAAATTTACAAAAAAAATCTAACAAATGTCAACAAAAAAACTAACAAAAGTCCTAAAAAATGACCTAATCTTGATCCTGGTCATCATGCTGCTGTTGCCGCCTCCTCGACCTCCTGGACAGTATCGGTGTCATCATGTCCCTGATATGGCGCATCGCCTGATATAACTGCTCACTGCTCATTGCCTCATGACCCAAGTAGTCATCGGTCTGGCTCACAACGCCACCAACCATGTCAATGGTATCAGGCGAGCCTCTCTCCTGCTGTCGCTTCTGATGGTGTGCAATGATCTGCTCCTCATTTTCTGGCCTCGGAGGAGAACCATCAATAGGTGGCAGAATCTTTGAGTGAGACACATGTTCGTACCACCTCATGTATCCCTCCTCGTACTGCCATGGCTGATCAACCTCCCTACCCCACGCAGCCTGAGGAATGATGTGCACACGGAAGTCTAGGAAAGCATGTGCAACGGCCTGAAAAGGGAGAGGAAGCACAGACGTCGGAGCTCGGGGGATGTCATGCACGTACCCGTATTGCCTTTTAACCCGCTCAGGCAAGTGACGGTAGATGATGTCACGACCACACATGATCCAGCCTGAATACCAGCATATCTCCACAAACTCCTGGATCTCCCTATGATCCTCGTATGGCATCCAGGTAACATCATTCATCTCCAAACGATCCAGCGCCAGACGGTATGGCTTCAGATTCGCATGACCCCTGTGTGGAATCCATCTGGCCGCGCAAGGATAGTTTTGCTTGTATTTATCATTATGGTCATGTGGGTAGACTTTTGGAAAATGTGCCAAGAATCATCCCTGCACAAACCAAACACATTTATAAGTTATTAGCAAACATAGTAAATTAAAAGGCATAGTAAATTAAAAAGCATAGTAAATTATTAAAAGACATAGTAAATTAAAATTATTACCATCAAAAAAGTCGTGCTTCCCCCGATCCTCTTTCCTGCAAGCGAAGAGGCCTCGAATAGAGTGTGGTAAAGGTATGCCAATGTCATTCCTCCCCACGAGTAGTCCCTCATCCCAGCAAAGGTCTCCATCGTCTGCAAGTATGTCAGGTCGATGTATTTGTTGCTCAAGTCACTGAACAACGCACATCCAAGCAGGTATAGGAGGAAACACCTCACACAGGTATCCCTACGCCTGGCTAGCTCCTGGAGCTCCTTCAGCGTCTTATAGCTAATGTAGCCACACTCAGGTGATCCTCATAGAGCTCCTTCAGCGTCTTATAGCTAATGTAGCCACCATACTCAGTCTTGCAGTTTTTCACTGCATACTCCTGGGTGACACCTAAGTACCCCACCATCAATTCCACCCCATCAACCTGAGACACCTTCTTCCTATGGCTCAGCATCCGTCCTTCAACAGGAAAATGCAGCAGACACGCCACATCATCTAAAGTGATGGTCATTTCCCCAGTAGGCATGTTAAAGCTGCTGGTCTCGGAATGCCACTTCTGGCTTAGCGCCTGGAGCAGAGCATGATTAACAGTAGAATACCATGTGTACAGCAAATCATGCAACCCACTCGCCCTTATAGGATCCCAAAACCATATTTGATTCCTATGTGGATGCTGGAGATCTGCCACCTTCGCCCCGTGATTTATGCATCTCATCCTACGGGTGTTACAAATCTAAAATAATAAAAAAAAACACCACATAATCAAAAACATACAAAAAAAAAGCATATACTTTATATATAAAAAATTATGCGCGAACAATAATCGAAGACAAAAAAATAATCAGACAATGGCATGTGTTCATGCCATTTTTTTAAAAAGTTATCATACAAAAAAAATATATCGACTTCATATATAAAAGTTAAAAAAGAAAAAAGAAAACTTACATTATTTGCATTATACCACAACGGTAATGCAACGTGTGAAGCGTATGATGACAACAATGAGCCATCATAAGACCCTCCAGGAAATGGAGCCACATCAGGTAACTCCTCGGGGGCTGTCGCAGCCGCAATCTCATCCTCATCTAACGCAGCTGCATCGTCGTCCCCACCCTCATCAGCAACATGCTAGACGTCATAGCCACCATCTGTGGCATCATGTAGCTGCTCCTGATAATGCAGATACTGTGTGGGTCCTCCACCTGCGACACCTGCTGTGTCGGCTGAGAACTACCCTCGCCCCCAACAGGCCTCCGACCTCTTCCCCTCTTAGGCACATGAGGGTTTGCAGCCTGTCTCTCCCGTCGGTATCTGCTAGTCATGGGCTGCTTACCAGCTCTAGTCGTCCCATCTTGGTTCTGATCAGACATATCTACACAAAAACAAAACTAAAAAAATTAGGCATAATAAAAACATCATTCTATCACAATTCCAACATTCTCACAATTCTATCACAATCTAAACAACATTCATCAACATACTCATTTAGGCATTTTAACAAACACTTTGAGGGCAACATTCACATTGTGTTAATTGTGTTAATTGGACAACATTCACAACCACATTATACTTAAACATAATATAAACAACATTCACAACAACTACATTCATCTATAACATCATAAACTAACAAAAAAATTCAATTTTTACATAAACGTTAACCACATAAATCTACCAAAATTAACAAATTTAAACCTACACAAACTAACTTTAACATTATAAATGATTAATACTACTTACTTGTGGTTTTGTGGAGATGATTTGCTTGATTTTCGTGAAAATGGAATTGGAGAGGATTTGATGAAATTTGAAGAAATTTGAAGAATTTAGAAACTGTGATGTGTTCTGTTTGCTATTCTGGTTATGTTCAGATCGCAGCGGCAGTTAACTGCCGATGCGGACGGCGGCAATTAACTGCCGATGCGTCCGGCGGCAGTTAACTGTTGATGCACCATCCCAGCGGCAATTAACTGCCGTCGGGGTAAAACCGTCATTTACTGGTGTGTTTTAGCCTTGTCTAATGTGGGAAAAACAATTTTCTTTTTTCTATTCTATCTACTTCTCACGCGCCCTATAATTTTTACAAAAATGCCCATGAAATTTCGCATTTTAAAATCCGAACACAGTTTGGTTATGTTCGGACTATATAATCCGAAATATGCTTATCTATAATCAGCAATCAAAATTTCTCTCATTTTAGCAGTTTTGAATTTTGCTTTTAAAAACAATAAATAAAAACAAAGTAAAAAATGATAAAACCTGTCAAATAAAATCATAAAAATATAATAATACCACCAAAAAATTCTAAAAATCAAATAAAACTAATGCAATTTTTTTTGCATTTTTCTGAGAATATGAAAAATTAAAAAAAAAATGGGTCTAAACGATGGAATTTTGGATTTTGAGAGGCGGAGTCCCGTAAGAAGTCCCTTCTAAGAGAGTCTTGATCCTTGATTTTTTTTTCTGATTTTCTGGGTAAGTTTTGGAACAATCTGATCAAGCAGCCCGAAAACCGGATTTTTGACTGAGAACAACTAACAATGACCTAAAACAGAAGGATGAGAGTTAGGAAGATTAATATGATCCTTAAATTGGTTATCTATGTTACAAACAGACTCAGAATTTGTGCTGATACAGTTCGGATTATGTAATCATAACTATTTTTCCCCTGAAAAAGGGTGTTTAGGGTGTTCAGATTCTATATTCCGAAAAAAGCAAAGAACGCGCCCCTATTTTTTTGAGATTTTTGGATTATAAAATTCGAACTGGTGAAAAAAAAAATTCACCCCGTAACAAAGGAAAAAACTCAATTCGGATTATAAAATCCGAAAATCACACAGGCATTTTAGTAAAAAAAAAAATAAGGGGCACAAGAAATGGGTAGGGTGGAAAAAGTAAAAAAGTTTTTGTCATATATACACTCAAACAAATGTTTTAAGTGCAAAAAAGCGTTTGAGGTTAGGGTTAACAATAAATCGAGACAACTCAAAGATAGTTTAAAACTTGAATCCACGATTAATTTGTTGAATTTAGTTCTAACTCAAATGAGATAAATTTGAACTGAAAAAAAAACTACTTTTTCATCTTTCAGTTGAGGGACTAACTCGTTGGTAGTTGTGAATTGTGTTAGTTGTGAATTGTGTTGATTCAACCTGAATTGCATATTAAAAATACAGGATTGTCAAATGCAATTACCATAAGAGTATCAATGTATTTTTATTTTTTATATTTTAGGGTATGCAGGTGCACACTCTGAACTCTAATCAAGCTGTTCCTAAACTTAAAATGAGCTGAACTCGAGTTAAAAAAATGTTCGTTTCGAACTCAAACCGAATTTTGAGCTGAATATTTGACATTATTTAAATAACTTATTTTAATCTTATTTATCAAAAAAATAAAAAATTGATCATAGTATATGTTAAAATTGATATCACCATTATTAATTTAAATGACATTAATAATTATTCTACAACTGTTTCCTTCGATAAAATATAGTTGCAAAGTAATTTTTTACCATTGAACCGACATGTCATTAACATAAATATATTAATCTGAAACTAACTAGTCGTTGGAATTATAAAATTGAGTAATGATATTTGTACAACTATTTGATGATAATTTTTGTGACAACTTTTTTTTCTTTCTTCTTATTGGTCAAAAACAATAGAGAGAAAAATGAAGAGAGATGGTATGAACATCATGTGAATATTAGAGAGAAAATTGTCAAAAAGTTGTTATAAGATGGTTGTACAAATATCATTTCTCTATAAAATTTGAAGTTGCATTTTTCATTTCAAAAAAAAAGTTACATTTTTTGTCCTTATATATAGTTAGATTTCAAGTTGATCTGTAATGCTTAGTTGATCTTTAATGTTACTAAGAATAGAATAAGTTACTCATTTTAATCAAATTTTTGTTTAAAATATCCATCTCACTAACAAAGACGCACACATGAATAACTTTGAGAGTGTCATGGGGACATTTTTTATGCAAATTTAACTCAAAATTTTAAATTTTTTAGTCGAATGGGACCAACCTAAAATTTGAAATAAATATAAAAGGCCAAACATTCAATTTAACTAAGTTCAAGCTTAAATTATCAAAAATTCCTTAAAAAAAAACTTAAATTATCAAAAAGAAACGGCGCAATCAAAATAAGAAATATGGTCCATAATTTGGTCGACTTATAAGAAAACATAAAAAAACGTTGAAATCTCATTTACCACATTAAGTTACTTAAACAAGTTTCATGAAATTATCTCATTACCTTGCAGATAAAATTTTTTGTTCCATATTCATGACTCAATATTCAAGTGCAAAACTTGGTCCTTTACTGTTCTTGGTATGTACATTATATCTGAAAACAGCACCAAAGTCCCACATGTTCCATAGAGATGAAAACCAAAAACACTATCTAAGAGGAAATTGCTAGAACAAAAAGACAAACAAATTTCTCTAAAGCAACATATGAAGAATAATGACAAGACAAGATTAATTCTCCATAGTCTTTGAGCTGCTGTACATTTTCACTATTACTTGTAAACTCTCAGGTTTCTCTCTTTCTTGAAGCCATTCATAATCTTTCTTTTCTTCTTCTGGTATGGATATTCCTTCAACTGAAATTTCAAAAAAGATTCATTGCATTTTAGGTTAGAGACATGGCCCCAAATAATGATTTATGCTATTTGAAAAGTAGAATAATGCAAAGGTGGCATTTAGGATACATAATATTTTACCACTATTGGATAGGTACACGTTTTTTATTTGACATAAAATATAAATTGATTCAATGATTGTAGTGTATAGTGCACCAAATACTGGTATCTCTCGAACACTTCATATTGAATGCATGTTTGATGTCCAACATGTGTATGACCCTAATACGACACACACAGATGTGATTACAATCAATAATTTTAATTTCTCAAATTGTTATTGGTGTTGACGGGTGAGTGTCGTGACACCAAGCGTCTGTGTAGGTGCTTCATAGACCGACACTATCGTTTTTAATAGATATACCACCCTGAATCTTCTAAACCTGTGAAACTTTCCCAACCAAACTTCAACTATTTGATTAATCCCAGAGTCGAAGTTTGGCCGGAGAGGATGCAACCAGTTCAATTCATTTTGCTGTAAATTTCAACTATGACATTGTGTAAAAGGCGTATTATTGTGCGACGTACACCATACACACATAATTTTAACCATCGAGTGATATATAAAATCTTATCCATTCATTACATTAGGTAAATATGTACCTGGAAAGTTGGAAAACGGGAAACTTCGGTAGTATGCACAGTGCCTGCCATCAGGATCAGAGTATGGAGGACCAAGAACATCCAAAACTGCACAAGCTGTCACTGCTGTGAAGCAATGCATATTGCCTCCATCATCAGGATAAAGGATGGAAGGATTGCATGGAGCAGTAAAATCATCATCAACCTTGATTTTCGCCAATCTTTTCTCCGGAATCTGGGCTGGCACAATTTGAACATACAAATTAATTTTCTATATTTACTAGTTCTACCAATCTTCACAAAATGAAATTGCCCTCTATCCTTTACAATATTACAATGCATAGGAAGAAATGTCTAATATAAGTCGCCAAATAAAAGCACGTGATAAATATAACTTAAATACACTTTTGGTTCGCCAAAGTTATAATTGTAAGAAATATTCTCTATATATAAATTTGGAACTCAAATAGGGTGATATGGCAAGTGAGATGCTCATGTGATAAAGTGAGTTGTTGATGTGATACTAACCAATTAGATTAAAAATGTGTATTGTTCATATCATCAAATTATATTTTCTTTAAAAAAAATTGTTTAAATCTTTTATTCCATTGATTAATTTGACGACATGGATGAGTATTCTTCCAATTGGGAAATGCCACATCGGCAACTCATTTGTCATATCAATATCTCACTCACCATATCACTCAATTTTAATCTTAGTCTTGTTACTTGATGACCAACATGAAACGGAAAAATAGGAAACCTTCGAGTATGTTAAAATATTAAAATCCTTTTATCATCTTATAGAAGTGAATATACAATTTCATCGACATAAGAAAATACTCACTTTGTGAGACATCAACCGGCAGGTCATTGGCCCAATCATAAGATTTGATGTGCATAGTTCCAAATAGAAGCTTACTAAAAACTGTCATTCCAGGGTGATTGTGAAGAGGAATTACTCCTGAAGGTGGCAAGCAAAATATTCCCATCTGCAACACATCAAAATATATAAATAAATCAAGAAAAATTCATGCTTTGATGGTTTCAATTTATAACCATGTTATATATTATTGTCGTAAATGCATCCATAAACTAATTTATTCAATTAGCATGGTATTAGATAAACTTAAACCAATTATAAACATAACTTGAAAGCAGTATAGGTGACAATCATTTACTTTGTTAATTCATTTTCAGATCAACTAATAAACAAAACAAAGTATAGATTCAATATTTTTCTTACCACATTATTTTACAATTTTTAAAAATAAATCTAACATTTTTATGAACTTCGATAATGCCAAAAAACTATCACAATTATTCACTGTATACAAACAAAGTCTTCTATCTCTTCATTAGCAATTTAAAATGAACATAAATGAAAACCGGAGATATTTTAAAAAAGTAAACGGGAGTTACCGAGAATTTTTCGCACTCATAAATGTGAAGGTAAGTAATTTTTGGAGTTCCATTGTTGATATTGCAGAAATATGGCATGTCAGGTTTCAAGCCAAGGTCTTCTGGCTTGATTCCAGCTGCACAAACATAAGCCACAGTTAAAAGCTTATCTATCATGGCGCATAAAATTAATGAAAATAAATGAAAAATTGGAAATAATTATTGGTCAAATAATTCGTGGAATGATAATAAAGAAGAGTAAAGATGCTCTCCATTTCTCAAAAGAAAAACGAATTTTCTCGCTATAGTCTAGAGTGTATGTATAAAAACGGACTAGTAAGGCAGTGACATCAATTGAGAATATGTACACTAAATCATAATGATGAAATTTTTTACGAAAATCTCCGGCAAATAGTATTAGTTTATTTCTATTAAAAAAAAGGAAAGAAACGGATAAAATGAAAACGCTTAGTATTTATTAGAATTTGAGTTAGATCTAATTCAAACCGACTAGTAAGGTGGGGATTAACTACCACTCATAAACATCGTGAGGTCTTATCTCCTCTTTTTTATCTGATCTAATGTGACATTCTTAACACACCCTCATCACACCTAAACAGACTAGCTGTGCCTTGATAACATATGATGCTACGAATCCAGGAAAAACTCTTATCATCTTAGAATGTTGGGTTGTCTTTAACTCAACTCATAAAAAATTGGCTTATAAAGCGAAGACTTTCTTTAATTATAAACACATTTTCATTTTCAAATCATATATCATCCATATGTGAGACTCTTAACACCATTCACTCTCAAACAGTGACAACTTCTAACTCATTTTTTACATCCATCGAATTAAATTATGTGTTTTTTCGTACATAGACCAATTAATTGATTTCCTACTACCATCAAATTTATCTTACCACAAACCTACACTTGCTACTATCAAGCCTAATGGTTGACTATTTCATAGTTAAACAACACTATCTTCAAGCATTTATGAACCAACTACATGTGGCACATTATCTCCAAAAGACATCTAGTTAGGTGCATAAATAAATACAACCAAATCAAGCGGTCCAATGACAATGTGACACAAGGAGAACATAAAAAGCACAAGTGCTATAGATGGAAAAAAAATATCTCACCCTAACATGACTTTAGTTTAGATATACACATTTTAAAAAAAAAAAAAAAACTAATTGAGTCATTCAGAAGTACATCTCCAACTACAACAATTTGTACTGTCTAAAGTACACTTCTAAAATTAGGGTTTTTATAGTAGTGGTGGCATGGAAAAGTAGCTCTAGTTGTACACACTTGAAATGCACTTATTAAATTAACAATGCTATACTACACAATAGTGTTGACAATTGACATCATGTAATGGTTGGAAAAACAAGTACATGCAACACCTTGTTATAGATAAATGAGTTTAAAGGACATTGTTAATATAAAACCAATTTTATGGTGAATTAAAATTCACTTATTTCTTTGTACCAAAAAATAATATTTATTTCTTTGTTTTTTTTTTCAAAAATAAAAAACTTCCTTATGTGTATCACGTCATCACACTCTAACCCTAAAATAGTAATTAAATTAAATAATTAAAATGAGAAACGACACAAATCAGGTCTCTATCTATCTTGGTCCTTCTGAGACTACAAAGTCCCATAAAAAAATAAAATAATAAACCATCCCTATCAAAAATAATAAAGGAAAACTCAACAAAATTCACATAAAAATCATGCACAATCCTTCATTACTAGTCCAAATTCTCAACTAAAATATGAAAACCCAGTTAAAAAAAACCATTTAAAAAAGGGTAATAATAAAAAAGAAAGATAGGAAACCATAAAAAAAATAAAAAATTATACCTAAAACAGAACGAAGCATTTCAATGTGTTGAGAAGAAGGAACAATTCCATGAGCAGCATTAGCAAAAACATGTTTACAAGCAAGAAACAGTTTCTGAACCGGCGTCATCTTCGTCCTCTGACGAAGATGTCGCCGGTTCTTCCTTGGTTTCATGTTGTTGGTATTTGTCTCATCAAGCAATTCACATAGTTCTCTCCCATTTCTTTCAACCATGTTTCTCTCAATTCCCATTGAAACAGAGCAACAAAAAAAACAGAGCAAAAGACAGGCCCAGATAAGAAAAACGAATCAAAGAGAGGATTTTTGTAGAGGAATGGTTTTGATATGAATCAAGAGTGTTGAGAATTGAATTTTGGGAAAAGGGTGTGTAAGAAAACGGATAAAAGATTGAATGAAACAGAAAACAGAGTAAAACAGAGGAAAACAGGGGAAAGTGATAAGAAATAGATTCAAAGAGGTTTTTGAAGAGGTAAATGGAACATTGTAGAGAAGTGAATGACAACAAGAGATGAAAGACAGAAAGGAAGACAAATATAAGAGAGAGAGAGAGAGAGAGAGAGAGAGAGAGAGAGAGAGAGGTGGTTTAGGGAAGTGAAAAACCAGGGGCCATGTTTAGGATTTCAGTGGGCTGCTTGAAACAGCGGATAATACTTTCCTATTAGGATGTTTTATTCCTACTTTTTTTTCCATTTATTTTCTACTTTTTCTAGAATATAATAATTCCTACTTTTTTTCCTTAAAAAAAATAATTCCTACTTTTTTCTTGACTTTTTTTATAATATTATAAAAATAAAGTTTGATTAGATCCAAGTGCAACTATAATAAAAGTTTGGACAAATTTTGTTTTGAAAATAGGTTGGAGAGAATTATATCAATATAAATGAGAGTTTATGATAAAATTAATTATACAGATGGGAAGGGGGACTTAGTTCAAAAAGAATAGTTTAGGATTATGATAATAGTCATTCTTGTATTGTTATTAATTTGATATTTTAGGGTATAATACACCTCGTCTTGTTCCTTAGCTTACTTCGCATTTTCCTCAAATGGAGAAAAAACTGCAACGAAATTAAGGGTCCGTTTGGTTTGAGAGTTTTGAAAAGGAGGGGAGGGGGAGAGAATATTTTTAATTTGATGTGTTTAATTCAATTTTTAGAAGGGGATGGGATCTTTTTAAAATTTTATTACATTGCCAAAATTATTCTTATATTAATTTAAAATCTCAATATTATCCTTGTAACAACTTCTATTATTATTAGGTTATACTATCTTGTAACAACTTTTATTATTAGGTTATATTATCATTGTAACAACTTTTATTATTATTATTAGGTTATATTACCGTTGTAACAATTTTTATTTTCATGTTATCTATCACTCTTATTTGTTATATGTAAAAACAAACATCATCGTATATTTAATTAAGTTTAAGGATAAAACAGTAAATTAATTTTAAAATCCCTCCCCTCCCCATGTGAACCAAACACATTTTTAATTAAAATCTCTCATGTCCCGTCCTCTTCTCTCTCCTTCCCTCCCCTCCCCTCCGTTGAATCAAACGGACACAAAGTAGGATGTCAAGACATTTAAAACACCATAAATCAACAATTGAATGAGTGAGGTTTGGGATGTAAATAGCGGTAAAAGTGGTGTGATCACACAGGCAAACTTGTTTGCTTTTCTAAAGACAAGTTTGATCTTCGTTAGTTAAGTTTTTTAAAACCACTTTAGAATCTAGATCACTAGGTGGAACATGTAAGAATTTAATTTTGAACACAAGTTACAACGATGTAAACATTATTTTCTTTATTTTAAATTATTTTCCATAACTTTAAATGAAAATTCGGGTGAGGATTGTGTTATTTCAAGTGGTGAACATTTAGTCTTTCCATGCATAGATAAAGATCGAAAGAAAAAACTCGTTAACAGTTTTTTAGAGAGGAGGATAAAGATCATACTCCATGCACAACATGGTTCATACCTCGAGTATATACAAAAGTACTCGTGCTCATCTTTCTTCTTTTTTTATTATGCAAACGCTGTAAATTATGAACGGTATTTTATACGTAATTTTGATTAAAATTATAAGTATAAATATTTGTGAATTTTAAATTGTAACAAACCTAAAAAAACTATGTTTATCTCTTTTAATAACAGTAATTTAACAAATATAATATATATTTTTATCTTTTTTAATACCACCAACAATATAACATTAATATGAGAAAATTTGTTTAAGAGTATAATTGAAGTTATAAAAAATTCAGTCCAAAATCTATATTCCCTTAATATATAATATTGATAATATTGTTCATGTTGTAGTGAGATATTTTCTATTTTAAAGAGATTTAATTTGTTAATTAAAATTTAAAATAAATATTATTAAAGGATAAAATAGTAAATAAAATAGTTTAAATGAATAGTAAAATAGGTGATGAAAAAGTCAGCTCAAACTGGAGTATTTTAAGCCTATTTTCTTTATATATAGTATAGATTATATGCTAAAGGTTTAAATAAGTTTTTCGTCCATAAAAATATAGTAGATTTTGATTTTCATTCCTAAAAAATAAAACACAATGTTTTCGTCTTTCTAAGATTTTTTTCGTTTTACTTTTGCTTCCTAATGAACATAATTTTGACATATCATTGACATCTTTTAAACATTATATATGTTAGAACTTTATATTATTTAGTATGTTTTTCGTATTTTGTTTGACAAACTCACAATGCTTCTTGTTGATGCATCATGAATTTGAGGGTAGGTACTATTATGCCGGTTAGTTTAGAGTCCATTAGATTTTATATATATTATCTAGTATCATTTTGTAATGTTAAAACTTTTATTGATATTATATGAAACTTTAACCGTTTTGTGTTATTATATTTTCTATATTGAAACCCTGTATTGTTAACATGGTATCAAGAGCAAAATCCTCTTTGAATTACTCGTAACCTCCATTGTTGAATTCCCAATACCAAAAGTTTGGGAATGTTTTGTTATTGATTTGGTTTAATTTTTAATGTTGGTTGTTTGAAATTTTTGTCGTTTCATTTTCTGTTGGAAGTTGATTTCTTTTTTTTTTTTTGTATTTATTTTGAAGATTGGTGCCTTTGTTAATTCAATTGGTTGGTCAATATTGGTGTTTTGATGAAAGATTACGTACTTGGCTCATTACAATTTTGGATTTGGGATGGGATTGTATTTGTCACCTCTGGCGCATGGATGGATTCTACGTATTCATGGATTTCATTTGCAAGTGATTTTTCTGTTCGAGGCTTATTCAAGTTTAGAAAAACCGATCAAATTTTGATAGATAGGTATATAAAAAGGTGACATTTATTATACACTCAACACAAATTTGTGTATGATAATGGAAGATGTTTGCCAATCAATCACAACCATTGATATATTATTAAAAAATGTGAATGGTTAGGATTGAAGAAGGGAAAATTGTTGATGACTTGTTGGTGGTTTAAGGGAAAAAAAAATTGTGACCCCACCAAAGGATTATTTTATGATTATTGTATTTTGGGCTATATTAAATGGGCTTTACTAAATTTCTGCATGTATTAAAATTTTGAGGGAGGATTATTGTAAATCATGTAATTAAGTAAGTTCTAGTGCTTAAAAAGCACGGACCGTACGTTTTTTTAGAATATTTTTTTTTAATCCGCACGGTCTGGACAAATTAAGATTTTAAAAGAAGTTTATGTTTATAAACGCACGGTTTGGTCTAAAAAAGCACAGACCGTGCGTTTTTTCAGAACATTTTTTTTGTAATCCGCACGGTCCGGACAAATTAAGATTTTAAAAGCAGTTTATGTTTATAAACGCACGGTTTGGTCGAAAAAAGCACGGACCGTGCTTTTTTTATTGTCAAAACGCACGATCTGAATGTTTTGATTGGAAGAATGAGCCAATTAAAATCCGAAACGTGTCCCTAGCATGGCAGCAAATGCAGATAAAGCTAAAGTTGTTTTGTCTTTTACTATTTGGATTTTTTGTATTTATCAACAAAACAGAATAAATATGTATTTTGTTTTTTCGGTAATAATAAAACAAATTTATATACTCTTTCAAAAAAAAAAACAAATTTATATAGTTGAAAGTACATTAGTAAAATTATAATGAACATTATAATTTATAATTTATCACGAAATTAACTTAAAATAATTTGTTTGTCATAAAAAAAATTATTTCTTTCCCTTTGTTGTATGTACGTTTTTTTTGTTAAAAAAAATTAATGATTAAATAAGTTTTGTACGATTAAATAAGTTTTTTATGTAGATATGTCAAAAAGTATAGGTATTAAAAATCAGATTTTTTATTTCTTTGAAGGTAAAAATCTGAATTATTAGTTTTTTGTTTTTTTTAAAGTTGTAATAAAAATAATAATTTGTCATGCACTATAAATACATACCATCATTCTTGAATCACTCACATCATTCCATCTTTGGTTCTGATATTTTATTTTGTTTAACCTTATTCTTTTTTCATTTTCACCATGCATATGCTCATAGGAATAGCTTGCAATGTTAAATTCCATCATATAACCGAGTCGTTTGAGTCCTGGTGGATTTCACCAAATGATACGTTGTCACACTTAATAGGGGTTTTCAACCGTTTTTTCATCGTAGATAACGATCCTACTCGTATGGTGAAACAAATTTGTCATGTAACGCTATGATTGTAAGACTCTTGAAAGCGACATTGATGTGGAGGAAATGATTCGATCCAGAACAATTGGAGGGGATCCTTTGTATTTGTTGGTTATAAGTGAGAGGGTCAGTTAGTAGATAATCTTATATTGCGTTATTTTATGTTATGTTTTATGATTTTAGTGTTTGTATGTTTACTTTCTTGTTGTATTAAGTAATTGTTGTATTACTAGAAGAATTAAGTTGGTTTTAATTTCTTGCATATTTACTGAAGCTATGAAGATGATGATGTTGTTTAAACATTTTGTTAGTGAACAGTAAGGTTAATCAATCAACATTCATCGAAGTACTTTTAATCTGTGATTCTTTTCGTTAGGGTAACATTATTGAGTCTTAGTTGTTAGTGAACAGTATGGTCAATCGATCAACATTCATCAAAGTACTTTTAGTCTGTGATTCTTTCCGTTAGGGTAACATTATTGAGTCTTAGTTGTTATTGAACAGTATGGTCAATCGATCAACATTCATCGAAGTACTTTTAGTCTATGATTCTTTCTGTTAGGGTAACACGCTGTTAGCCCATATTTTTATGAGCTAAGAATATGCTCTAAATATGCATTAAATGCTGAAGGGAATCTTGCAAGATTCTGTCTAATCGAAGAACAGAAAAGAATCTTGGAATTGTTCACAGGTTCGAAAGGAATACTTACAAATACAAAGCTAAGGCAAGAAGGAGGACTTCGAACCAGAAGGCAGATCAAACCAGTGTATGATCGAATCGAAGCAACAAAGTTCTGGACTTAGCACAATTCTGACAAACTTCACAAAACTCAGTTCGACTTCGAGAGATGCAACCGTTCTAAGGAGCAGTTAAGTGCATGCAGGGTGTACGTGGCAGGACATTTGGCAGTAGTATAGTGTTCGACCGTTAGGGCAGTTTATTTTCGAAAGTCTATATATAGTAGTTTTTTAGTCAGAAAAAGGGTCGCAATTCATTTTATACAAAATCCTTGTAAACTCAAAGTACCCACGCTATCGAGAGAAACGAGTGAAATGGGATCCAAGTATGAATCTGTGAACCATCCTTTTATGTAAAGCACATTTTACAATTCAATGCAATTTACTTTTTCATGAAATGTATCTTTTAAGCACTTTAAAGTTTCATGCAAAGTTTAACGTTTCTCATTTAAATTCTGTTCATTTCTGTTTCGATCGAAACACAGTATTTATTAAATAGGAACTTGTTTTTCCTTGTTATTTGCAATCCAAGTAACTTTTATGTTTAATTCTCCCAAAAACTACACTAAAATGTTTATGCGTAATGGACATTCATATAATTTAAAGAATTCAAACAAAGCACTATGCTCCTGAGATTCACTAGTTGGTCTCGCAAGCAATTAATTTAGACTAGCGGTTGTTTACCAAATTTCAGGGTAAACAAATTGGCACGCCCGGTGGGACTTGTGCTTTAATTGAATCTTTTTTATCAAAAAAATTTTCGTTTGGATTTGCAAATTTCTATTTGTGCATTCTGTCTGGAAATTGCGTTAGTGCATGTTCTTGAGGAGTGGGAAAATACTCCCTGAAATGGTTAGACCACCACCCAGAAATACAAACACAAATAATATGGAAAATGCAAATGTGAATGATAACAATGTGTCAGCGCCTTCGAGCGCGTTGAACACTTCGAATGTGACTGGAGCGACCATCTCCGCTCCCAGTTCTTCGACATTGGGCGTTACTATGCCTATCATTGCATCAACAACGATGCCCTTTACCACTGCTGGCCCTGTAGTTTCGATACCCGAAAATTTAGGGAGCCAGCCATCCCCAGCAAGAGGAGGAGGCACAATGGGCTCTACATTCAGTATGCCTTTTTCACAATATACGAATCAAGGCAACAGTAGGAATGTACCATATGGTATGCCTACAACGCTGATGCAAGGGCTACAAACCAACCCTTCATTATATTCAGAAACTGTGCCTGGCGTTTACTCGCCTACAAACCAACGATTGGCCTCCAGTTCTGTTAATCGAAATGCAGTGCCATCATTAACTAATACATCCTTGATGTCTTTAAGGCAACAAATGGATGAGAGTAATCATGATATGGTTAATATGTTGACACAACAAATTGGTACAGTGTTTAATCCTTTGATACAAAATACTAACCAGTCTTATCAATTGTTAGCCACCCAGATGGGTAGAATGGCTGATTTCTTTGGGGCTCCACATGTCCCTAATCAACCAGTCCCTCAGATCCAGAATCTAGCACCCATACAAAACATCCAAGTACCAAATAATGCTATGGTGCCTATGCCCAATAACTTAGTGGTACAGCCTAATCAAGGACAATTACAAATGGGTCCAATCGAACCATACGCTCAACCACAAGTACAACCACAAATCGAACCAAATCCAGGGATAGTCTTAGTAAATCGAAATCAAAAAGCTGATGAAGTGGTTCGAAATGTCCAACAAAATAATTTAGGGGCACAAAATAACATAGCAAATTTGGTCGAAGCTATCTTAGTCCAAAATGGCTTGAATGTAGGTTTGCATAGACCAAATTTTGTTTCTGCCTTGTCAGAATATGTGCTTCAGACTGAACTACCAAGAGGTGTCAAAATCCCAAAATTTACTAAGTTCGCTGGTGACACTAGCGAATCAACCGTTGAGCACATTGCAAGATTTCTGACAGAAGCAGGAGACATAGCAAATAATGAAAATTTAAGGATGAAGTATTTCCCAAATTCTTTAACAAAAAATGCCTTTCCATGGTTTACAACCCTCCCTCCACATTCCATACATAATTGGAATCAATTAGAGAGAGTTTTCCATGAACAATTTTACATGGGACAATCAAAAATAAGCCTTAAAGAATTAGCAAGTGTTCGACGTAAAGCGCCTGAGTCAATTGATGATTATCTCAATAGATTTAGACTTTTAAAGGCAAGGTGCTTCACCCAAGTCCCTGAACATGAATTAGTCGAAATGGCTGCTGGTGGCCTAGACTATTCGATTAGAAAGAAATTAGACACTCAGTATTTGAGGGACATGGCTCAGTTGGCTGATAGAGTTCGACAAGTCGAACGGCTAAAAGCTGAAAAGGCTAGGAATTCTAAATTTCATAAGAGGGAGAAGGTTGCATATGTCGAAGCAAACGACAGTGACTAAGAGTTCGATGTTACTTATGAAGATATCGAAGACAATGAGGTTGATTTAGCAGAATTAAAACCTGGACCTCCTTATGTCTGTAAACTCCTTAAACCTTCGAATGGGAAAAATCCTGTTGAGCCTAAAAATGATAAATTTGTGTCTAAAACTTATACATTTGACATAACCAAATGTGATGAAATATTTGATTTATTAGTTACAGATGGCCAGATTATTGTTCCTAAGGGCTTAAAAGTACCCCCAATCGAACAACAGAAGAAAAGGGGTTATTGTAAATTTCATAATTTCCTTGGCCATAAAACCTCACGTTGTATTCTTTTCAGGGATCTGGTCCAAAAGGCTCTCAATGAGGGGAGACTCAAATTTGGTGAGAAACCAAAGACAACTCAGGCGAATGTTGAGGTACCAAAAGCTGTTGAAACTCTCTATGCGGAACCTCAAGGAGTAATGATGGTCGAAGCCATGGAGGTGTCTGATAAGTGCTTAAATGTTGTTATATTTTGGTACAAATTTAGGCACTTATACTTACTTGTTGTACAAGTTACCTTAGGATTAGGGCATAAATGTGTTAAAAATGCAATGAATGTGATCCTAAGCCTTACCCCATGTGTTTATGCAGGAAATACATGCTTGAACCTGATTGATGCAAAAGATTGAAGGTTTTCTTGAAGCCATCGCTTGAAGCGCAACATCCATCGCTAGTAGCGAGCTTAGGCAGGGATTATCAGGAGTTCATCGCTTGTAGCGATGAACTGGACGCTTGAAGCGAGCCTAGGCAGGGAATTTCAAAGGCTGGTCGCTAGTAGCGACAGACCTGGTCGCTACAGCGACCAAAGGGGCGGTTTAATGCTGATGGTGACGTAGAGCTCTATGATTGGCCAACTGAAGTCCTCGCTACAAGCGACAGGCTGGTCGCTTGTAGCGAGCGTGTATTATCTCAGCATATAAATAGATTTTTAAGCTCATTTCTAGATATATAGCTTTTTATCAGAATATTTATTTTTCCAGAGCTTAGAAAACTTATAATCTTTGAGAGAGAATAGGCTTAGAAGGAGGAAAACTTCATATAGCAACTAGATTTGGATTGAAGAAGATCATTAGAAGCTTTGAGACATCAAGCTCTCAACTATCTTCATCTTTCTTTCCTATTTTGCAAGAGTTGTCATGAAAATGATCAACCAATCTCCTTTGTTGGGATTGATAGGTAATCAATCACTTATGTTGTAAACTTTTGATTATTCAATATATGATTCTAGCAATTTTTATATACCATTGAATTTCTTCTTGCTTTTCAATCATATGTTTGATTTAAATGTTGTTGAAAAAGACTTTTGAATCTAGGTTTAGAATGATTTTCTATCAAGATAAGAAATTCTAGAAATGGGATTTGGTTTTGATAATTACATTATAGTATTGGATCATAATGCTTTTGGATCGTTTAATAGGTTGAGAAATCATCGATTAAACGATACAATCGATATCTTGACGTCATTTGGGAAATCAATGATGTTATTGAGCAATACGTAATAATGCAATATATAAGAAAACGCTAGAATTCGTATTTGTAATCAATCGGATATAACCAATGTTTGATTGATGAAAGTCAATCCTAAACACCTTCTATGTCCTATTACTCTACCATTTATTTATTATGTTTTAAAAGTATGAGTAGTGTAGTAAAACAAACGAGTAAACCCTAACTTAAGACGATAATCGAAGTTGAACGGAATATGATATCACATTAATCCCTGTGGAACGATATAAAAACTAATACTTGCTTTTGTTCAACTAACAAAATGGCGCCGTTGCCGGGGATTAAAGTTTTTGATGTTATAATCATTGCAACTTTAATTATGGTTTTAAGCAATTTTGCACAAAATTCTTTTATGTATATAACTAATACTCTTATCCATCTTGTTTGCTAATTCTTTGTGGTCAGATTATTGAAATCGTTTATGCGAGGTCAAATTTCCGAGGACCAACTTCTTTTTGATTCCGAGATAGAAAGAACAGCTCGTAGAGCCAATAGCAAGAATCGGAGAAAGAAGCAACAAGCTAAGAGGAGGCAACAAGAGGAGAGTTCTGTTTCTAGTCATTCATCGAGTCCTAATCCAAATCAAGAGTTACATATGGCTGCAGCTGGAGATGGTGCAGGAGGTTCTGGGGTTCCATGTATTAACAGTCCACGCCGTTTTGCACAACTAGGGAAAACGACGAGAACTGCCAAGCAAACAGAAATGAAGACGGGGATCCTACAAATCTTATATGCTAATCCATTCTCAGGATTAGATCATGAAGACCCGTACCAACATCTCACAAAATTCTATGAGATTGCGGGAACACTTGGTGAGACGGAGCTTAATGAGGAGGCAATGTGGATGAGAATGTTTCCACATTCATTGATTGGCAAAGCAAAGGAGTGGTACTTAGACCAACCTCCGACGGTGATGACAAATTGGAATACACTTGAGGAGAAATTCCTTGAGAGGTTTTTCCCTCAGAACCGGTTTATGGAGGCGAAGACAACCATTGCGGTGTTTTCACAAGGTACAAGTGAAACACTATGTGAAGCCTGGGAGCGTTTTAAGTCAATGCTCAGACGATGTCCGAACCATGGATTTGATGAGTTAACACAAATTCATCTCTTCCGGAACGGAATGCAACAACAATCAAAGCTTTTGCTTGACGCTGCAGCTGGTGGTTCTTTAATGGCCAAGAGTGCGGAGGATGCTGTTGCTATTATTGATAGAATGGCATTGAACGATCACCAAGCTCATCACAACCGGAGCCAAAGCCAAAGGAAGACTGGAATCTTAGAGTTGGGAACTAATGATGCGATCCTTGCACAAAACAAGTTGCTCACGCAACAAGTGGAAGAGTTGACAAAGAAAATGGCCAACCTTCCCCAACAAATGAAGGACATTCAGAACGAGCAAAGAAGACAACATCAAGTCGCATCTTGCGAGCTTTGTTCGGGAGATCACCCAACAGGATTCTGTCCACCCCCCACAGAAGAGGTAAGCTATGTTGGTAATCAACCAAGGCCTCAACAGTTTCCTAACCAATTCCAAAACCATCCAAACAACTTCCCAAGAGGGAATAACCCAAATTATGGTCAAGGGTGGAGAGGAGAAGCTGGCCAATACAACCGACAACCTTACCAGAATTACAACCAATATCAACCTCCACAACAAAACCGCAACCAATCCACTGATGAAACCCTCAATCTATTCATGCAGCAGTCAATGGCCAACCAGAAAAACACAGATGCGTCCATTAAAAACCTGGAGACGCAGGTGGGTCAATTGGCACAACAACTTTCACAAGCTACTCAACAAGGCGGAACCTTTACCGCCAACACACAAACCAACCCGAAGGATCATGCATCATCATCGAAATGACAATTAAGTCATTTTGATGAGGAAGTCCTTGCAACAAGAGACAACGAAAATTGCAAGGCAATAGCTACAAGGAGCGGGAAGGTAATTGGCCAAGGTATCGGGGACAATTTAGAAGTAGAGAGAAAGGTGGTTGAGAATGAGGTGAAAGAGAAGGATGAAGATGAAGGGCGTGAGGAAGAAATAGAAGATGTACATATAGAGGATGTAGAAGTAGAAAAAAATAATAAGGATGTAGTTGAAAATGAAAATATTGTATGGAAGAAGGATGTGGTGAAGGAGAAGAGCAAGAAGCAAGATATAGTGAAGAATGCACCAACACCGCACCTACCTTACCCAACTACACCAGCCAAAAAAGAGAAGGAGAGGCAGTTTGCTAGGTTCCTTGAAGTTTTCAAGAGATTACAAATCAACATACCATTCTCGGAAGCCTTAGAGCAAATGCCTACCTATGCCAAGTTCATGAAGGAAATCCTTTCCAAGAAGAGAAGGTTCAATGAAGAAGAAACAATTTTGCTAGATGCAAATTGTAGTGAGATCATCCAAAACACATTGGCAAGAAAGAAGAGAGATCCGGGCAAAGTTACATTGCTCGTGTCCATTGGCAATGTGGATGTCGGCAAGGCACTTATTGATTTGGGTTCAAGCATCAACCTAATACCACTATCCGTTGTCAAAAGGATAGGTCATATGGTTGTGAAGAGAACCAACTTAACCTTGCAATTGGCCGACAAATCCTACACTCGTCCATTGGGAATTGCTGAAGACGTGTTGGTGAAAGTCGACAAGTTCTTGTTCCCCGTCGACTTTGTAGTGATGGACATTCCTGAGGATGATGATGTGCCACTACTTCTTGGAAGAACTTTCATGCAAACGGCACGGATGATGATTGATCTTGACGGAGGCTTAATGAAGGTCCGTGTGGACGATGAAGAAGTCAATTTCAACATCCATGAAGCCATGAGGTTCCCTAGTGATAAAGCTGCGTGTCTCAAGATGGATGCAACGGAAGAATTGATAGTTGATACGAGAAACCAGTTGCATGATTTGACGCATCTTGAGAGAGTTTTGACAAACGCACTAAGTATCCTAGGAGAAGAAGATGAGCTAGAGCTTGAAGAGTGTTTGAAGGAGCTCGATTCGTTGAAGGAAATTCCTCCTCACAAAGCCAAAATCGAGGAATTGACGAATGATGCTGTAGTAGAAGAAGTGAAACCGGAGATGAAGATATTACCCTCACATTTGAAGTATGTGTTTCTTGACAAAGAGGGTACAAAACCGGTGATCATTAGTAGCTCCCTATCAAACCATGAAGAAACAAGATTGGTCGAAGTTTTGAAGTCCAACAAAGAAGCAATAGGTTGGACACTATCCGACTTAAAAGGGATAAGTCCTTCTTATTGTATGCACAAGATCATGATGGAAGAGGATTATAAGCCGGTGGCACAACCTCAAAGACGGCTAAACCCAAACATGAAAGAAGTAGTCCGGAAAGAAGTAGTGAAGCTACTAGAAGCCGGCATGATTTATCCGATCTCGGATAGTACTTGGGTTAGTCCGGTTCAAGTTGTCCCTAAGAAGGGAGGTATGACAGTTATCACAAATGAGAAGAATGAGCTCATACCGACAAGAACCGTGACCGGTTGGAGGATGTGTATTGACTACCGGAGGTTGAACAAAGCAACGAGAAAAGATCATTTTCCTCTACCATTTATGGATCAAATGCTAGAGAGGCTGTCAGGACAAGCTTTCTACTGTTTCCTTGACGGGTATTCAGGCTACAATCAGATATCGGTGAATCCAGACGATCATGAGAAGACTGCTTTCACATGTCCTTTTGGGGTATTCGCATATCGACGCATGCCGTTCGGTTTATGTAACGCTCCAGCAACATTTCAAAGATGCATGCAAGCTATTTTTGCCGACTTGATAGAGAAAAGCATTGAAGTGTTCATGGACGACTTCTCAGTTTTCGGGTCATCATATGATTTGTGCTTGGAGAATCTGGATACGGTACTGAAAAGGTGCAAGGAAACCAACTTGGTGCTCAATTGGGAGAAGTGTCACTTCATGGTAACCGAGGGTATTGTCCTTGGTCACAAGATCTCCTCAAAGGGTATCGAAGTTGATAAAGCTAAGGTCGACGTGATAGGAAAACTTCCACCACCAGTCAATGTCAAAGGAATCCGAAGCTTCCTAGGCCATGCCGGGTTCTATCGGAGATTCATCAAAGACTTCTCAAAAATCGCAAAGCCATTGAGCAACCTGCTCAACAAAGATAAGTCTTTTGATTTTGATATTGACTGTTTAAATGCATTTAATAGTTTAAAGGATAGCTTAACATCCGCACCCATAAACACCGCACCAAACTGGATATACGATTTTGAACTTATGTGCGATGCAAGTGATTATGCGGTAGGCGCGGTGTTAGGTCAACGCAAAAACAAAATTTTTCATGCTATACACTACGCAAGTAAAGTTTTAAATGACGCACAAGTCAATTATGCTACCACTGAAAAAGAATTACTTGCCATAGTGTTCGCATTAGAAAAATTTCGTTCATATCTCATAGGTTCGAAAATTGTTATTTGGACTGACCATGCAGCTATCAAGTACTTGATTACCAAACCCGACTCAAAGCCGAGACTCATCCGTTGGATGTTGCTACTCCAAGAGTTTGATTTGGAGATTAAGGACAAGAAGGGGACTGAGAACCTAGTAGCTGATCATCTGTCCAGATTGGTGAACAAAGAGATAACGAAGAATGAAAGGGACATCCTTGAAGAGTTCCCGGATGAGCAGTTGCTTACGGTGCAAGAAAGACCATGGTTCGCGGACATGGCCAACTACAAAGCAACGGGGTTCATTCCGGAGGATTACACTTGGCAAATGAAGAAGAGGTTATTGAGAGACGCCACTCAATTCATTTGGGATGACCCGTACTTATTCAAGATTGGAGTAGACCACTTAATCAGAAGATGTGTTGCTAGAGAAGAAGCCAAGGACATCATGTGGCATTGTCACAACTCGCCATATGGTGGTCACTACAGTGGAGAAAGAACTGGTGCTAAAGTTCTTCAAGCTGGCTTTTATTGGCCCTCGTTGTTCAAAGATTGTTATGAACATGTGAAAGAATGCGAGAGTTGCCAGAAGACCGGAGGGATTTCAAAGAGGAATGAAATGCCTCTACAAAGTATCCTTGAAGTCGAAGTCTTCGATTGTTGGGGTATTGACTTTGTAGGGCCATTTCCATCTTCTTTGAACAACGAGTATATTCTGGTGGCTGTTGATTACGTTTCAAAGTGGGTTGAAGCAATAGCATCTCAGAAAGCCGACAGCAAAACAGTGGTCAAGTTTCTGAAAAGGAACATCTTCTCCCGATTTGGAACTCCAAGAGTGCTAATAAGTGATGGAGGTTCACACTTCTGCAATCAGCAGTTAGCAAAAGCACTTGAGCACTATGGAGTAAAGCACAAGGTAGCTTCACCATACCATCCACAGACGAACGGTCAAGCCGAGGTATCCAACCGTGAAATCAAGCGGATACTTGAGAAGACCGTGTCATCTTCAAGGAAAGATTGGGCAATGAAACTGGACGAAGCGTTGTGGGCCTATAGGACCGCATACAAAGCTCCTACGGGTTTCACCCCATTCCAGTTGGTGTATGGGAAAGCGTGCCACTTGCCGGTCGAGTTGGAGCACAAAGCGTTTTGGGCGCTCAAGTTTTTGAACTTTGATCAAGAGCAAGCTGGGGAGAAGAGGAAACTTCAAATGCATGAGTTAGAGGAGATGCGTGACCAAGCCTATCAGTCAAGCAAGCTCTATAAGGAAAAGGTTAAACGATATCATGACAAGAAGATCATGAAGAGGGAATTCAAGCCTGGTCAGATGGTCCTGCTGTTCAATGCAAGACTGCGATTATTTCCGGGTAAATTGAAGTCCAAGTGGTCCGGTCCGTTCATGATAAAGGAAGTGAAACCTTATGGAGCTGTGGAACTTGAGGATCCTATCACCAAGTCGACGTGGACAGTGAATGGACAAAGGCTGAAGCCATATTTCGGAGGTGAAGTCGTTCGACACACGACGACGATTTCACTCATCGATTCACATGCGTAAGCGAAACAGGCGTCGATCTAATGACGTTAAACAAGAGCTTGTTGGGAGGCACCCCAATTTTGTAAGTATGTTGTGTTTTTAGTGTTAGTTTACTTCTGTACAAATATTTATGCATGTTGGGATAGTGGTTAGAACTTCAAAATTTATTTTTCTGTTTTCTGTCATGGTCGCTACAGCGACCAACTCATCGCTGTAGCGATGGAATTTACACTTGTCGCTTGTAGCGACACACTTGTCGCTTGTAGCGACAGTTTTTGCACTTGCGCTTGTAGCGCCACTGTTCGCTTGTAGCGATGGGCTTTTTGTCTGTCGCTGTAGCGACGAATCGCGCGCTTGTAGCGAGCGTATCAGAAATCAGTTTTATAATACCCAGGCTTGACCTGTCGCTTCAGCCACCCCCCAACCACTTTCATTTATTGTTATAGCCGTTCTAGCTTTATTTTCGCAACCCTTAGCATTCTGTAAACATCCATTTCCATTTCTTCAATTTCTGCATCCTGTTCATTCTGTTTCTGCACAAATCTGCAAAATCACTAAGAGCCTGTGTTAATCTTGCTAAAACAACTCTTCAAGTAAGTATTTCGACCTTGTCTGTTCTTGTTTTTAAGCTTTTTACTGCTTTTTGGTGCTGCATGCTGATTTTAGAAATTTAGGGTTTTAGGGTTTTACGAATTTTGAACTTAAATCATGCCCTATTGATTACCCATTGTTATACATAGTTTAAGTTGTTGTAAATGAACGAGAATCACCTAGAAAACTACCCTCTAATCCTCTTGTTCTTAGGAATCGTATTTTGGAAAAACCCT
The DNA here is from genome assembly GCA_018208015.1 of Medicago ruthenica. Taxonomy (NCBI): domain Eukaryota; kingdom Viridiplantae; phylum Streptophyta; class Magnoliopsida; order Fabales; family Fabaceae; genus Medicago; species Medicago ruthenica. The sequence goes on along the minus strand of CM031377.1, from coordinate 91,442,116 downwards.
TTGTAAAAAATTTCAAATAAATTAGGGTTTTTGAGGATTTAGGAAGTTTAGGTGATTGTTAGTCATTTATTTTAGCTTTAATGTTGATTTCGCATGCTATAAGTTAGTCAAAATCAAGAAAAACATGAAAATCTGAAAAGGGTCTTCCTCGCTACAGTACGCTTGTAGCGAGGGAAAGAGGCATTTTCTGGGTTTCGTCGCTACAGCGACCAAGCTGTCGCTTGTAGCGAGCGTACCCAGAATTTGTTTTATTTTTGTTTTAATTGATATTTGACTTGTATCCTACCTGACTTTTATCTGTTTTGATCAATTGTGTAGGAATGGCACCTAAAACTACTTCTAAACGTCAAAGGAACGTTGAAAGTTCCTCGTCAAGACCAAGGGTCAGTGTGCCACAGCACGATGCAGCTCGTTTCCTCAGCTGGAGGAACCAAGAACGATACGAGGAACTGAGGACGAGAAGAATCTGGTCCGAGAAGAGGTTTGAAATTTCTGAGGAGGGTGAATATGGACATATAGCAGCTGTGATAAAAGAGAGGAAGTGGGGAATCCTTTGCACACCACCGAGGAGGATCAACTATGAGATCGTTCGCGAGTTTTATGCGAACGCGATCCCCTCCGATCCTTCAGATGAGTTTACCTTCACCACCTACGTGCGTGGGCGCACCGTTACATTCGACCGGATGTCCATCAACTCATATCTGGGCAAGCCGTTGGAGCTGGTTGATGATGAAGAAGATAATCCGCTTGCACCCACAGCACTGTGTGATTTTGGTGAGCGTCAGAGGAGTGGTGACTGGGACCACGACAGCATAGCACAGGACATCTTCCAAGCGGGGAAGAGTTATGACGTGAGTAGGGCTTCGGGTAAGCCTTTCAGAGCATTCCGTGAGCACATGACCACTGAGGCTCAGGTAATCCTTACCCTGATTTTATATAACATTCGCCCTAAGTCTCACACCTCTTCCACCACTTTAGATGTGACCCCCCTAGTCCATTACATCCTCACTCAGCGTCAAGTGGACGTAGCTAGGCTGATTGCTAATGAGATGAGGATCGTTGCTGAAAGTGGACTATTACCCCCGGCCAAACCTAAATGTCCTTTAACTTTTCCCGGGTTGATTATGGGTCTATGTAGGAGAGCTAGAGTTCATATGCCATCACAAGTTGATGAGGAGATTAAAAATCCTATTGATGATAGATACATCAATAGGTATTGCTCTGCACCTGCACCTGTTGCCCCACCATCACCACCTCATACATCAGCCGGACCTTCATCCTCAGCAGGACCTTCTCACATGCCACCACCACCACCTCAGACTACTAGCCACCCTAGCCATCCGACCATTCCACCTTTGGACTTTTCCGGTTGGGATTATGCTACTGTGAGCTCTATGCTATTGGCGCAGAATGCGTCAAATCATCGGGCACTTACTACGCTTCAGAGCCATCTGCATGACAGTGGCCAGAGCCCGTGGACACCTGCATTCTTCTCCGAGCATATCGCTTGGCCTGGGGACAGGCCATTCTTTCCAGGAGGGGCAGAGGCAGCTGGTGCTGGTGATGATCAGGATGCTGGAGACGATGGTGATGACGACGCCGATGTCGATGCTGATCTGGGTGATGATTCTTCATTTGAGTCTATTGATCGCAGGGTAGCTGACTTGATTGACTCTGAGGACGACATGGCCACAGATTCAGATTGATGCTGAGCGGCAGATCTTGATTTGTTTTCTTTCATTTTATTTATTCTGCTTTGTACTTTAACATTTTGATTTATGCTTTGTACTTTGGGTATTTCTGTTGTACCTTGGATAATATTATGTTTATGTTATTTATATTTTGGGTATAACATGTTAGTATAGTTCTATTTTATTTATGCTTTAGTATTTTTGTTAAATTTTTTTGAAAATCCCAACAAATTTTGAAAGAAAGATGAATGATTCAAAAGCAATGCTTGAACTGTGAATCATCTGAGTGATAATGATAAGAATGAGTGTTAAAGCGCGCAGCTAAGGTACTCGTTTTCTCGTTTTTCTAGGTATATTCTTTAATGTGAATAAGTTCTTTACACGCACAAGTTAATTTATTCAGTTTTTAAGCAAGCATGTGTTTAGTTTTGAACCAATATAGAACTAGCCAAAAATGTGAGGAATCCTCAACCAATGTATATATATGCAGGAGACCAATACCATGTTTAACTCAGTTAGATTATGTTAAATCTGTTGTTGTTTTAATTTGTATAAGAGCATTGAAATGATCAAGGCAATTGTTTGAAATTGAGAGAAATACTTGACCAAATGAACCTACCCTGTGAGATGTGTGAGTATCTGTTAACCCAGCTGAGCCTAATAGAATCAGAATTGTTAACTGTGGACTGTCAATTTAATAAGCTCATCTGCTTATTTAAATTGCCGGAGTTTGTAAAAAAATTTCAGTCACAGTTAACTCTTTATTAAATTCTGATTGTTGTTTTCTTTTGAACCCTTATCCGTCGTTTTTATTGACCTTTGCCATAATAACAAAGGAACATTTGATTAGGGTATCATTGGAATAAGTTGGGGAGAAAGGAAGGTTTTATTTAAGTCAATGTATGGTGAATGTAATATTTGATCTTGACAATCTTGAAAAGAAAAGAAAAAAAAAAAGAAAGAAAAGCAAACCAAGAAAAAGAAAAGAGAAAAATGAAAAGGTTTGCAAGATTTCAAAAAAAAAAATAAGAAAAGTTGTCAAGAATCAATCAAGAATAGAAAAGAATGAATTTCACCAAGTGTTGTATTGGAGAAAGAAGGAAGTTGTAATTAGATTGAATGTTTCCTTTTGCTTGGCCATTTGAATTCAAATATCCCACATATGACAATTCTTTTGTAGCCTAGCCCAATTACAACCCTTAAAGTCCTTTTGATCAATGTCTTTTATGCTTGTGGAAATGATAATTAGATAGACACATAATTTGATTGTATGTTATCATGTTTATTGGATGAGTGTTCATAACCCTCACAAAGGATTTGTATTGTTCATATACTTTATAAAGAAGTGTGTTAGGTTTGGTTCAAATTTAAACATGTTGCTTGTTTAGGATTGTATGATTTAATTCCTTGTGTTTAGAACTAGTTCACATTTGTAGAATGTATCTTGTTTAATGAGAAACTGGACTTAAGCTTGCGCAATCACATTTGAATCACTCTTTGGATGTTTAATTCTTCACACTTTTGAATCCTTTGCTAAATTGCTCAATACTGTGGTTTGTAAAGCTATGAAAATTTCCTTTTGTTCTTTGGTTTGAGGACAAACCAAAATGTAAGTTGGGGAGAGTTTGATAAGTGCTTAAATGTTGTTATATTTTGGTACAAATTTAGGCACTTATACTTACTTGTTGTACAAGTTACCTTAGGATTAGGGCATAAATGTGTTAAAAATGCAATGAATGTGATCCTAAGCCTTACCCCATGTGTTTATGCAGGAAATACATGCTTGAACCTGATTGATGCAAAAGATTGAAGGTTTTCTTGAAGCCATCGCTTGAAGCGCAACATCCATCGCTAGTAGCGAGCTTAGGCAGGGATTATCAGGAGTTCATCGCTTGTAGCGATGAACTGGACGCTTGAAACGAGCCTAGGCAGGGAATTTCAAAGGCTGGTCGCTAGTAGCGACAGACCTGGTCGCTACAGCGACCAAAGGGGCGGTTTAATGCTGATGGTGACGTGGAGCTCTATGATTGGCCAACTGAAGTCCTCGCTACAAGCGACAGGCTGGTCGCTTGTAGCGAGCGTGTATTATCTCAGCATATAAATAGATTTTTAAGCTCATTTCTAGATATATAGCTTTTTATCAGAATATTTATTTTTCCAGAGCATAGAAAACTTATAATCTTTGAGAGAGAATAGGCTTAGAAGGAGGAAAACTTCATATAGCAACTAGATTTGGATTGAAGAAGATCATTAGAAGCTTTGAGACATCAAGCTCTCAACTATCTTCATCTTTCTTTCCTATTTTGCAAGAGTTGTCATGAAAATGATCAACCAACCTCCTTTGTTGGGATTGATAGGTAATCAATCACTTATGTTGTAAACTTTTGATTATTCAATATATGATTCTAGCAATTTTTATATACCATTGAATTTCTTCTTGCTTTTCAATCATATGTTTGATTTAAATGTTGTTGAAAAAGACTTTTGAATCTAGGTTTAGAATGATTTTCTATCAAGATAAGAAATTCTAGAAATGGGATTTGGTTTTGATAATTACATTATAGTATTGGATCATAATGCTTTTGGATCGTTTAATAGGTTGAGAAATCATCGATTAAACGATACAATCGATATCTTGACGTCATTTGGGAAATCAATGATGTTATTGAGCAATACGTAATAATGCAATATATAAGAAAACGCTAGAATTCGTATTTGTAATCAATCGGATATAACCAATGTTTGATTGATGAAAGTCAATCCTAAACACCTTCTATGTCCTATTACTCTACCATTTATTTATTATGTTTTAAAAGTATGAGTAGTGTAGTAAAACAAACGAGTAAACCCTAACTTAAGACGATAATCGAAGTTGAACGGAATATGATATCACATTAATCCCTGTGGAACGATATAAAAACTAATACTTGCTTTCGCAGTACTAACAGTGTCTGAGGTGCAAGTTCAAGGCATATCTGAAGAAGACTACAGCGAGAAGATGAAGGTTGTGTATCCTCAGACTGAAGAGGATTTGGTCGATTTCTTGAACAGATGCAAACTCGAAAACAAGAATGTAATGCTGTGTCCCCGCTGCAGTGCAGTGTGTGATAGAGAGGCTACTGAGGGCCTCAAGAAGTACCAGGTTGTCAACAAGGGGGCAACGCAAAACCAGCGTTTTGATAAAGGCAAGAGGACTATGGTGCAGTCGAACAACAACCAGAAATCTGGTCGAAAGACTACCTTTATTCCTCCTGGTTCGATTCCTGTCGAAAAATGGATGCACCAGGGGCTCATAAGGTTCAACAAAGGAACTATGGAGGTAGGTGGTTCCAGTGGAATGAAGCAAGTTGGCCCACAGGAGGCTAATAAGTATTCTTACCGAAACAATTACAAGGGTAAGAATCCTATGACAAGGACCCAATGGCGCAGGTTTCAGCGTCAAAAGAAATTGGCCGAACAGAATCTGCAAACTGGCCAATATAAGGATGTGTCCAGGAGGCCTGCAAAAGAAAGACTCTTTCCTCCGGTGAATGAAGATAAGATGGAGGACGAGGATCTGCTGGACTCTGAACCTGATTTCGACGTCATCTGCGTGGTATCCATCTTGCCATCTGAATATGATGTCGAATCTGAAGTTACTGAGATCGAAGGTGAATTCGATCATCTTGATATGGCTGACCCAAAGCCTGTATGTTACTATGTGATGAACAATGGCTGCATTGAGGAGCAACTAGCCTCTTTCGAGAGGCCAAGTCTTGGGATGAAAAGCCATCTCAAACCCCTTTTCATCAGAGCAAAGGTTGAGAACGTTGGGATCAACAAAGTGCTCATTGATGGGGGAGCAGCTGTCAACTTGATGCCTCAATCCACACTCTACAGGATTGGGAAATATGACAGTGATCTATCTGCCCACAACATTGTGCTCTCTAATTATGAGGGTAAAACTGGCTACTCGTTGGGAGCCATACAAGTGGATGTTGCTGTGGGCAGCATAGTTCGACCAACTCTATTCCTGGTGGTACAATCCAAGGCTAACTTTAACTTGCTGTTAGGAAGGGAATGGATCCACGGGGTTGGGGCAGTACCATCCACTCTCCATCAGAAACTTATTATTTGGAGGGAAGATGGGATTGTTGAAAACATAGAGGCAGATCAAAGCTTCTATAAGTTAGAGGTTGACATTGTCACCCCACAGACCTTTGACAAAAATTTGGCTAATATAGCACCTTGTGGTGACAAGGATTCCGCTTTCGTGCCAAGTGACAATGTTATTCATTCTGTCAAGCTCCACCCTGCCCATGGCTTTATATGGGAGAGAGAAGAAATTAGTGTTGTTTCTTCTGAAGATGGAGTCATTCCACCAACTGGGTGGAATATACATGAAAATTACTATGACTGAGGCCACTGCATGGGCCAGGATTACGGCTTATATGGCCGAAAATAGATTAAATACGGCCCTTGAGGCTGAGTTTCAACAAAATATGGCAGTGGAAGCCAAGATCGAAGATCAGGAAGTCAAAGAAACAAAGGATCGAAGACTTGACTGCATCTATGACGATGAGCCGCTGGGGTTCGAGAAGGATCCTATGAGTGAGGCGCCAAAAATGCAAGCACAAGATCCTTTGGACGAGATCGATATTGGAGATGGCTCGATTAAAAGGCCAACTTATATCAGCGCCAATATCACTTCAAGTCTAAAAGAAAAGCTGGTGCTTCTTCTTAAAGAATTCAAAGACTGCTTTGCGTGGGATTACAACGAAATGCCTGGGCTAAGCAGAGAAATGGTCGAACTGAAGTTACCTATTAAAGAAGGAAAGAGGCCAGTGAAACAACTACCAAGAAGGTTCGCACCAGAAATTATGTCCAAGATCAAGGATGAGATCGAAAGGCTACTGAGGTGTAAATTCATCAGAGCTGCCAGGTATGTCGAATGGTTAGCAAATATAGTCCCTGTTATTAAAAAGAATGGAACTCTTAGAGTATGCATAGACTTTAGGGATTTAAATAATGCTACACCTAAAGATGAATATGCTATGCCAGTAGCAGAAATGTTAGTAGATTCAGCAGCCGGCTTCGAATTTTTAAGCATGTTAGATGGTTATTCTGGTTATAACCAAATATTTATTGCTGAAAATGATGTGTCCAAAACAGCATTTCGATGCCCTGGTGCATTAGGCACTTATGAATGGGTTGTTATGCCTTTTGGCTTGAAGAATGCTGGGGCCACTTATCAAAGGGCCATGAATTGTATGTTCCATGATTTTATAGACACATTCATGAAAGGTTATATAGATGATATAATCATCAAATCCTCATCCGAAGATAGCCATTTGGATTACCTTAGGCAGTCTTTCGAACGGATGAGGAAACATGGATTAAAAATGAATCCATTAAAGTGTGCTTTTTGTGTGCATGCAGGAGATTTCCTTGGTTTTGTGGTGCATAAAAAAGGCATCGAGATAAACCAGAACAAGACAAAGGCTATTCTTGAGACGAAGCCTCCTTCGACCAAGAAACAGCTTCAATCTTTGCTAGGGAAAATCAACTTCTTGAGAAGATTCATTTCGAATTTAAGTGGCAAAGCTCAAACTTTTTCGCCATTGCTTCGACTCAAGAAAGATGAACCATTCAAATGGGAAGAAGAGCATCAAAAGGCTTTCGATGAAATTAAAGAGTATTTGATTAAGCCTCCAGTACTAATGCCTCCTAGTCGAAGTAAAGATATGAAGTTGTACATTGCTGCGTCTGACAATACCATTGGGAGCATGTTGGCTCAGGAAGATGAAAATGGCGTGGAGCATGCAATTTATTATCTTAGTCGTGTATTAAATGATGCAGAAACTAGATATACTGCCATAGAAAAACTTTGTCTTTGTTTGTATTTCTCTTGTATTAAACTTAAGCAATATATAAAGCCTGTTGATGTCTATGTGTATTCTCATTATGATATTATTAAACACATGTTATCGAAGCCTATTTTACACAGCAGAATTGGAAAGTGGGCTTTAGCATTAACAGAATATTCTTTAACTTACAAGCCCTTGAAATCGGTTAAGGGTCAAATTGTGGCAGATTTTATTGTAGATCACTCAGTGATCGAAATGTCTCAGGACTATGTAGATACTGAACCTTGGGTTTTGTATTTCGATGGTTCTAAACATAAACATGGAACTGGGATTGGAATCTTAATAATATCCCCCACAAAAGTCCCAACTAAGTTTAAATATAAAATTAAAGGTCTTTGCTCAAATAATGAGGCTGAATATGAAGCTTTAATCACAGGCCTTGAAATTTTAATTAGCTTGGGGGCAAGAAATGTTAACATAAGGGGTGATTCAGAGTTAGTGTTGAGACAATTAACACAAGAATACAAATGTGTGAAAGAACACTTAGCAAAGTATTTTGTTATAGCAAGTTCTCTTCTGAATCATTTCGATTATATTAACATTGAACATATACCTCGACTAGAAAACCAAGAAGCAAATGATTTAGCCCAAATAGCTTCAGGGTACAAAATGTCGAAGGAAAAATTAACTCAGTTGATCGAAATAAAAGATAAACTGGTGTTACAAGAGCCGTTGACCACTGCATTATCAATGCCAAAACTTGTGGGGGCAAGTACACCACAAGGTAGGGAAGACGAAAACGTAGATGATCTTCAGGAAAAAATTCAAATTTTGGCCATTGACAATATGTTGGATAATGATTGGAGAAAATCCATTGTTGAATATTTGGAAAATCCAACAGGTAACGTGGCTCGAAAGATCAAATATAGGGCTTTGAACTACGTGATTATGGGAAATGAATTATTTAAAAAGACTGCAGAAGGAATTTTATTAAAATGCCTAAGCGAATCAGAAGCATATTTAGCAGTTTCCCATGTTCACAGTGGTGCTTGTGGATCACATCAAGCAGGCCATAAAATGAAATGGCTTTTATTTCGACAAGGTTTATATTGGCCGTCTATGCTAAAGGACTGCATAGAATTTGCTAAAGGCTGTCAAGAATGCCAAAAGCATGCAGGGATACAGCATGTACCTGCTAGTGAGTTACACTCCATAATTAAACCTTGGCCTTTCAGAGGATGGGCTCTGGATTTAATTGGTGAGGTTAAACCTGCTTCGTCTAAAAACCAACGATATATTTTAGTTGGAATAGATTATTTTACTAAATGGATTGAAGCAGTGCCTTTACCAAATGTTGATCAGGAGGCAGTAATTAGTTTCATTCAAAACCATATTATTTACAGGTATGGTATCCCTGAAACAATTACCACTGATCAAGGTTCAGTCTTTACTGGACGAAAGATGCAAGAATTTGCTCAAGAAACTGGCTTTCGATTATTAACCTCAACACCATATTACGCGCAAGCAAATGGTCAAGTCGAAGCAGCCAATAAAATTATCATTAACTTGATTAAAAAACATATTGCCCAGAAACCAAAAAATTGGAATAAAACGTTGGATCAAGTTTTATGGGCATGTAGAAATTCTCCTAAGGAATCAACTGGCACTACCCCATTTCGACTAACGTTTGGTCATGATGCTGTACTTCCAGTCGAAATACATTTGCAATCAGCCAGAATACAAAAACAAATGGACATACCAATTGATCATTATTGGGAAATGATGTCAGATGAGTTGGTTGATTTAGATGAGGAGAGATTAAGAGCATTAGAAGTCTTGACTAGGCAAAAGGAAAGAGTTGCAAAAGCTTATAACAAGAAAGTAAAGTCAAAAACTTTTAATGTTGGAGACTTGGTGTGGAAAGTCATCCTGCCCATGGATAGAAAAGATCGAACCCTGGGCAAGTGGTCCCCAAATTGGGAAGGACCATTTAAGATAGTTCAGATTTATTCGAATGGTGCTTATGAGTTAGAGGAATTAACTCCTGATCAACGTACCTTGAGCATAAATGGTAAGTATTTGAAAAGATATAGACCAGTGCTGCAAGAGGTTCGAATAAATCAAGAGTAGTTCAAAAAATAAATAACTAAAGTGGCAACTAGCGAAGACGCCATTAAAATCAAACATTCGAATTAAAAATGGTGGGTTTCATCCCTCAACATACAAAGATTTTATCTTGGATTTTCTACCCATCATAACTAAGATTTTATTCGAATTACAAAAGGAAAAGTGGCACGTTAATCTTTAATGGGCCCTCATCTAAAAGAAAGACACGTTGATTTTGAAGGGGCTTTCATTTCGAATCCACTTCTGAGTCTGAGGAACGAAGGTACTCCTTGTTTTCATCATAAGTCGAAAGGAATTCTGCCCAATCAGGATCCGTACTATCAGACTCTGAGGAAGAAACCTCTGGTTGAGCCTTCGAAGGTGTTTTCCCTTCAGAAGGAGGAGGAGCCCTGCAGGTTCTTGAGCTTTCACCCTTGGAAGAATCTTACTTGATCTTCTTTGAAGAATCAGCAGCCTTTTTGTTGTCTTTCTTTGCAGATGTTGCTTTCTTTCTATCGGTGTTCTTCGCAATTTGTTTGCCTTTACCCATGTTTCTCTTTCAAAATTGATGATACTGGCTATATTATTATGACTTGCAGAGTGGAGTAAGTAAAATGGATAGAGAATGACCATATATATAATGGTAGAATCATTAATGATTCTTCAACCGTTTCCTAATTTTTCTCAGAATTCACGCCAGTTCAGCAAAGATTGTTTTGAAAACGGATGTTTGACTCGTTTTGAAATTAGAGCCAGTCAGAAATATGGCTTGATAGTTACGCGTTTTGTTATACGCACAATCTTATCCGTTACTAAAAAAGAGGTGTTTCAGTGTGTATCATAAAAACCAAGTAAATCTTCGATATCTGGCGTTTTTAAATGCTAAAATAATCAAAGTAATTCGAAGTAAAAACAAAGCGCAGAATAAACTTCAAAAGAAAATTCGAAATGATGGTTAAAGAAACTGCCACAAACTGGGCATGTCCTGAATATTACAATCAAAATATGCCAAAAGATGTTCGAAATTCACAAGAAAATTAAGGTATTACAAATGCTTTACAGACTCCCAGTACAGTTTGGTTAAGCTGTTCATCTCCTTGTCGAAGACTTGACGAGCACTTTCCAAACTCTTAACCTCTTCAAGTAGTACTGCAGAAGCACTATAGGCTTTAAGACCCTCCCGTCCCTTCTCATCAATTCGAGCCTTGATCGAATTGTTGACGTCCTTTTCGAGTCGGTCGCGTTTGGCTTCCTCTTCAGCAATCTTCTTCCTATAGTTGTCGATTTGCAACTGCAACACGATGATATTATTTTCCCAATCGGAGATGTTGTTATTGCAAGCCTTAATATCAGGGTGCGCTTCTTTGGTGAGATTTGCTAATCGATCAACCTCAGCCTGTGCAGCTTTGGCCCTCTCGAGCAAATGGTCATGTGTTCGTTGCTGAGCAACAAGTCTCATGGCACTGTCCTCATCATGCTGCACAGTTTTGGCTAGTTGATCAATGATTGATTCGATTTGAATAACCTTCCCTAAGGTTTCGTCAGTAGTCAAGGGATTATGGAGTTTCTTCAAAAAGTTGAGAAGTCCAAAAGCGGTGGAGGGATTTGCCTTGATTATGCTGGGCACGTCTTGCATTACAAAATCTGTAGTCAGCTTTAGCAGAAGCGAGTCTTGGCGCACAGATGAGTTAATTTCTTCTGCCGACTGAGTCGAATCAGTGGCCCTGTCACTTGAAGTCTGAGGAGGGGTTTGTCTGGCAAGCAGAAGTCGAAGGGTCGCTGCTGGGTCTGAACTTTGCATATGCATGAATTCCTCTTCAGGCAACCCCAAGCTGGCAGAAAGCTTCGAAGTCGAAGACTCCGGCAAGATTTCTGACCCTCCTACCTCAGCCTCCTTGATAGCCTCATCATCGAATTGGTATCTCTCAGGCGAGGGCGAATAACCCTTGCTCGACTCAGTAGACACAGCAGCCTCTGCTTGTTCAGTCTCACATTCGACAGATTTGCCCCTCCAACCACTAGGACCTTCAGACGCAGCTAGTTGATCTGGTTGGTCTTCTTTTTGTGGGTCTGCCTCAGCAACAGCTTCAGTTCTTACAGGACTGGGAGGCTCTTCGATAAAGGGGCTTGGAATTTTTTCTGTCCCTGCTGGAGCATCCTCTGCTGCATGACCTTCCACCTGATTCGAAATATAAACGAAATAAAAAAGGATGCTAGTAAAGGCAATCTTATTCATAAAAGAAGAAGTTTATGTATAAATCCGTACCTCAACCTCTGCAATAATGGGATTTGGATTAAGGTCTTCAGGAGTCTTAACCCCTCCTTCATCCTCTTTGTCTTTAGGCTCTTTGTCAGCCTGATTGTCAACCTCAGTCGAAGCAGGCTGAGATTCAGAAGGAGTTGCTTTCGAATGATCTCCTGAAGCCTTGGAAGACTTTTTCTTTTTCTTCTTCTCAACAGGCTCTTCTGCTTGTCGATCTGCAGATTTTTCAGGCCTGGCTTTCTTGTCTTTCTTCCTTTTCTTCTCTTTCGGCTCCTGAGCCTGAGAACTACCAAGACCCGTCTGTTCGACGGACTCGGTGGGTGTCGAGCTGGGGGGCGTTTTTCTTTTCCTAATAAGAGGAATTTCCTCCTCTTCCTGTGAAAAAAGAAAAGAGGAGATAAGAAAAGACTAAAAGGATCGACATTAGATCAAAAATTGAGGAAGTTGAAAACGTTCGAATGGGCTTACTTCTTCTTCATCTATACTATAGATGACCTCAGGTTTTGATTTTTTAGAGGTTGTGGTAGCCCCAGAGCTACTCTCTCTTTTCCGACTCTGCCATAATCGAAGTAGAACGGAGTTAGGGAATGTTGGAAATTAAAACAAGGTAAATAAAATTAGTTACCTTTTCTTGTTTCTCCTTCGGGGCTTCCTGGATCTTTATGCCAGTTGATTTTTTGGGCTTTTCCCCAGCTCGAGATGATTCGACACCTTTCTTTGTCACTGGTGCTTTGCCTGAACAAATGAAATCGAAAGGCATAAATAAATGAAACTAGCATATATCAATAAGTGACAAAATGAGTTTGATACCTCGAGCAGGGAGCTTCGAACGAATGTTCTCAATGATTGGCTGAGAAAAGCCACTTTCCAGTCTGGAGATCATAGCTTTGGTATCTCCCACTGAGTGACCAGAAAAATGCTTCCCCCACCATCTCGTGAATTCTGTGGTGCAGAAGAACGAAGCACTGTATTCGAATGGGTGTAATTCGAACAGGAGCTCTTCAGATGACTTCAGAAATTTCTTGTAAAGTTTATCTGAGAGGTTAGCTCCCCTCAAAAAATGTTTGGGGTCTGAGAACATACCCTTGGGTCGAAGTTGAGAAAACCCAAACTGTCTTGACACTAGATGAGGTTGGTACCCAACCAAACCTAGGTAGTTCGATTTCACCCCAGTCCTACAGGAAAGTACGGAAGGGTACAAGTAAGCTGACCATACTTCGTTTACTTCGTCTTCATTGTCTGGATCAATGGTGGGAAAGTCTTCCGTAAACCAAGCTGGACCAAATTGTCTCTTATGGAAGGGGGCATGTTGTGGAAGGAAGTGTTTGAAGTCCAGAAAGATTTGCATATATGTGAGAAAGAGCCTCTGTGGGCTCTGGCCTAAGGTCCTGGGCGTCAGGCGAAGTACCCTTTGGCCCTCAATAGAACGATTTGCAACTTCTTCAACGTAGTCTTCTGGGATGAACAGTCCCATTTCCTTTTCGAAAGTGGCATTAAGCCACAGTTGAAGAAGCCACATTGGGCCAGACACCAGGAAGGAAGAACCATCCTTCGATTTTTTCAAGTCATCGCAGGCCTCCCCAATCGAATCATAGAGAACGGCCAGCAAGAGTCTACCAAGCCCAAATGCCCTGCCTTCTCCAATTTGCTGGGCCATAGGAATAAACCTCTTTGCCACTTGCAGAGATTTCGAACAAAAGACAAAGTGCGACAGCCACAGGGTCAGGAATGCGACATGCTCTTCGAAGGATACTTCATCATCATCATCCTTGTTCTCCGCTATGTATTTAGCAAAAGTTGCCTCTTTAAAATCGACCTTGATATCATCATTAGTGATGGTAGGGTCATAAGTATCCCCAGTAGGCCTAAGGCCTGTAAGAGCAGCTACATCGAAGAGGGTCGGAGTAAGCATCCCGCAGGGAAATTGGAACGTGTTGGTTGAGCTCTCGAAGAAATGTAGAGCAGCAATGATCATCTCTGGTCGATACTCTGGACCAGTTCTTGAAAATTGGATAAGGTCGAAAATTTCGTGTCTTTTCCAAAATTCTCCGTAATCCTTTTCGACTCGATCAAGCCAAGAAATATAATCTAGATTGCCTACGTAAGGAGCTGATCGAAATAGCTTACTTGGTTTGCTTAGAAAATTGAAGTTGTATGGGTCACTTAGGAAGATCCTGGGTTCACAAGTTGTGAACGAAGGGAATACCTTGTCCATAGCCTTCGATAAACCTGGCTGGTCTGGAAGAGGCCCACCAAAAGCGTAAGTATGGCCGCCCACAGAAAATGGGATCATTACGTTTACCTCCCAGACGGCTTTCTTTGCGGCGTCCCCATGAGGTTCGGGTACCATATCTTTGCCATTATCATTTGTGATAGCGCTTGGCCATCTTCCAGCTATGGGAACTTCTTGGTTTTCTGAAGACATTATCGAAGAAGAAGATGAACAGTTACGAAAAAGGGTTTTGGATGACGAACTGTTTGAATCAATGCCAATGATTCTGAGGAGAGAGTTTCTTTACTAGAGATTAAGAAACGAACGATTATGGAAGGAAACAATGGATTGGTTTGATTCGTAAGAAGCTATGGAGATTAAGAAGCAAGAGAGTGAAAAAGCAAGAACTCAGAAAACTGTCGTACTGGAAAAGTTCTTCAATGGCCGTTTCTGGCCTTTTATAGGGTTACCTTTTCATTTTTAAAAAAAAAAAAAAAAAAATCTGTCAAATCAAAATCACTTCGACTTCCCAGTGTGACACGTGTCCCACTTTTACCTAGAAAGTTGGAACTCATGATGATAGTGGGAATCGAGGTGACAGTTATACAGTAAAACGTGCCATCATGACGCCGTTTCAGTAAACGTGTAGAAAAAGAAAAAATGTCAACTTCTTATCTTCCTTCGATCACGAATCGAAGCAGACATTTTTTGGGGGCAATTTGTTAGCCCATATTTTTATGAGCTAAGAATATGCTCTAAATATGCATTAAATGCTGAAGGGAATCTTGCAAGATTCTGTCTAATCGAAGAACAGAAAAGAATCTTGGAATTGTTCACAGGTTCGAAAGGAATACTTACAAATACAAAGCTAAGGCAAGAAGGAGGACTTCGAACCAGAAGGCAGATCGAACCAGTGTATGATCGAATCGAAGCAACAAAGTTCTGGACTTAGCACAATTCTGACAAACTTCACAAAACTCAGTTCGACTTCGAGAGATGCAACCGTTCTAAGGAGCAGTTAAGTGCATGCAGGGTGTACGTGGCAGGACATTTGGCAGTAGTATAGTGTTCGACCGTTAGGGCAGTTTATTTTCGAAAGTCTATATATAGTAGTTTTTTAGTCAGAAAAAGGGTCGCAATTCATTTTATACAAAATCCTTGTAAACTCAAAGTACCCACGCTATCGAGAGAAACGAGTGAAATGGGATCCAAGTATGAATCTGTGAACCATCCTTTTATGTAAAGCACATTTTACAATTCAATGCAATTTACTTTTTCATGAAATGTATCTTTTAAGCACTTTAAAGTTTCATGCAAAGTTTAACGTTTCTCATTTAAATTCTGTTCATTTCTGTTTCGATCGAAACACAGTATTTATTAAATAGGAACTTGTTTTTCCTTGTTATTTGCAATCCAAGTAACTTTTATGTTTAATTCTCCCAAAAACTACACTAAAATGTTTATGCGTAATGGACATTCATATAATTTAAAGAATTCAAACAAAGCACTATGCTCCTGAGATTCACTAGTTGGTCTCGCAAGCAATTAATTTAGACTAGCGGTTGTTTACCAAATTTCAGGGTAAACACACGCAGAGAAGTAATTTAACTCTAAGATCCTTAATGTAAGGGTAATTGTTGAGAGCTCGATTACTCGTTGAATATTTTGATTAACCGTTAAAAAATCATATAAGTGGTATAATTTTTCAACTATAGTCAATTTAGTTAGGATTAGGGTTAGAGTTAGGGTTAGGATTATGGTTTAGGGTTAGGGTTATGGATTAGGGTTAGGGTTTAGATTTTTTTGTACTAAAGGGTTAGATTTTTTTTTGTTTATATTTCTCTCCTTCAGGCTAAGAACAAGAAATTGCTCATAATTGACAAAACAAGAAATTCATTCATTCATATTTGAAAACAATTACATTTATAACAGTCTCCTTCGCTGTGACAATATTTTGTCATACATCAACACAAAATCCTAAATCTATTTCAAATACAATTGACCCAAAAATGCAGACTTATTGGACATAAACATTGTAACCAACACAATATTCACCCCAAAGCATATAAGCCCAAACACCATTGACATCTTCAATTGCTTTCTTGTACCAGTCAGTGCCAGTTTCATCTTCAAGTTTTTCTTCTTAAGCTTTTTAATCAACATATCTCTTTCATCAACAATATCATCATCCAACCACCTAAAATGGTTACAGCCAGGATCCAATTTGTTTCGATAATTTCTACAGCCCCATAATTGTTTCCCATAATTTGGATTCATTATATCAGTCACAGTTTTCAAAACCTCAATATCCTTACAACCACATTCTTTATTAGATCTTCTCAACACAGACCCAACAGTTGTGGAGTTTGACCTTTGTTGAACCCTGTTGTTGTTATGGCTTCTGGAGCTTTGGCTTGCAGTAGACATAGTAAAACTGAAAGAAAACTCAACAGGAAGAAGGAGGAAATTGAGAAGGAAGAAGAAGGATTATTATGATAGTTTTTACTAATATTTTATAAGCAATTCAAACCATTTTGAAATTTTATGAGCATTTTTGACTGTTTATAAAAGTAAGTTTTTTGAAATTTTCATATTAATTTTTAATTGGACCAATAAAAATTAGACACACATCCTTTTAAAAGTCTTTGTTTTTTACTTGAAAAAGGAATACTGAGTGAACACGCTAAAAAGCACGACCGTGCTTACTGAAAGCACGAACCGTGCGTAAGTTTCATGCTTTAGGGGTTAAAAAAGCACGGACCGTGCTTTTGTGCTCGGACCGTGCTTTTGTTTTGCCATTTTGTGTCTGCATTTATAGTCATTGAACCAATAGAAATTAGACACACATCCTTTTAAGAGTATTTGTTTTTTACTTGAAAAAGGAATAGTGAGTGAACACGCTAAAAAGCACGGTCGTGCCTACTGAAAGCACGGACCGTGCGTAAGTTTAATGCTTCAGGGGTTAAAAAGCACGGACCATGCTTTTGTGCACGGACCGTGCTTTTGTTTTGCCATTTTTGTGTCTGCATTTACAGTCATTGAACCAATAGAAATTAGGTACACATCTTGTACTAACTGTTCATTCTACCAATAGAAATTAGACACACATCATGTACTATTTGGCCTAGCCTTTCAAATGTTGACAACACATAAGCTACTTGTTAAAAGGCACGAGCCGTGCTTTTTTATAAGCTAGGTAGTGAAAAAATTGCACGGGTCGTGCTTTGTCATGTCATTCCTTTCTTTAAAGGTAAAATTTGTTTGTTTTATTGAAAGTTAATGCTGTCAAAACTTACTTTGCGCCAATGAATGCACGACACGTGTCACCCAAAAAGTTGTCAATCCATCCCCCCATAAGTTTTAATGATTTGTCACTCTTATTAAAGATACGTGGCAATACTATCATTTGAATGACATTATCTTGTTATTTCATGCTTAAGAGTAATCGTAAAGAAATATATGTGGTAATAATGCTTATGGCGATTTACCATTCTTATCGCTTGCCAACTGGAGCCAATTTCAATGACAATACGGTTTTCTGTTTTACATTATCACCATGCTCGGCTAATAAACACGCTTGATTAAGTTTGAGTTATTGTTTCTTCAAATAATATTTTAAATTATTTTGACATCTTACATCATTAGGTTACCAACTAATCTTTACGATCAATAGCTTCTTTGTTAAAGCTTGAAGTTTTCATTATGGTGGGACTAAAACTTATGGGGACTAAAAAAATCCCGAGAAATGTAAAATAGGGGATCAAAATGGTAGATTTAAAAATAAGGGGACCAAAATTCTAATTATGTTAAAGTAGGAGGATCAAAAGTGCATTTAAGCCTAAGAAATTTAACAACTTAAACATTAAACATAAACACTAGAATGTCGAAGAACATTGGTATTATCTATTTTTTTCTTCATAGAATTGAAACATAAACAACAACATATCTGTATCAAACATCGGAATGGTCAATTGTAATAATTCTACGTCTCAATTGTAACGAGTATTCCAAACTGCATTGTCATTTCACTTAGATTTAAGAGTCCTTTAGTTAATAGTTTCGTAAAACCGTGTTTTCCAATCTCATATCTATTATAGTTTTGACTTTCATTGTAATCTCAATTCAAGCTTTTCCTATTATTCATGGTCTTGTTATATGATGTTCAATCTCAATATTGCTAGCAGGATTTTCTGAACAAAGTTTGCTGTTAATCTTCAATTTCTTGGTCTTTCAGCTTTAAACCAAACATTGTAAACGGGCAGAGTTGTTGTTCAAAAAATAAATAAATTAATACACTGCGCTCAACCACTTATGTAAACCAGAAAAATTGTAGTTATATATTGTTACTTACACTTTCGTTCCAACTTCTAGACATGGGAATCTCCCCCACTAGATTGCCTCAAAGTTGTAAAGCTCCCATTTTCAAAGATAGACTGTAAAATAACTAAACCTTTTTAGCACTCGATTATTTAACTCAAATAAAAATTGAGTTATACCAGGCTAGCATCCAGTATCAAAATATCTATTTATCATTATTTTTTTTTATAGTATTAATAAAAACTTTAAAAATGACCATCTAATTAATAAATTAGGAATAAAAATATATCTAAACATGTAAACACAATTTAAAAAATACTTCTAGCTTTTTTTTTTTAACATTTTTAAAGTAATTTAGCATATTGGATATGATGAACAGGGCATCAAAGTTCAACCAGAGATTGAACATCATATAGAAGAGCCTCCTAGTTCGCCGCTTTGCCGTGGGATACAATGGTGTCGTGTGGTCGTTCTTGCATTGTTTTTTTTTTTTTTTTTTTTAACTTTGCGAGGGTTTTCAAAATGCACAACAATGCATTACTAATGTATTATTGTCCAATTATGAAAATGAAAACGATGTTATCAAAGAAATGAGAATCAACGCCGATAACTAAGTCACTCTCAAGAGTTTGTATTTTTTTAGACCGAAATGAGATTAGGGAAAATTGCACTTAAGAGTCTAAGGGAGGTTATTGCACCCTAGCGCCATCCCCGCTCCTCCTCCCGCCACCTCTTGTTGTCGCGCTGGATTAAATGCATAACAATAAAAGGACTGTCTCGTGCACTAAAACTCCCACATACGCAAGGTTCGAGAAGGGGTCCCACCATTTGATGTATCATACATAAGAGGTTTTCAGGACTTGAATCTGTGACCTTTCAGGGACAACAACTTTACCGTTGTGTCAAGGCTCCCCCTCATTAAATGCATAACAATAAACGCATATATTTTAAAGGCTAAAATGCACTTTTGGCCCTCAAGTTTTCCAAACTAGTGATTTTGGCCCCCTAAGTTTGAAAATCACACTTTTGGCCCTCCAATTTTCACCCTCTTTGCAAAACCATGGCCCCCCTTGATTTTGACTTGCTCAAAGCTAATGAGGACATATTTTTATTTAAAATGTTGCCAACTGTGCGCACACATGGAAATTAATTAAAATTAAAAATAAATAATAAACATTGAAAAAAAATCCCCGAACAAATTGTTTATCATCATCAAGCATAAAAATTGTTTTAACAAAACCCAAGAACAAATTGTTAAAAGGCTGAAAATAATATGAACTTTCATCTTAGCAATTTCAATAAGGATGAACTGGAAAGGTAGGGACTTTAGATATAAGGGAAGATGTATAAACTTTGGGTCAGATCTGGAACAATTGTTTAAATCCAAGGTTGCAACGACGGTGAGATTTCCGTCGAGAAACTCAACCTCCTCCGCTGATTCAAGGATGCAGCAGCGACCATGAGCACTGTGCACCTCGTCGGCAACGAGCGCCAGCTTCTCCACCACCAACAACGATGACGAGCATGACAACCAAAACAATAAGTTGTGTCGAAGTCGAGAACGGATGACATCAAATCCGGGGACATGTCCGAACAAAGACGAACTTGAGGCTGGAAACATTTTGCTCTCGTCCAGAAGTCGGTGGCCATCTAGAGGTTCATGCCTGGCAATATGAATCAGGACACAAATGAAGAAGCTAAAGCACATAAGTTTTGATTTTAAGGTTTATAGTTTTTTGTTGAGAATTATGGGTTTGAAGTTAATGACATAAGCATGAAATTCTGGGTTTGTTGTTGAAGATTGGTAATTTCCTTGTGTAATTCGGTGAGATTGATTGATGATTTTCTGAGAATCAGAAAAGAAATGCAATGAGAAAGACCAAATAAGAAACATAGGATCAAGGAAGAGGCAAGGAGAGGGAAACCGAAATGAGGAAAAACCAAGGAAAAACAAAAGGGGATAGAGGATCAGAGGAGACAAAAAGGAGAAAAGAAGAGATGAGGAGAAGTCAAAGGTTAATTCATGATTTTTGGGTTTGATTGGGTGATGAAGATTCATAATTTTATGGGTTTGATTATCCTAGATTGAGGATTCCGTTGTTTTGGATTTTGAAGATTAAGGATGGAAGGATTTTTTGTGTTTTTAATTTGTTTTTGTTTTAATTTTAATTTAAGTTTTGTAATTTAAAAATAATGTTAATTATTTTGAATCCAAGTGGACTACAATAATCACAGATTGGCATTTTATATTGTAAAAAACGTGTCCACATCAACTTTGACCAAGTCAAAATCAAGGGGGCCATGGTTTTGCAAAGAGGGTGAAACTTGGAAGGCCAAAAGTGCGATTTTCAAACTTGGGGGGGCCAAAAATCGCTAGTTTGGAAAACTTGGGGGACAAAAGTGCATTTTAACCTATTTTAAAAAGATGATTGGATTAGGGAGTTGTGCTGCTATGGATACATGTAGAATTTTTAGAATTGAGATACTTGATTCAAAATACTATTACTTCTAGATTGTTAACTGCTGTAACAAACTCTAAAGATGTTTAAAAAATAAATGCAACAGACACTTCAAAAACCTCATAGAATAAAAGAAAACAACATTAATTCCATATTTATATTTAGGTTAAATTACACCAAATGTACTTAAGTTATTTAATTGTAACATATTAATTTTTAAGTTTTTTTGGTACCACTTAGATCCTTTAAGTATTTTTCGTAACACTTAAGTCATTTAAGTTATTTAATTGTAACGTTTAGGCCCTGAATAACTTACATTTTTAAGATCTGAAATCCCCTAAATTGTTACGGTTAAATAACTTAAAGGACCTAATTGTTACGGAAAAAACTTAAAACCAACTTGTTACAATTAAATAACTTAAAGGACCTCTGGTGTAATTTTGCCTTATATTTACATAAATGTCACCTATTCACACCTTGGTTACCCAACAAGGTAGCAGATTGTGCAAGTTTATATATCTTACTGAAATTACATTGAGAAATTGCCTCTTTATCAAATATAGCATCTGACAAAACAACTGCTGATGCTCCTCGCATAATATATTCCTCCATTGAATCTACAAACAATTAGAGGTAAATTATTCCTATGGTGTTAACTTAATCTGCTAATTAAAATGCATATTTGTGTCTATCAAACATGTATGGAAGAGTTTATTTTCTAATAATAAACAGCAATCTTTGATAACCAAAAAAGCAAAATCGATCCTTTGAAACTTGTTTTATGGTGCATCCGGCTACAAACCGTTAGATTAAGAGAGTAAAATTGTCTCTTTCTTAATTTAACGGGTCTGTAATCGGTTTGTTTTTTTATTTCTTATTCTAACAGTCTGCAGCCGACTATGTATGATCGAATTCCAGATGCTCAAAAGAAAATAAATTAAATAAGGCCAATGTTGAGAATGAGACGGCATCAGAACACCAAAAAAACCTCCTATTCTGCCATAGATGGCATCAAAACTTTTTTTGAAGAAGACAAATTAGTCCACCGAAAGACACATCAAAACTTAAAATCACTCAAATGTATATAACTCAATAGAAGAAAATGTGAATCTACCTATTGTTATTCCCTGAGAAGCAACCATAGAAACATGAGGAAAGGGCTTCTTCAGTGCTGTTATATACTGAAATCCACCAAGTGCTGAAACTGGATAAATCTATCACATGAAAAACCAAGGTAACATATAATGCACTCTATATTAGTGTATAAATAAATCAGAGAATAAAAGGTACAACTGAATCTACATAATCAGACAGTTCTAAATATGCAAGCTAGGAGGTACACTGTTCTAATTGAAGGTAAGTCATGTCTGTCAAATGAATGCATTCTATCAGTATTTTTAACATTCTTCAACATCGAGGTCATATCCAATTCATGCAGTGTTGTTAAAATTAGCACCCGCATTATTTGCAGGACTCGTTAGAAATTTAGCAAATTTATCTGCATTGCATAACGGAATCTGAACAAATCACTATTGTTCCGCAATACGCTATTTAGTACAAAATATTGTGAAATAGCAACGCTATAGCACTGTTGCGTAGTGGAACTTGGACAAACTGTTGTTTTCCACAATCCTCAATTGACAACACTGATTCATTGTGACACTTAACAAACTACCTCACACCCATAACTGGATACCATCTTAAAATCAAGTTTTACATAATTCAATCCTACAAAACCAGCTCGGAAGGTGGGAGATGCCTCCCACATATAAACAAACTTTCAGGACATATCCCATGTATCAACAGTTTAAGTATAGTCAATATACCCTAAACCCGATCAATTTGAGATCCAATTCGGAATTTTCTTTGGGAGGTATTGGGAAGAAATTGGAATGTAATCATATTGACATTGTTTCATATAGATACAGAAGAAAAGGTTCTCGGTTGATTTAAACATAAAAGAAAATAGAAAGGCCTACCTTGACCATTTTAGCACCTGCATCATATGCAGACAATATCTGCATTTGCAAACAATGATCATTATTAAACAGTAGTCTGTAGAAAGCAAATGGAAAAATACTTTCACATTGTACTACTCCAGTCTTGGACTGTTCATATACGAAAATGGATTACGATGGTAATAAACTAATAATGACCAATAATATGACAGAATCAAAAATGAAAATGAAGAGAATAAACTAAAGTTAGGGAAATAAAATAATATCAGAGATAATCAAATATGATTTCTCCTAATTCTTTTACATGGTCAAATGCAATGGATTGAACATTTATATTGCAGGAATAAATCATGAAATCTGTTAACAGCTTGAACCTAAAAGTTGACACTTACTTCGGTTGGAGTCATTGTTCCGGGAATATATAAAATTTCACCACCTTGAACATAATCCAAAATATCCTGATAAACAAGTTTAAACAAAACTGCATATTGGTAAGACATCCTAGTATGTCCTAAAATACTGAAATTCGACAGTCAATAATCTCAAAAGCCAATTCTAACAATTGTAATAACTTAAAAACAACATTGTGATTTCGCACAAGAAGGTATTATTTGACATTTAGTAAATGTAAATAAAATTTCAAACCTTAACATTTGCAGGACTCATTAGAAATTTAGCCCCGGCATTAATTGCAGTTTTTGCATCCTGAATCCTGAGAACAGTTCCAACCTAAGGGCAGATATCTGTAGAGTTAAAACAATTGTTGAAAACAAATGTAAATCTTCTGTAAATTAAATGATAGATATTTGATCATCTATATGTCAGGAAGACAACAACAACAACGACAAATTCTTCTCTCACTCAACATGTTGGGTACACATATCAATTAGCCATAATGTCTTAAGCATTATTGAATGTAACCACGTGTGTCAGTGTCGGACACTGGGCACACTTTCAATCAGGAGTGGTGGGGATACATAATCATATTATTATCGTATCTAACAACATACTATTTTTTAATTCCATATTCTTTTTAATGATTTGGCCTATGGTTTTCCCTTGCATCCCTCTACCTCTAACTATTGAAATATCTTTAACATATTTTATGTTGAAATTTGGGGCCTAACTCATCCTTACAAAACCGGCTTATAAGGTGAGGATTGCCTCCTCTATATAAACTCTTATCATGAGTCTTATCTATCCGATGTGGGACTTGGGTTTTTCCCAATACACCCCCCTCACGCCCAGCACTCTTTTTGGGCTTGGTGCGTGGATAGGTAGGTGGCCCTTGAATTCGACAAGCTCTGATACCATAAACAAATGTATGATAGGGATAAATTGTATTGTATTTTATTGCTTTGTACAAAGCTGTTGTTATATAATCAATGCCTTCACGTTGGGTGAACCCTTTGGCGACAAGCCGAGCTTTGTGTCGCTCAATTGTACCATCAGCATTATACTTGATCTTAAAAATCCATTTACAGCCGATGGGTCGTTGGCCAAGAGGTAGTGGAACCATGGACCAGGTTTTATTGTCCTCAAGGGCCTGAATCTCAGAATTCATAGCTGCAACCCATTTGGGATCATGACATGCCTGTTCATAAGTTGACGGCTCAACCAAGAGAGATATATTATTCACAAATGAACGGTATTTATCAGATAACCCAGAGTAAGAGACATACCGTTGCAATGGATAGCGAGTGCTGGATGTGGAGGATGAGGAGAAATTATGGCCTAGGACAACAGCATGGTAAGTTTTGAAATCGGCGAGATGTGGCGGAGGTCGGGAAGTGCGAGATGAACGACGAAGGTCAGGGGGGGCTTGTTGTATCTGGTTTTGGTCAGGGGGGGATTGTTGTATCTGGTTTTGGTGTGAGGAAGTGGTCTCTTGGGATGAGGGCTGCAATATAGGAGGAGCAGATGGGGGTGGGGACATAGAGGGGTCAGATAAGATGTCAGAGAAAGTAGTGTCTGGTGTATGTGTTGGGCTGGTTTGAGCTGTGTGAGAAGGATTAGTGACTGCATTTGGTAAGTGTGAATGGGTTGGATCAGACTCGGAAAGAGGGATCGGATTATCAAGAAGAGGTAGGACAGGATTGGTGTCATCTTGTTTTTCTGGTGAAAGCTTATTTAACGGGAATATGTGTTCATGGAATGTGACATCCTGAGAAGTAAAAAAAACTTTACCTTCAAGATCGTAAACACGGTATCCCTTCTGTCCGAGAGGATATCCGATGAAAATGCAGCGACGTGCACGATAATCAAATTTGTTATTAGGGGTGAGGTTTGTGGCATAACATAAGCAACCGAAAACACGAAGGTTGGAATAAATGGGTGGAGATTTGTGTAGACGCTCATATGGAGAATTATGGGAAAGGAGAGGAGTGGGTAATCGGTTAATGAGGTAACATGCTGTTTGAACACTTTCCCCCCAAAACTGCAAAGGTAAATTGGCTTGAAATCGTAGAGCACGAGCTATATTTAAAAGATGGTGGTGCTTACGTTCGACTACTCCATTTTGTTGGGGGGTGTGAGCACATGTGTGCTGAAAAATAGTGCCATGTTCATCAAGGAAGGAACGCATTGAAGTGAATTCACCCCCATTATCGGCACGTAAAATCTTAATGTCTTGATTGAATTGAGTTTTAACCCAAGCAAAAAAAGATTTCAATAAATTTTGTGTCTGAGATTTAAAACTCATGAGATGAACCCATGTGAAGCGAGTAAAATCATCAACAATGGTAAGGAAATAACGAGCCCCTGAATGTGTGTGAATTTTGTGTGGTCCCCAAATATAACAAATTCAAACGGTGCAATAGTTTTTATTGAACTTGAAGGAAAATACAAGCGAGTTTGTTTTGCTAAGGGACAAATCTCACAAACATGCTTAGAATTAAAAACAATTTCTGGAAAACATTGAGATAAATTGTGAAGAGGAGCGTTGGATGGATGCCCGAGACGTTGGTGCCAAAGATCGGAAGTACGTGTTATGTGATGGACAAGACGAGGGTTCTGAGTTGGTGTGAGGTAGTAAAGACCATTAAAATGCTTGCCCAGGCCAATCGTCCTCCTCGTATCCACGTCCTGCACAACACAAAAATTCGGACAGAATGTCACTATACATTTCAATGCTTGTGTCAATTTACTCATTGATATCAAATTCACACGAAATTTAGGAACATGAAGAACTCCATCAAGAGACAAATCTGATGATAATTGGATAGATCCAATGCTTTCAATGGCAGCTTTTTCTCCATTAGGTAGTCCAGCAAAGTTATGAGGTGCCTTATTTTTATTGTGAGTAGGTGAAAGATGTGACACATGATCTGTTGCTCCACTATCCACAATCCAATATAGTGTTGAATGTGCATCATATCCTATATTATTACTGTAAGTTGTAAGTATACCTGATGCATTTGCAAGTGGCTGATCATTACCATTTCTGTTGTGGAGCATAGCTATAATCTACCTGTACTCCTCAGTTGTAAAAGTTGGGCCGTCATTGGTTGATTCTCTTTTCACCTCAACATTATTGGTTGCTGCTTTCTTATTTCTAGGCTTCACATTCTTCCCGTGCCATTTGTGTCCCATTGGAAATCCAATCAAATAATAGCATTGGTCCACTGAGTGTCCTCCTTGTTCACAGTGAGTGCATCGCAAGTCTTTGCGATTAGAGGAGGTTCCAGTTTGTGGCGTCGGTGTGCGAGCGATCTGAATAGCATGGGATATAGGCGGGAGGAGCATTGAGCGACTCCATTCGCCGTAGTTACGTCCATTCAGAGGTTGGTTAACCAGTGATATCCCTGGTGTGTCAGAATGGTGCAAAGGATCAGGCATTGGATTTGTCAGCCATTTGGCTCTTAATTTGTTGCGGAAGGGGATTAGGTTGGGCAGGCACAAGAATCGTGCTCTGTTACCATGTTGAAATTTGGCGCCTAACTCATCCTTACAAAACCGGCTTATAAGGTGAGGATTGCCTCCTCTATATAAACTCTTATCACGAGTCTTATCTATCCGATGTGGGACTTGGGTTTTTCCCAATATTCTACCCTTCGTACTAATGCTTCTACAAATCTTCTCCTCATATATCCAAACCACGTAAGATAAGGTTCTACCATCTTTTCTACAATATAAGCAAAAGCCACTCCACTTTTCACTCTAAAACTTTCATTCTTATCCCTATCTTATCTTATGTGACAATTCATTCATTATAACATCAATATCTCTATCTCAAAGAAATCATAACAATTTGCAATAGGATTCATGTGCAAGCTAGTAATATCTTGTAATTTTAAGAGAGAATATTACAATCTTATAATAATTCCATGTGTGTTGGAGATTCTAAATATCAAGAGTTACTTAAATTTTGGTTACATTATAGCATCAATAATTAGAATTACTGAGTTAGTCAGAGAGCATAACGATATTTTTTCGACGTTCATAAACTTCGGTTCGGTTCATTTGATATAACACTGACGAAATGTGAGAAATCATAAAAGAAACTTAAAGAATGAAATCATACCCCTAGAGTTATTCTAGGATGCTCTTTCACCAGCTGCTGTAGAACCTACACAAACAAGAAGCAAATAACGAAATTTAAACCTTAAAAACAAGGAAAGTGAGGAAGCAAATAATGTTAGGTTACCAACCTCAAACACACCTGGGGTAGACATCACAATCTCTAACTACATTTGAAGAAAACAAAGATAGTGAGAAGCACACCATTAAAAAATATAGTTGAGCATGTTATAATATTCTCTGCAAATGAATTTATCCTGAATTACTCTTCCACAAACTGCAGATTGCAGACCAAGAAGAACCATGTTTGATCCATTCTAAAATTTTATTTGACTTTTTGGTGATTTTAGATTTACAGTTTGAAGTTAAAACAAAAGATACTAAGTAATTCATATTATCTCAGAGAGAATGGAAGCTGCACTCTCATTGTAGACTAATTTTACATTGACATTTAATGAGAAATCAATATTTTGCAGTTATTTTAAGATGTGGTTACAAATTGGATTTAAGTGGCAATATGATGAGTTTATATTGATGTCAATGTAAAACTAATTTACACCGACAATGTATCACCGTTAACCACTATTTTGAAATGGCACAAGGATGACTAACTTTCTCTCTAGATGGCTGAATAACATCTGAAACGATTCAATTATTAGTATTATACAAAACTGATCCATATAAATATTTTTGGTTTTCTTTTATTATAAGAAAATCATTAATAAGTAAAAGTAAAAAAACATCAAAAGTAAACTTACAACTGAAATGCCACCTGCTATTGCAGCATTTGCAGCTTCCAAGGCCACTTCTGCACTATATGTAAGTGACAAACAAAAAGTAAGCCAACATAAACAGATTGGGAAAATTTTTATGGACTGTGACCAGTGAAATTTTTTATTGCAAAATGTTGGTATATTAGTTATGTTAATACTTTCTCATTCGCTTGTCTAAGTTCAACAAAAAGGGAATGCACAAACACACACACGCACGCGTGCACACACACACAAGGTAAAAAAACCTTCTCATCGTCAACATTCAGCAACATATCTATAAATACGCAATGCACGCCAATTGATTAAAGGCTGACTAATCCTATTTCAATTTTGGCACTCTGATATTCAATTATGTTTATGTTGTCTCTTCTTATTCGAGCAACTATAGACTGCACAAATCATTGACACCATATGGCTTATGCACTAGTGTCGTTTTAACAAGTAGGCCATACCTACCACATATGTTGCATACCACCAAAGTTTTCTCATTTTTCATCATTAATAAACTTGTTTTTTATACGAAACAAGATTCCCACTTAAAGTTTAGGGTAGGAAGCACACTACACATGTTATCAGCAAAAGGGGATGATAGCCATTATGAACTTCAACCTCCATATTTCTAAGACAAGTACTCAGAAATCGTTTCGTAGAAGAAAACTATGACATAGCTCGAAACACAAAGGTTTTATAGACACTTCAATGTATACGCATATAAATAATTTACACAGACACAAACACTGAATAAAACACCAACACCTATAATAATTTAAAAAATGAAAGTAATTGTATGTAATTACACATTTCATTGTGGTGTCGAACACTCAAACACACTTTCAATCTACCAAAGTAACAAAGATAATTTGAGAAATTGAAAGTGATTGTTTCTAACCACAGGTGTCATTGTTGTGTCTAACACTCATACACACTTTCAATCTACATATTATATCACCGATAGTTTGAAAAAATGAAAGTGGTTGTACGTAGCCCCTGCCATTGTCTTGTCGGACACTCAAACACACCTTTTCTTTAATAGGGTTAAACACATTTTCAATCTACCTATTAGATACCGATATTTCGATAGGAAAACAAATAGTGATAATGTATAACCACATGTGTCATTGTCGTGTCGGACACTCATACACACTTTCAATCTACCTATGCGTTGATGATTTGAGAAAATCAAAGTGATTGTATATAACCACACGTGTCATTGTCATGTCGGACATTCAGACACACTTTCAATCTAAAATGTTGGTACTGCATAGCTACACACATTAAAAAAAGAGAAATAATATTTGTACAACCATTTTATAACAACTTTTTTGTTAACTTTTTTTCTCATACTCACATGATATTTTTACTTTCTCTCTCTATTACTTTGGTTTTCGTGCCAATACATATTTTTCTTTATATAAATATGGTTGTCCATTTGGCTGTCAAACAAATGGATGTTCAAATAACACTACTCTTAAAAAAAAAAAAAAATGAAGGTAGAATAACAAAATACTAGTACAGTGCCAACCACTAAATTGCCCAAAGTACTAATGAAATTCTACCCCTTCCCATCTCGCCCTAACCCCAAACATTGGTAAATAAATTGTCAAAAAAATAACCTTATCCTACGAACTGACTAAAAAAAAAAAATTCACTCCCTCACAATTTACTTGGAGAGACAAAAACATAACACCAAATTAATCTATGGCATTTTCATACGGAGACAAATTAGTCTCAATTTTATAATTAAAATGCCGGGGACTAATTGGTACCTCATGAAAATGTCACTACTACTTTGGAGATTATTTTTTGTCACAAACTGAACTAGGCCATATGAAAATTATAAGGGATCAAATTGGGTCTCTAGTCCTACTTATTTGTTCTTCCCCCAAAAAGTTCTTGATGAAAATGAGAAAGAGAAACCAAGATGAACATACAAAAACAAAATGAAAGCAAAGAAGAAAAGGTAAAGATGGGACCTATTGGCTCTGAGGCAAGCAATGACACCAGAATTCTTGATTTGGCAGAGAGTTTTGTCAACTGTTGTGGATGCTGAAAGCTGAGGATGAGACTCAGAGGCTTTGCATGTAACCCTGCTAGGAAGACGCATAGAAGAAGTTGAAGAAGACAACCATTGACATTGGTACAAGGTTAAGGTTGTACTTGCAGAGGCCATTGTTTGTGATTGCAAGGTTCTACTTGTTCTTGTTCTTCTCTTGTGTTTTTGAAAATAAAACATGTGGGTTTAGTGGAAGATTTATCAGAGGCTTATCCAGTGCATGTCCCCAACTTTTACTCCAACGTGCAAACAAAAGGTTACAAAAGCCTAAAAAATTAAAGGATATTTAATTATATCTTTATATATTAATTAAAATATTTATTTTTATTATTTGTTGTGTTAATCGTCGGGTTCTAAGGAAAAAGAGATCTTATAATCCGAAATCATGATGTAATTATAAGTTGATAAAAAAATTTCTATCCAACAATTAAACTTTGTTCTCGCGAATGATTCATCATTTGATAATTTATTAAAAAATTAATTAATTTATTAACCATTTGAACTCAATTGCTTAGTTAATTTATTAAATAATTTATTAAAAAATAGAGAATATTTAAATATGTTTTAATTGATATGCACTTACGGTATAAAAACCTATATCTGCATTTAATTATATTTGT
This sequence comes from Medicago ruthenica, assembly GCA_018208015.1. Classification (NCBI taxonomy): domain Eukaryota; kingdom Viridiplantae; phylum Streptophyta; class Magnoliopsida; order Fabales; family Fabaceae; genus Medicago; species Medicago ruthenica. The sequence goes on along the minus strand of CM031377.1, from coordinate 91,411,300 downwards.
TGAGATAATTTAAAAGAATAATACGATAAAATGAAAATATAGCAATGTTTTAAAACTAGACCGGACTGATTGGTTTAAATCAAACAAACTTCGCACAAGACAGAAAATCAATAACGTCACATAAAACGTTGAACAAACAAAACATCGTCGCACTAAATCTACTAAATCATGAAAGAAAAACTAAAAAGATATAAAAATGATTTATTTAAATAGAATGGAGTCACATGTAATTTTTACTTTTTCTTTTCTTTCTCATAGCTCGTCCAAACAAAACCAATAAACTAAGCTCAACTAGTCCATCAAAATACGAAATTTGTTCATAAAAACTGAGTTAATGAACAATTTTTTGTCAGAGTTAACGTAACTCTATCTAACTTCGTATTATGAAAATACCTTCCCTTAAAAAGTCTCAACTCCAAAAGTCATACAAACAATACGAACAATACTTTACTCAAAAACGTTTAGATGAGACGACACGGGTCTGTTCCTGGTTCGAATTTAACCTTAGACATGCATCAATTTTAAAACTTTTAGAAAGAGTTTATGGCCCATTTGTGTTTTACAAGACTTGAAGAATTAGTTTATGCAATTGCGCGTGGACTGATGTTTATACCAAAAAAACAAATAATATGAACAATACTTCTACTCACGATTCGATTTCGACCTGCAACAGCAACAGGGGCACCTCATTGACATTTTCACTTTCATCTTTCAATCGTTCTCACAGAACCATAGCTGAAAAGTGAAAAAGATAGTAGAAGTTCTCTTCTCATTCCTCTAAGTCTAGAAAATTAGGATCCAAAACCCTTCTTAAATTTTCTCAATTCCAATTCCCTTTCACACATTCTATCAAACACATGGTGGGTCTCTTCCATAACACCAAACAATGCACAAACTCTTCTTCAACAACCTCAAAAATCAAATCCACATCCAAAAAACAACCTCATACCTATTCAACAACCTCTTCACAACACAATCCAAAAATCTCCCAAACATAGACACAATCACAAAAATCATCAACAACCACCCATTCCCACAAAAACCCTTACACCCAACACTCCTTCACTATTTCCCACCATCAACACCAATCCCATCTTCCTTAATCCAAAGCATTCTTATACGCTTATTCGCTTCGCATTCCAATGGTCTCAAAGCATTGGAGTTTTTCAATTTCACTGTAAAAAACACTTACACCAACCCATGTGCAAGTTCACTTGAAATCACACTTCATATATTAACAAGAATGCGTTATTTCGATAAAGCGTGGAGCTTGTTGATACAAATTGCGAATAAACACCCTGATTTGCTTACACTGAAGGCAATGAGTATAATGTTGGCGAAGATTGCGAAGTATCAATCTTTTGAGGAAACGCTTGATGGGTTTAGGAGAATGGAGGAGGAAGTTTTTGTTGGGAGAGAATTTGGGAGTGATGAGTTTAATGTGTTGCTTAAAGCGTTTGCGACGCAGAGGCAAATGAAAGAGGCGAGGTCGGTTTTTGTTAGGTTTGTGGATAGGTTTAAGGCGGATACGAAGAGTATGAATATTTTGTTGTTAGGGTTTAAGGAAACAGGTGATGTTACTTCGGTTGAGTTGTTTTATCATGAGATGGTTAAGCGGCGGTTTAAGCCGGATAGTGTGAGTTTTGGTATTAGGATTGATGCTTATTGTAAGAAAGGGAGGTTTGGTGATGCTTTGAGGCTTTTGGAGGAGATGGAGAGTAGGAAGTTTGTTGTGTCAGTTGAAACGATAACTACGTTGATTCATGGAGCGGGGTTGGTGCAGAATACGGGTAAGGCGTGGCAGTTGTTTAATGAGATTCCGTTGAGAAACTTGGTTGTGGATTCTGGTGCTTACAATGCTTTGATTACAACGTTGGTTAGAAATAAAGATGTTGTATCTGCGCTTTCGTTGATGGATGAGATGATTGAAAAACAAATTGAGCCGGATGGTGTAACTTATCATACAATTTTCTTAGGATTGATGAAGTCAAGAGGGATTGATGGTGTTTCTGAGCTTTATCTGAAGATGACTCAGAGGAAATTTGTTCCGAAAACAAGGACGGTTGTGATGCTGATGAAATATTTTTGTCACAATAGCCGGCTTGATTTGAGTTTAAGTTTATGGAATTACCTTTTGGAGAAAGGTCATTGTCCTCATGCTCATGCTTTAGATCTTTTGGTAACTGGATTATGTTCAAGGGGTTTGGTGCAAGAAGCTTTTTTGTGCTCGAAACAAACGTTGGAGAGAGGAAGACATATTAGTTCTACAGCATTTCTGATGCTGGAGAGGTTTTTGAAGCAATCACGTGATGTCAACAAATTAAAGGAGCTTGATCAGATGATTAAAAAATTGCAAAGTGTCTTACCGCCGTCTAGAGGACATGCTACTGGTATTTCTGACTCCAAGGTTATAATGTAGCATCTTTTTAATTTCAAATATAAATCATGTTGCTGCCTGAATTTGGTGAATTCTTTCCTGTATATTAACATGTGTAATTCTTTAAATTATGATTTAATGAATAGCTACTTCATTATACCCACAAGTGAAGTGACAACACCAAAAAGTACCATTTTATCTAGCCATCTAAATATTTAAGTTTATTTGGTTTGACCTAGTGATTTTGTATTCAATCTGTTCCATGCATGATCATTTAGGGCCTGTTTGGACTTTGGATTGCCAGATTTGAATTTATCTCTACGAATGTAAGGTCTTGTTTGAGTTTGTTTGGAAGAACTTATAGAAATAGCTTCTGACATGTCCATAAGTTGTTTTTAGCTCATTTCCATAATCTCTTCCGGATAGCTTATGAAAACAGTTTGACTTTATTTTATCTTTGGTTATAGAAATAGCGTATACATAAGCCCTTATGCAATAAACGCTTGATTTAACTGTTTATCAAACATACCAAATCAAGTTTTAGCCCAATGCTATATAGCACGTCTGCATAATCCTTGTGTCAGGGTAAAAGGAGACATGTGATTGCAACCTATTGCAACCTAAAATATAAAACAAGTTTGTAGGAATAATTCTAGCAACTTCATGTACTCCCTCCGTTTCAAAATACATGTCCATTTTAGAGACATTGCAGTAACCAAGGACAAGCTAGTTTGACCCAAAAGTTCCTATTATACCCTTGTCTTTGATTTCCTCCATTTTACATTTATTTACCTCATCTCATAATTACTCCCAATACCAATACCAAAGTTAATTAAACAAATTAGTCCATCATTTAAACACCCTTGGTCCATCATTTAAACACCCTTGGTTGGTTCACACAACGGATTAGAGAGTCTAGTAGTCATTTCTTGGGAGAGTGCATGAGTAAATCCACTTAAAATTGGGTCAACATTTATTAGTAGAAAATAATTATTGTGGAGAAAATCTAGAATTCAATTAATTGGTAGGCAAGGGTAAAATAGACAAAATGTATCCTTAAACTATCAAATGGACATGTATTTTGAAACAAAAAATTTCTCCAAAATGGACATGTATTTTGAAACGGAGGGAGTATATAGCGAAAGTTACGAACCGGGATCCTCTGCAGCTACCGTATGGTGTTTCAAAGGCGCTACTGTTAGATTTTGGTGAATTTCTTCCTGTATATTAACATGTGTAATTCTTTAAACTATGATTAAATTACATGAATAGCTACTTCATTATACCCCAATCCCAAGTGACAGCACTTATGCACTGACAGTCTGACACACTACTCTTTTATCTAGCCATCTAAATATTTACGTTTACTTGGTTTGAGCTAGTGATTAAGGGTTCAATCTGTTCCATGCTCCATACTCCATAAGCTGTTTTTAGCTTATTTCCATAAGCTCTCCCGAATAGCTTATAAAAACAGTTTGTAGCTTATATAAAAACAGTTTGGCTTTATTTTATCTTTTGTTATATAAATAGATTATACATAAGCCCTTATATTATATGATAAGCGCTTATGCAATATGTGCTTGATTAAGTTGTTTATCCACACATACCAAATTAAGTTTTAGGCGCCTGATGCTATACAGCTCTTCTGCATAATCCTTTTGTCAGGGCAAAAGGGGATCTGTGATTGCAACCTAACTGTATAAGGGGGGATTAATTTCTTGCTTACTTGGTGAGAAGATATAGTATAGTGCTTGTATTTTGGTGGAACAAAATGAAAAACTGTGGTTTCCCAACATATTTGTTATTGAAACAATAGTTTTATCCGTTCAATAAACTTACATTGGACAAATAAAGGAGTGACATTGAACAATGCCATATATTTTGGTGTTAAGTGGTTATTTAGGAAAATAACTCATTTCAATTATTTGACTAACAAAACCAGAACTATAACAGAATAAAAACGAACCTAGATCAGCTTTTATCATATGATGTTCCTCGCCAAACCAACTTACAACAAATGGGTGCATAAAACTAATTGTCTAGATAGAAAAGTCCCTCAAATATAAGTATATAACAAAACTCTCTTCACTCCATTCAAAGTTCAAACATCATTTTAAAAGGGTTCTTGTCAAATGTTCTCTAGCTGTAGCCCATGCTTGAGTTAGTGTCTGCAATATGAACAGTTAAGTCAGGTCAAATACCAAAGTAACATGATATGTTTAACCTAAAATATAACTGTCAAAACTGTGTGATAATGAGTATGATAATAACTATTTATTTTCCTTAAAAGTAAAGCAAGTTTGAGGAATAATTCTAGCAACCTCATGTTATATGGAAAATTTATGAACTGGATCTTCTACGGCTAAAGCATGGTACTTCATAGGCCGTGGTACTGTTAGATTTAGAGAAAATACATAGAATTCGTGAAGCAGAGACACATACACGACACTGACACCTAGACTCCGGTAATAATAATTTGAGAAAATAGAAGTTATGGTATATAGTCACAAGTGTCAGTGCCGTGTCGGACACTCAAAACACTTTGAATCTGAAGTTTCAGTGCTACACAACACTTTGAAATCTGAGGTTTCAGTGCAAGACAGCCTACAACTGCAGCACCGACTGTAGATGATTTAATTTTAAGAAAGCTGCGTCTCTCTAGAATGTTAACACACATTACAGAAATGAAGTTAACAGAAAGAATGTTGCACTACCTGTTCAGACAAGGCGGAGTCGGCATCTATGGTGTGTGAGGTTACTTTTTCAGCAATAAGTGGTCCATTTGTTTCGAGTATCATCCTTCAAGGGAGGAAATTAGTTTTAAAAAATGAATTGAACTCGTATGAAAGTAACAAAATGTGACTAAAAACATATGCATACCCTCCATCAACAATCTCATCAAGGCATAAAAGAATGAGATCCAAATTCTCAAGTGCCTCTCGTTTGTCAACATTATTCCTATAAATAATACAAAAAATAATATATCAAATAGAAGCATGTTGAATAAAATTGCGTCCATATTGACATCTAAATTTAAAATTCAATATTTTCATAATCGGACTAGAGATTGAACTGGCGAGACCTCCAAGTAATAGTTCAATTGGTTCAATCGGTTGAATCAACTGATAAATTTACAGCCAAAATACCTCAACAGAAGGGTGATTGCATCAAAGAAGCCCTGAAGAACTGAAGCTAAAACAATCTCATTTTCGTCATCGTTGCCAGTGACAAAGAAATGCAGGTCTTGTGCAAATTTGTAAATAATGATATTGTTCTCAAGTAATGTTATCTCAGCTGTAGATAATGCCAAACAACATATCAGCTACAAAAGAACACACATAAAACATTACTGTCTGTATGATACAACGACAAAACTTCCACAGTTCCACATAGTGAATGTTATAATAAAATAAACAATATTCCGACTAAAAAATTTGGCAGTTAATTTCATAGATTCATATTGGGATAGAATAATCAATCTTCTAGTTGGCTCAAATTTTAATCAGACAGTTTTTCATTCCATTAGTGATTGGCAAAAAAGTTTTTTGTTCTCTTATGCAATAACTAGTAGTACATATGGCTTGGTAGCAAACTTATGATCTGTGTTAAACTCTGTAATTTATGTTTACCTTCTGTGCGAGCATTTGTCTTAATAGTCTTAGTGAACACAAACTTCTCAAAAGCTAGTTTTGAACTGTTTGTTGGCCAGTCATCTGAAAAATACTTGACTGCAACACGCTTTCCCTCTGAGTCTAAAAGAAGGATATTTTTTATCATAGGACATGAAACCTACAAGAAAGGTGCGTCACATGATACTTGTGGCCAATAATACCTTAACACAAATATTAATAGCTCCCTCTTCAATCAGCTATTTCTAAACATGCCAATCTCATTAACATAAAAAGCAAAATGCAAGCGGAAAAGCAGGTACAATGTAACACTTCATAATGGTTTCCTCGTATTTAAACCTTCGAGAAGCACTAGTCACTTTCTCAAAGGTTTCTGGTAAAGTAGCTTTGTGGATGGCTGAACTGATGTCGAAAATGGATTCAATGGCTGATTTTGAGTGGGAGGATAGTAAGAATCGATCGAATACTAGAGAAGGAGAGAATGTGACGAGGGAGAAAGTGAGGGTTTAGTATTTTTGAAACACTTAGCAGCACAATATTCATCTTGTTTCTTCCTTGTGAGACACACATACGATTCACACAGCCATGAATTAATTTATGGCAAATGCTCAGTCAACCGCGATGCTATTTTAATGAAAAACTTCGAGAAAGCCACTAGTGTTTCTCAAAATCAACCACTGAATTTATTTCCAACATAAATTCAGTTAACTGCAACGCCATTTTATTGGAAACCTTGGAGAAATATAAATTGTAACTGTAAGCCAAAAAAAAATTGTATGACATACTACTCTTATTCTTGTATGATATTTTTGTTACCATCATGTTACAATATCAACACATGGTTATTACATTTGACAATACAAAGTTGCATATCAATGCTTCCCCAAATTGATGAAAACCCAGATACAGATTTATAAATTAATGTTGGTATAGTTTACAAGCAAATACTAAGAGTAAAATGTCATAAACAGATCTGAAATTCAAAGAGACACGATATTAATCAAACAGACAACATTGTTTATCCATCCAACTAATGTAAAAGAAAAGAATGTTATTTATATTTTGATTCTTAAAACTTATAGGAATAAAGATCGACCTTGAACACATAATGGATGAAAGAAAATATAATATAGATAAAAAGTGGTACATGTAGATGCATTAGTAATAATCAGCTATACATTATGATTTGAATGCAATGAAGAGTGCACCATAAGATACATGCCATAAAAATGTTCACAACTTGAACGTAAAGAGAAAGAGAAAGAGACACATACATGAGATGCCATTTTGAAGAAACAGTGTAATTTTGTGACTTTGGAGATGTAGGTAATATGTAAATGTGACAAGTGAGATATTCAATTTGGTTGAGACAAGGATGATTTGGTAAATAGAAATATTGCTACCTTTGTCATAGCCAGAATCTTTGTTCAAACTAACTAACTCTGAAAATTTCAAATGAAAATTCTTTTTTCTAGTTTCTTTTACCATCCATTTTTAAATCAAATCATGTCAAATCCAATTTATTTCAATTTTTCAAAAAGTTTACCAACGTTAAACATCATATCTCATATATAATAACTCAAAGCTTAATTCTACATATAATTTGTAAGTTAAAACGTGAAATTCATGTAAGGATGTGATCGGTTTGATTTGGTTTAGATTCAACTTTTTTTGTATGGATGAAAATCAATCAAATCAAAGGATAAAAAGGTGTGTGTGTGTTTTCTTTTTTTAGGAAAAAACTTATGTATAATTCCTTAGGTGCTTTTCGTATAGTTCTTAACTAAATTCACCATGATTTCTTAAATCCTTAATTTTCTCAAAGTTTGTTATATCCAAAAAATTTGTAATTTTAGTTAAGAACCATACGAAAAGTACCTAAAGAATTGTACCTAAGTTTTGTCCTTTTTTGATTATGGTTGTTTGTGTCATTATTGCGGTTTGGATTGAATAGATTATTAAACACATTTGCTAATGATTAAATTTATAAATAAAAAATCACCAAAAACACAATTATTCACACAAAAATATATAAATAAAATAAATCTTATGTTTATGTAAATTCTTGTGTAATTATGCCTTTAGTTTCTTTCTCACAGTGAAAAACTAACACATTTTTTTTTGAAAGGAAAGGGACTAGCTCATTTTATTAAACATAAAAAGATCAATACACGTAGGAATGTCATGATAAACTTGAAAGCTAACATTATATATGACCGTCTTGGCTAACCAATTATCAGCCATATTAGCTTCTCTTTTAGCAAACTCAATATTAGAATTGTAACTTTTTTGCTATTGGTCTAATGGTCAGCGCATACTCAAATAAACACACACATACAATGAAGGAGAATATGGTAACCCGAATTCTAACCTGAGATTTCACATAAGACATCCGCACAACCAAACCCTTAAGTTGTAACAACAAGGAGTTGTAATAATCTAGCTCGACTAGCATTTGATATTTCCTAATAATTAAACCAAGGCTATAACTTTTCCCACCCTATGTGTTTCTCACGCGCCCTATTTTTTTTTTCAAAAATACCCTTTGTTTGCATTATAAAATCCAAACAAGATTGTTAGGGATTTTCGAGTTATATTTTTCGAAATAAGTTTTGCCCAGAATGGTAAAGATTGTGTTTATATTATTTCAATTACATAAATATAAATGACAAAAATATAAAATAAATACAAATATAAACAAAATAAAAGGACAAAATGATACAAATAAAATCTAATTTTATTAATATATCAATACATTTACAATAAAATAAATCTTAAGCTTAAAGCTTATTACATAAAATATTCAACCTAATGTTAAACTATTAAAAACCTAAAGCTAAACTTGTGCTGCAAGCTGATGGAGGGGGGAGGTGGCTGGGGTAAAGTTTGTTTCCTCTCTAGGGCGAAAGAGACCTTGATGGTCAACCTTGCACCCAGACAGACCAACCTGACACCCAGACAAACCATGCTTCTTTAGAGCGCGTCACCATCCCAATTGACCGTTCATACAATCCTTGCATTTCCAAAGTAGTCTCTTTTTATGAAAGGCCAACGATGGAAACACATTGTTGTTGAAGGAAGAGGAGGAGAGAGTGTGAGATGATGGTGTGAGAAATGGTGAAGATTTGAAGGGTATTTATACGGGGAATTTGTGAAGAATGGGTGCATAGAGTGTAACGACTCTTACTTATGAGTCAAAAAACATGTTCAAAGGGTTTTACCAGCCATTAAAGCTGGTAAAAACCTTTGAAATATGTGTTTCATGAGTTATCGAACACCGTCCAAGATTCTGACTTGTTTCGGATTATATAATTGGTAATGTATTAAAGTTTTTCGGTTTATATAATCCGAAATGCTTCAATACTGGGTGAAAAATGAGAGAAACTTCGTACTTTGTAGGGTGAGGAGATGTTTCGGATAATACAATCCGAAAATATTATATACATGATTTTTTGAGTGGTCCACATTGCACCGACAATTTCTGTGGTCCACGACGTCCAGGAAATTCTATAAATCGGTGTCCCTGTTTTCATAACCAGTAAACCACACACAAAAAAACCATGGAAATTTATGTCATTGATCCGAACACCAAGCTAGTTGCAGGTTTACTACAATGGGGGAAAACCACCCCATCTGTTCAGGATTCACACTGATGTCACACTCTCCGGATTGAAGGATCGGCTAGATCAAATCAACTGTCAACTCAACCACATAGACACAAGGAGGGTGGACGGTGTTGAGTATCAACGTTCATCGATCGACTCAGCCGAAACTGTGAAGTTCAGCCGGATGAAGCTCGGAAATGACGACGACGTGAGAACCATGTTCTCGATCTTTGGTCAGTACAGTACTAAAAGACCGATCGAGCTGGACGCTTCGTTGGTCAGGTATGTTGAACAAATTTAGAAAAGTTTGATCCGGCCCAGGAACTACGAAGAGATCAGGGCTCTGCTGGATAGACCAGACGAAGACATTAGTTTAGCTGATCTGTGATCTGTTATGTTTTATCTTATTACGTGTTTTATGTTGTTGAATTATGTTGTTAAAATAAATATATCTAGATAGATTCTGAAGATCTTCATCATGTTGTGAAACATAGATAGATAGATAGATTATGAAGATCTTCATCATGCTGTCAAATATAGATAGATAGATAGATTCTGAAGATCTTCATCATGCTGTCAAATATTTCTTCGCTTGAACTTTACTCTAAAGATGTTCATTTAAACACATAGATATATAGAAAATATAGCTCCTCCTCATATGTTGTCGAACATAACAAGATATAAAGGGTGCAAGTCAGGTTCAGGATTATATAATCTGAACTAGTTCACAAGATATAAGTGTGTTTGGTTCATTTTCTGTAAAACACAAAAAATAAAACTCTAAAAAATCGTCAGAAAGATATGAACACCAAGTGGTTGCTATGAGCTAGATCTTGCTGCCTTGGCAATATACCTATGTAAGTTGGCAAGGCAGCAGGATCTAACTCAAAACAATCCTCTTGAAACACTTTGCATTTCATCATTATGTTGCAGATTTGATTCCGAAGAGGTTCTTATGAACTTGATCTAGTTGACCTGCCAATTGAAATATGTCAGTTGGCAGGCCAACTGAATCAAGAACAAAAGCACATCTTCGAACACCTTCCTAGAAGATCCATCACTTATGTTCATTGTGTTGTTTTAAGTTGTTTAATTATTTTTGTCACTTTTTAAAAAAATTTCCTATGCTATTGGCCATGAAAACCTATCAAAAATGAAACTTAAACACAGTCTGATGTTATTCGGATTATATAATCCAAAAAATATTTAGACAGGTTTGGATTGTATAATCTGAAACCCTTCAGACTAGTTGGACGGTGGCGTTTCACCAAAAGTTTGGACGGTTTGTGGTGTGTTTAATGCATTTTTGGTTGGTTGGACCATGTGAAATGTTTCCTTTGACTGTAGTTATTGGTCTATGACTGGTTTAAGGCTATAAATAGGCTTGCATTTTCAACAATTTCATTTAATCTTCACTTCCCATTTTTTCTTACTTTTTCTTAAACATTTTTTAGTTTTTAGGAGTGTTTATGGTGTCATGGTCATTGCTGATCATTCATAGAATCCCCGCAATTGCTTTGCAGTTTATGCGGGGATTCTACGATGATCAGTAGAGGACTTTGACATCAAATACAACACAAAAAATGCAGTTCGTAAATTCCCGGATTTTAAAACCCAAAAATCCCTAATAATCTTGTTCGGATTTAGAAAATTTATAGGACGCACGAGTATAATATAGGGTGGGAAAAGTAAAAGCTTTAAACCAACATAAAACCCAATTCTTTGATCCAATCTATAGCACCAAGTAACGCCTTCACCTCACTACTAAAACAGACAAAATGGACTCTCACCATATAGTTTTCGCACCAACAAACATCCCAATTCATCTCTCAACATATACCAATTCCAACTTTATTATGATGCATGGAAAACGATCGATCCACATTGCACTTCAAGTAATCTTGGAGAGGGCATGTCCACCTTTCCTAACCAAATGTTATACTTGTTTTTGTTTTAATTCTCTAGTTTTCATAAAAAGAGCTTTTTTATTATACATATTGACAAAAAGATAAGTAAAATCTCATCAATTATTTAGTTAGTGATCAAATTTGAGTGATGTGATCTTAACAATTTTTTTTCAACTACTTCAATGTAAGCATACTACTTACTTATTTTTTCTCAACATTTTAGTCTTATACCTAAAAGGATATAATACCACTTACTTATTTTTTTTAATGAAGAGAATACTACTTAGTTTGAGTGATTGTGAGGCAAGGAGGTCTTTAACTTATTTAACTTATGTGTTGGAGCAACTGTAATCTTGTGCGATTATAGTAAAAAGTCCAATTGAAATTCTGGCACCCAGTGGACAGATGTTGTATACGATGTCAAAACACCAGAATGTCGAAAACAATGTCAAGACATCGTGACAACACAAATAACAACTTAAAGTAAATTGCAGGAAGTAAATAACACAACAAATTTGTTAACTCAGTTCGGTGAAACGTCACCTACATCTAGAGGCTACCAAGCCGGAAGGAAATCCACTATAATAATATCAATTCAAAGTCCTATGTGAACAACCTCCAGTTCACCGCCTTCTCACTTAATCACTACCCGTGGTATTTCTACCTAGGAACTCCTAGATATGAGACCCCTCTCACTTCCCCTCAAACAATCACTGCCCCAGTGATCTTAGACTCAAATAACAATCAAAGAGGAGACACACTCCAATAAACAGAATCCACTCTTGCTTAAAATCTTACGAGTGATTCACAATTACAACTACACTATCAGTCCAACTCTAGCAACAAGATGATACGAGAGTGGCTCACAAACAAACCATCTTCGTGCTTTTGATATTCAATGGCATCACGCAGAGAGGTATACAAAATAGAGCACATAGCTCAACAAAGACAACCTAAAGTCGAAACCCTAAAATATTCTTTCAATGACGGCTTCGATAACTTCTTCAAGAGAGGTGTCTTCTTTATATAGCCTTCAGCATCAACAAATATTTGAACCAAATATTCTTCAAGGATATATTTCCAAAATTCTTCTTTAGAAATATATTTCACAATAAAATATTTCTTCAGGCTAAAACTCATATTTGTATCAATTATTCTTTTCAGAAATATATTGAAGCAAATATTTTTCAGAAATATATTTTCCAAAGATCTCTTTTGAAAATATATTTACACAAATAAAAATATCCAATCTGGAAAATATCTTCCTTCTGGAAATACAGTGCAACTTGGAGAGCAAGTAACATGAACGAATTCTTCAATCAAATCTTCAAAAGATTAGGTGTGATAATAGACAGCTCCAAGGGGTGAAACAAGGTACGCTGTGATGTCGTACCAACATGTCAAGACATCTTGTCCGACATCTTGCTAGAACAACATGTTTTAACAAAATGTGGCCAATCACAAAACCTAACACCATTGAAAGTGCAAGGGGGCTGGACTAACCTCGGATTGTGGGGTAAACTGAGATAATTTGCTTGTGTTTTCATTCTTTTCTCTCTCGAAATATCTCTCAGCTCAGTTTTTTTTAAAACTCTTAAAAAATGTCAGAAAAAATCAACACAATTCAACCTCATTCTTGTTGAAATGTTCAAGTTTTCCCATGTTTTCTTCACTCTTAGTTCACCCAAAAATATATGGGTTATGCTAACAAGTGCCCTAAGGGCATTGTTTAAGGATTCCATTATAAGAAATTTTATCTTAAAAACATAAGTCAAACACATTTAAAAGTAATAATTACACAAGTTTCTATGCAAAAATTACTACTTTTAGTTGCCTAAACAATGCCTCAAGGGCAACAAGATCTAACTCAAAACAATCCTCTTGAAACACCTTGCCTTTCATCATTATGTTGCAGATGTGATTCCGAAGAGGCCAGCTCGATCAAGTACAAAAACACCTCTTCGAACACCTTCCCATAAGATCCACCACTTATGTTATTGTATTGTTTTAAGCTGTTTAATTATTTCTGTACCTTTTTTAAATTTTTTCCTATGCCATTGGCCATGAAAACTTATAAAAAATGAAACTTAAACACAGTATGGTGCTATTCGGATTATATAATCCGAAAATATTTAGAAAGGTTTGGATTGCATAATCTGAAACCCTTCAGACTAGTTGGATGGTGACGTTTCACCAAAGGTTTGGACGGTTTATGGTGTATTTAATGCATTTTTGGTCGGTTGGACCATGGAAAACATTTCCTTTGACTGTAGTTATTGGTCTAAGACTGGTTTAAGGCTATAAATAGGCTTGCGTCTTCAACAATTTTATTCAATCTTCACTTCCCATTTTTTCTTAATTTTTCTTAATCATTTTTACTTTTTAGGAGTAGTTTATGGTGTCATGGTCATTGCTGACCATTCATAGAATCCCTGCAATTGCTTTGCAGTTTATGCGGGGGATTCTACGACGGTTAGCAGAGAGACCTTTGACATCAAATACAACACAAAAAATGCAGTTCGTAAATTCTCAGATTTAAAACCCGAAAATTCCTAACAATCTTGTTCGGATTTTATAATCCGGACAGAGGGTTTTTTTAGAAAACTTATAGGACACACGAGTATAATATCGGATGGGAAAAGTAAAAGCCTTAAACCAAACATAAAACCCAATTCTTTGATCCAATCTATAGCAGCAAGTAACGCCTTCACCTCACTACTAAAACAGACAAAATGGGCTCTAACCATATAGTTTTCGGAATATTGCTTTTCCCACTTCAAAGAAGGCTAAAACACACCAGTAAATGACAGGTTTTACCCCAGCGGCAGTTAACTGCTGCTGGGATGTTGCATCGGCAGTTAACTGTCGCCGGATCCATCGATCAGTTAACAACCGATGGTACCATCGGCAGTTAACTGCCGCTGCGGGCAATTATGCAGAACAGAACCTGCTATTTTTGCAAGCAAGCCATTTTTTCGGCCGATTTATTACCTGTAATCCAAAACAGCAATTCCAGAGGCAGTACAAATCATACATCAATTATAATCATTCATAAAGCAAGAACATTACATAATCTTTCACAATTAACCAAAATAAAATCAAATCGACATTTCGTTAAAATTACACGAATGTTTGAAATTCACCAAAAACATAAATAGTGTTTGACATTCAACAACACATTACATAATATTACATGAAATCTCTACCGACATTCGTTGCACATACAGTTGGAACGAACACAAAGATATAATACATTATTTTCAACCATATGCCTAAACATAAATCCATCGTCACTATCGTCACGAATAAGCCGAGGCTAGTAGACCGTTTTCCACATGTCTTCATCTTTATCTGCCCCCAGGTCATAAATTGGCATCTGAGCAAATACATGACATGTATGATGATTTTCACCAACATGGAGAAAACAACTGTTAAGTTGTGCCTTCAACTCATCCATAGTGTCAGTCGGAGTTAGAAAAACCTTAATTGTCTTTTTGAAAGCAGAGTATCGGACATGAGCTTCAATTTGTGCAACCTCAGACATGTTTAACTTCACAAAAGTTTATGAAATATCAAACATCAGAATAATATTAAATTAAACGTAATAACCAATATATATATCAAATGCAGAAACATTATAACCAAAAACAAAGTAGGTGCATATTCGACCACATAAAAGTTATATATTTATATATATTAATATGTTAGTTATGTATTGGCCACAAAAAATTGGCGTTACAATATCGACCACAAAAAATATGTCGGTGTAATATCGACTAAAAAAAAGGATGAACATCGACAAAAACAAAAAATCAGTCATATCGCATCAAGTCAATTTGAACCATCTTCATCTTCCGCAATAACTTGAAATTCTTGCTTTGCTTTTTCAGGAGTGTCACACACAATTGGATTGGCTTGGTTTGACTTTTTTGGTGGGAGCAGATTCTCTCTTTTCTCAATGTTCATTAGGTCTCGGAACCTAGCTTGTTGATCCAAAAACTCAAATTCCCAAGCCGATGCCTCTTCACTTCTGTGTATGTTCCACTCCGTAGATGATGGAGGTAGTGGACAACCATCTTTCAAAAAAACAAGAACAAAATGGTTGAGAATTAATCCTAGGCACATGATGGGGTTTTTTTTGCTTAAGCGGTGGCACCCCTCTAAGTGGGAAAAAGGATTCCGAATTTCCGATTTCGTGACTTGTCAACTCCACTACAACTCTATTGTAATAAGTTGCAATGATGTGACCCATGTCGGGAAAAGTCAACCACTTATCTACAAGTGCAATACCACCACTATTTGAGGGAGGATGCAAGCCATTTAAGATGTAGTTAAAACGATCCTCACTCGCAAATACCCGCACATAATCATTTCTATGATCTTTCAACTCTTGAATAAGATGTCTACGAACCATGAAATGACTTTCTTCGGTGAAACCCAAGAACTCAGCTATAGCCCGAAAACCACAATTCCCATCGCCTTTAACATCCACAATTTTTTCAATAAATGGAACCATGAATTTTGGCATATAGTCAAGAGGGCTCAAAACATCAAACACACCATGAACCGGAGTAGGCTTTGAAACCGGGCTAAGCTTAGGAAACTGAGTAGGTGGTGGAAGTGGGGAACGTGATGATTTGCCAATACGAGCACCCTTTCTTTTAGGAAATGATGACATAGTTTGCGACGATTGACTATCCGGAAATTGGGAATCAACACGCTCCCAATAAGAAGGGATTCGACTTGTCGATGCCTCATTTGCTTTACACCTCACTTTTTTCGGCGCTCCCTTGGTTGGTACTTTTCTTGGAGGAGGAGAAACCATTGTGGATTCTGGAAATGCCAACTGACGCAACACCTCTTTGATTTCTAGTTTGATTTGATAAGGAACCTTCTTGAGACGTTCCTGAATACCATTCCACTCCTCCTCGACAGAAAAACCATCTTCATTACTTTCTTCACCCATACATAACCTTTGCCAATGACGGTGTATCTCATCCAATCGAATAGGCTTGTTGTCACGGATTTTCACAGCAATAGTGCACGCACAAGGTAGCCTATACGATGTCTTTATCACACAACCTCAAATTTCTTTGTCCATGCACAAGGTTTCCTTGGAACGTCTTTCTTCATCAAAAATAAAGCTCAAAGCAGTCCTAGACACATAACTAGCCAACCCAGAGTACAAAATGATGTCTTTGTATCTATGTTCTAATACAGTACAACTCCTCCCAAATGATGTTTGTATCTCAGTTAACTGGATCACCAACATATCATGTATTTTCTCCCAACAAGTACCAAATTCACCTACACTATTGCTCAAAATCACCTACACTATCACCTACACATTTGTTTCCCTACTAAGATATCCACGAACCATGAAATTACACCCACATTTTCTTGAACCCGTTGCCTCATGCTTCAATCTTTTTTTCGGCACTTTGTGGTCGCCGCTCCTTTCACAAATTAGTTGCAACATTGAATTGATCAAATTGGATCTACGTATAACAATTGTAAATCCTGCCTTATTTGCTTGACGACGTACCCAATTAAGCAAGTCATCTCTATCTTTCCATTTAATTTCGCTTGAAAAAAATGAGCCGTGTCAACTTCGTTGGTCTCAAGAGGGACAACACCGGAGTCAACATATAATGAAGCTTCAACATGGACAGAAGCTTCAACCTTAGGCGGTATGACATTTCCGGAATTATCAACAAAAATAGGTTTTGTCTCGACCGGATCATCATCCGCATTTTCATCCATAACTATAAATAAACAACAAATAACTATGAATAAATAACTTACAATTGCAATAACATCAATATCAAAATTAATTAAACCTAAAAAAAGTTAAAAAAAAAACCAAAAAAAAATCAAAAAAATAGGCAGTAAGCCTGTTTTTTGAAGTTTCCCATTGACACCTAGCTGCCGCTGCATCGGCAGTTAGTTGCCGATGACCCCATACAGCGGCACTTAACTGCCGCTAACCCCATGTCAGGTTTTCACGCAAATTTACAGAAAAATTAGCAAAAAAAAAAAACGGATTAAATGTTGCATTACCTATTTCTTCACATCAAATGTGTGTTGAATCCTTTTAGTATTGCTGCTTCAATGATTTTTGACAAGATTTGGGTAGAAAAAAAATTTGGATTTGAGGATTTAGATGGAAGAGGAAATATGAAAAAGGGAGGTTGATGGAACAATATAGAGTAGGTTGCTGTAATCAGCAACATCAAGAATGCAACGGCAGTTAACTGCCGATGGATTCAAACGCGGCGGCAGTTAACTGCCGCCGGATCATCCCATCGGCAGTTAACTACTGCCGGGGTAAATATGTAATTTTCTGGTGTGTTTTAGCTTTGCTTGATGTATATAAAGCAATTTTCTAGTTTTCACACCAACAAACATACCAAATTCATCTCTCAACATATACCAATTCCAACTTTATTATGATGCATGGAAACCGATCGATCCACATTGCACTCCAAGTAATCTAGTTTTCATAAAAAGAGCTTTTGTATTACACAGATTGACAAAAAGGTAAGTAAAATCTCATCAATTATTCAGTTAGTGATCAAATTTGAGTGATGTGATCTTAACAATTTTTTTTCAACTACTTCAATGTAAGCACTTAGTTTTAGTCTTATACCTAAAAGGATATAATACCACTTTCTTATTTTTTTTAATGAAGAGAATAATACTTAGTTTGAGTGATTGTGAGGCAAGGAAGTCTTTAACTTATGTGTTGGAGCAATTGTCATCTTGTGTGATTATAGTAAAAAATTTATTGAAAGTGCAAGTGAGCTGGACTAACCTCGGATTGTGGGGTAAACCAGGATAATTTGCTTGTGTTGTCATTCCTTTCTCTTTCTAAATATCTCTCGCTCAAGTTTTTTTTAAAACTCTTAAAAATTTTTTAGAAAAATCAACACAATTCAACCTCCTTTTTGTGTTTATCTCACTTTCAGTGCTAACTTAGTTGATATGTTCAAGTTTTCCCATGTTTTCTTCACTCTTAGTTCACCCAAAAAAATATGGATTATGCTAACAAGTGCCCTAAGGGCATTGTTTAAGGATTCCATTATAATATTAAAAACATAAGTCAAACACATTTAAAAGTAATAATTACACAAGTTTTTATGAAAAATTACTACTTTTAGTTGATTAAACAATGCCCCAATGACACTTGTTAACATTTTCAAAAAAATATACCCTTCATTTAAACTATTGTAATTACAGTTTTATCTTTATTATGACATTATTTAAATCTTTATTAAAAAATTGGATTAACTCATTGTAATAGGAACTATTTTTTTCTAATGAGAGTAAGAACAATTTCACTACAATATGAATAATATGGTCAATATTTATTTAATTATGTGGTATATTAGCCAAAGAAAAAAACAACTAAATGCAATAAAATAAACATATATTCATGATAAGACGTGTTGACTAAATAAACAGATTATTAAATTTTTATGAAAAGTAATAAATATTATAACTTATAGTATATTAGTCTACACACACACACACACACACACACATATATATATATATATATATATATATATATATATTTGGTAAAAATAACTTATAGTATATTAGTCAATATTGATAGCTGATAAATATAAAATAACAACAAATACTTATTTTTTATTCATATTTAAATTTCTTCATAAAATAATAATTAAAATGAAAGAAAAATAACATAAGCTATCAAACATATCACATTCTTGTATTTTGTTTTTTTAGGGGTGGGCATTAGATTTAAACTTCTATTAAGACGAATCATTCATAAAATGATGTGTTTGATTGAAACAATTATTAATTATACTTTATTTACCTTTCGACTGAATTCTGTATTATTGAATTACCTTTCCCTTAGTAAATAATATTTAACAAAAAAAAAGCATTGTATTGATATGAGTATAATTTGATTGAATAGGTATAAATAAAACACTACAAGTTATTTTATTTTTCTTGAAGATTAAATTTTACTCAATTTTATGCTAGGATTAGTCACATCCAGATGGTTATACGATTAACGACATTGATTGATGGATAAACAATTAAAATCAACATAAGTATGACCAGGTGTATTCAAATTAACGTAAAAAAATAAAAATGCACTTTTTTTTGAAAGGAAATAAAAATGCACTTGAAATTTCCCCTCAACAAAAAAAAAATGCACTTGAAATTTGTAAGTTTTGCAAAATAAAAATATTAACCATAATAATGGAAAAATAATAATAAGAATTTAACCCTCTCAAAAAATAATAAGAATTTGATAAAATTTCCATTAATTATTTTTCCCTGATTATTATTGTTGTGTTGTCCAGAAGCACTACAACCAGGCACTTTCTTCATCATCATCTCCTCTCGTTCTCTGAAGGAGGTGCTTCGTTCTCTACTTCCCGATCCATTTCCATAACCCGACCCGAATTCATTCAGATCCAATTTCCACCATGTACGGATTCGAAGCTATGACCTTCAACATCCATGGCGGTTACCTTGAAGCAATCGTCAGAGGCCATCGCTCCGGTTTGTTAACCACCGCTGATTACAACAATCTCTGTCAATGTGAAACCCTTGATGATATCAAGATGCATCTTTCTGCTACTGAGTATGGTCCTTATCTCCAAAACGGTGCGTTGCGTCGCGTCTTATTTATTTTTTATTTTTTGTGATTAATCAATGATCTCAATTTGTTTTCGAAATTGTTGTTTATTGATTAATTGATTGGTTTGTTAATCGAAAATGTTTCTGTTGTTTGATCGTGAGATTTGGTTCGATTGTTTGTAGATTTGAAATGCTACTGTCTGAAGAACTATTTCTCAAGTTTTTAGTAAAATTCATTGTTTGATGTTAAACCAGCGTAGCAAAATTAAGTGATTAGTTAATCAGAAATGTTTCTGTTGTTGATGATTATATGCGAAATCCTGATCTATGAAGCACGAACACACGAGAAATTCTGTTGTTTCCATTGTTTGTAGATTTGAAATGCCAATCTGTGAGGAATTATAGCTAGAAATTTTTATTGTAATTCATTGTTTGCTGTTGAAAAATCGTAACAAAATTAAGCGCTTAGTTAATCAGAATTGTTTCTGTTGTTTATGATTATATGCAAAATCATTATCTATGAAGCACGAACACCGGACACAACGTTGACAGACGCGTCGACTCTGATAAAATTTTGAGAAAATGACAATTCAATGAATTCACACTTGTCTGGTGTCGACGTGTCGTGTCAGATACTGACACCGGTCACACAGCGGGACGGACCTTAGATCAGAAGTGAAATCGTGATGTTAGTTTCAATTGTTTGTAGGTTTGAAATGCTAATGACTGACCTGAAGAATTAGTTATAGAAACTTTGATAAATTTTTCATAAAATTCGTTGTTTGATGTTGAATAAAGTGTAGCAAAATTAAGTGCTTAGTTAATTGGAAATGTTTTTTTTTTTTTTTTTTATGATTACACGAATATTTGTTTCAATTGTTTGATAGATTTGAAATGCTAATGACTGAACTGAAGGATTATTTATCGGAATTTTGAGATGTTTTTGATGAAATTTATTGTTTGCTGTTGAAAAAGTGTAACAAAATTAAATCATTAGTTAATCAGAAATGTTTCTGTGGTTTATGATTATATGCTAATGACTGAACTAAAGAATTAATTTTCGAAATTTTGAACTTTTTTTTTGATAAAATTCATTGTTTGTTGTTAAATAAGTGTAACGAAATCAAGTGCTTAGTTAATCAAAATGTTTCTGTTTTTTATGATTATGCAAAATCATGATGTTTTTTTTAATGTTTATAGACTTCAAATGCTAATGACTGAAGAATTGTTTATGAAAATTTTCAGAGGAGGATGCTCTGTAGTGTAGTGATTTTGTTAATAAATTCATTGTTTGATGTAAAAATGTGTAACAAAATAAAGTACTTGTAACATTGTTATCAGATACATGTGAGTTGTATCTCGATTCGATACAAAACCGAACTTAATGGATACAAATTCATAGTGTGTATCTATTTTGGACTTGAATATCATCCTTAATTCCCGATTCATTATGATGAATCTTGATTCACTACAGAAACTTAGTATAGCTAACTACTTTTCTTTTTCATTTGATTTATGACTCGAATCTTGAATTATTGTGGTTTTGTATGTATCAGCTTATAATTTTGTATAGTCACTCACATGTTTTTACTTAAAAATGTCCAAATTTCACTGGTTATGTATTTTACAAGTCATAATACGATTCGATTCACGATTTGAAAAAATAGATCTTGCAATTCACAAATTGAATCTCGATTTGATAATCATGCTTCCTAGTCATGAAAATTTAATGACGGTTATTTTGGATATTTGATCTACTTTGGATGAATGATCTATTGAGTCTATGATTTTATTACCCTATTATTGTGAATTTCAGTAAGATCTTGTTTGTTTTTGTTATCATATTTGTGTAAAAGTTAACTGTTATTACCGCAGGTTTTGTTCAATATTCTTTGTTGAATGAAGATTTAGAAGATTTTCATAAATTATTGATTCAGTTTTCAGCTTATTATTATTCTTATTAATCCAAGGGTGTATACTTGATGATAACTTGTAGTACATAAAATTATGGATTTCTACTGATGGTTGATGACTTACCTATTGCAGAACCTTCTCCATTGCATACAACAACAATTGTGGAGAAATGTACTCTTAAGCTGGTTGATGATTACAAGCACATGCTGTGCCAAGCTACAGAACCCTTGTCAACCTTCTTAGAGTATATCACGTATGTGAACTTTTCATTTTCTGTTTGCTCTGTATTGTATTTACTGAGTACACACACATTTATACAACACTGTCACTTCAGATTGAAACTGTGTCTGGTGTCTGACACCATCACTTGTAGTTAATTACTTCTATTTTCTTAAATCATTGCCGGTGTTGATGTGTATCAATGTGGTTTCCGGTGCCCGTGTCTGTAAGTACAGCTGAAATGAATATATTTTATTTTTACTCTGCAGATATGGTCACATGATAGACAATGTTGTTTTGATTGTTACTGGCACCTTGCATGAGAGAGATGTCCAAGAACTTCTAGAAAAATGCCATCCACTCGGCATGTTTGACAGGTACCCTGATTTCTATGCTTTTTATTTTATGCCTACTTTCTTTTTGATGTCTTCTATGCATTTTTCAATATATTGTTGGTACATAGAATATTGATTTTATCTTTTGTTTTTCCCGGTGGGATTCTCCTCAGTATTGCCACTCTGGCTGTAGCTCAGAATATGCGGGAGCTTTACAGGCTGGTTCTTGTTGATACTCCTCTGGCTCCATACTTCTCTGAGTGCATTACATCTGAGGTAAATCATCTCTCCAGATTTTTTGTTTCCCTTTATTTGGTTCAACTTCAATCAGCCTGCTGTGTTGAATGTTGTAGTGTAGAGTATTATTGCATATATCTGAATTATCTATATCTACCCCGAATTTTCATCCAATAGACTGATAAAGAATGTAACGTAAAATTATCAAAAAATGGAAGGCAAATAGCTGCTGGTTGCCATCCGGAAGACAATTTTCCTACTTAACCTTTTCTTTTGGATTATGCACATGCAATAGTAGCAAAACTTTGATATTTTTTTTTGAAGAAGCACAAAACTTTGATATTATAGGCATTAATTTCATTGCCGTAGCTTCATATGTTTATATGTAACTGGTTTATTTCTTTGATGTATGTGCTCATGGTTTGGTAAATTTTCAGGACTTGGATGACATGAACATCGAAATAATGAGGAACACTCTTTACAAGGCATACCTTGAAGATTTTTACAGATTTTGTCAGGTGAAGGGTCCAACTCTCTTTTGTCAGCTATTTATTTGCACTCCCTTGTGATTTCCCCCTGACTTTCATCAACTTCAATGTTATTCACAAACAGAAACTTGGTGGTGCTACTGCTGAGATAATGTCTGACCTTCTAGCTTTTGAGGCCGATAGGAGGGCTGTGAATATTACCATAAACAGGTAAATCACTAAGAAGGTTTTGTACAATCTTTTTGTTTATCTGGAT
The DNA here is from genome assembly GCA_018208015.1 of Medicago ruthenica. NCBI lineage: Eukaryota > Viridiplantae > Streptophyta > Magnoliopsida > Fabales > Fabaceae > Medicago > Medicago ruthenica. The sequence continues at coordinate 91,387,714 of CM031377.1, read as the reverse complement.
ACCTGCATAACTAGCATCCATGGTTTCCACGTTGTGCAGCATTGGAACTGAGCTTATGCTTCACTTATATATTTTAAAAAGAAATCAATATACTGCTTTGTAATGCTTATTTTACTAATTACTGACTTATTTTTAACAGCTACCCATATGGTCATGAGGAACTTGCTGTCTGTGAGGACATTGATCAGGTATGATTTGCATCTCAGTTGTGTTATATGTTTGGTTGTTGCATTGGTGGATATACTGTGTTTTCCCTCTTTCAATTTGTACGCTTCTTGGGCCCTTCTAGATTGTCTTTCTTAGGGTGGTAGATTTTTTTTACTTTTTATTATTTCTTGCTGGTATCAGCCCTGAAATATATGAGAATCATAATAGTTGTCTATAACATCCACTGATTTCTAGTTTATTTCTTCTAACATTGCTTTTTGAGCCTTAATTCTCTTACATGGTTGCTCGTGTAGGTTCGTGCTGTTATGGAAAAATACCCTCCTTATCAATCAATTTTCGCCAAGTTATCCTATGGAGAGAGCCAGATGCTTGACAAGGCATTCTATGAGGAGGAGGTCAAGCGGCATTGCTTAGCATTTGAGCAACAGGTTAATTTTTAACATTTCATAGTATCGTAATAATTGAGAACAAGGATTTTGGTGCTGAATTGCTTGAGGGATTAACTCTCAGCCTTTTGTATTTATAATAAGAATCTGTACAAAGTAAATCCCATGATCATAGGGAGTAAATCTGGCCTAATTACATAAGAGATATTTACAAGGAAATAAAGATAATATCTCAGTCAATGATACTATTTATCACGCATATCTCAACAGTAATTTTGGTCCACAAAGCTAATCAGTTTAAATTTGATTGGTTGCTGGATCTTTTTTAATAAGTGATAAGAAATGGAAGAATCATTACGCTGGAAGGAAATTGATTGGCTTAAATATAAATGTTTTTATGTAGGGTGGTATGTCTTATTCATTCACTAAGCCATCCTAATTTGTCTATATTTGCAGTTTCACTATGCTGTGTTCTTCGCCTATATGAGGTTAAGGGAGCAGGAGATCAGAAATCTTATGTGGATTTCAGAATGTGTGGCTCAGAATCAAAAGTCGAGAGTTCATGACAGTGTTGTCTTCATATTTTAGTCTGATTACTCATTGTTATAGCTTGTATGTTCGTTTGGACAAATTGTTGTGTTCCTGCATTCTACACCCGAGTTGCCGATCAGTAGAGACTAGACAATCACTGCTTAGAAGATTGTGATACAAATAAGTAAAATCTTACGCTGATGAAATCTTCTGTAATATAGATGGGAGATCTTTTGTCAAATTTGATTAAATTATGTTCAGATTCAAAAACACTTATATGGAATTTGTATGTTGTGAATTGTGATATTTGTAATAAATCTTCTTATGGAATAAACTTTGATAGATTTGTTCAGGCATTGCTTTCTTAATGTCTTTCTTCTATAGTTTTTTATTTGATTAGCTCTCGTTGCCTAGGGTCTGTTTGGGAGAAATCGAGAGAATGGCGGGCTTTGGAATGAGAGAACTTTGAGCATTTATTTTCCCTCATTAATACAAAATCCTTTTCATTTGAGAGAATTCAAAAATTATATTGAATGAGAATTTTGTAGTGTTTAAATATCAATCTCTAAAACAAAATGTTAGATTTCTATTTAGTCTATTCTCTCCAAACTATCAAAAAGACCCCCACTCATGGTATGAAACTAAAGCATAGAAGCACTGGAATGCTACTTTTCACGTCTCACTACTAAAACATCTTACATTTTTCCAAAAGTATATATACATTAGAATAGTACTAAAATTATATACTACATCCGTCCCTATATACAAGACCCTTTTGCCAAAAGCACGCGAATTAAGAAAATTAATATTTGTATTAAAGTTGTTTGTAATTATATATAATAAATAAGGGTATATAAGTTATTTATTGTTGATTGAAGAAAAATATATATAATAAATAAGGGTATATAAGTAAAGAAATAATTAATGTAGTTGAAAATAGCAAAGTTGTCTTATAAAAAGGGACAAAAAAAAATCTTAAAAGGGTCATATAATTAGGGACGAAGGTAATATATATGATAGGCAATATTTGTAGTCCTAAAATACACTTTTTAATAATTTTTTTTTACATATAAAACTAGTTAATTTTACAATAAAGTAGAGATTGTTTTATTCTGATTATGCACATGCTTAACTTTACAAAGTGATTATCAATAATTTTGTGCAAGCTCTTAAATAGATAGTCAGTTCTAGATTGAAGTTTTATGCATACAACCAAATAATAAAGTGTTAGAGTATATGGAAGGAGAAAACAAATCGTTGTGTCTAATAAGAAAATAATTTCATAGGAACAATTGACCAAGTCAATATATTAAATTGTTTTCCAAAAGTGCAAGTAGCATGAAAATCAGAGCAAATTGCAGAGAATAGAAAACAAAAACTATGAATGGACAGAAAATGAAATTTGTGGAATATAATTGACAATGAAGAAAGCCTCACTACATGATAAAACATCAAATAGACCTTGCGTATTGGATTGGCCATATAATTTGATAAGAGACCAAATTATGTTATATAAGAGTCTTGTATAAAATGCATGCGTCTGAAATAAGTACAATAAAGATGAAATAAAATTGTAGAATCAACTATAAGAGCCAAGATTCAAATACCTTTCTGGAATTTAAACAATAATGGAGACAATTTTTTTTTGGAGTTGATCAAGTTAGCCTCTCCAATGGGTTAAGCCAAGATATAGACTTGTGATGTTAGTCCTAAACCAAAATGCACGGTCAATGATAATCAAGTTCACTGCATTCCATTCCTTTAGTATAAGAACCACTTAGTATGTGTCTAGCATTTCATCCAAAACATTCAGTTCAAAATATTAAGATACAATGGTATTTGTCTGGACTCTTGTTTTGTTACTAAAATTTCTTTTCCTTTATTCACTTTTCTCTTTCACATTTATTACATGTTTTCCTCAAATTCAACCAAAGTGTCATCAATATGAAAGCCAAGCCTTGTTGCAATTTAAGGAAGGCTTTAACATCAACAAGAATGCCTCCGAGTACCCACTCAGTTATCCTAAAACAGCATCTTGGAATTCCAGCACAGATTGCTGCTCATGGGATGGCATTAAATGTCATGAGCACACAAATCATGTGATTCACATTGTTCTTAGTAGCAGCCAACTCTTTGGTCAGATGGATGCAAATAGCAGTCTCTTTCGCCTTGCACACCTACGAGTTCTTGATCTTTCTGACAATGACTTCAATTACTCTCAAATCCCATCCAAGATAGGTGAGCTTTCTCAACTAAAATTTCTGAACCTTTCTCTTAGCTTATTTTCTGGAGAAATTCCACCACAAGTTTCACAGTTGTCCAAGTTGCTGTCTCTTGATCTAGGCGTCAGATCTAAATTATTACATCCTAAAGGTAGTGCAGTCAATCTGTTGCAACTCAAACTGTCCAGCCTCAAAAGCATAATTAAAAACTCAACAAAACTTGAGATCCTTTTTCTTAGTTTTGTGACTATTTCATCTACTTTACCAGACACACTCACAAATCTAACTTCGTTGAAAAAACTATCTCTTTACCATTCGGATTTGTATGGTGAATTTCCAGTTGGAGTATTTCATCTTCCAAACTTGAAAATTTTGGATTTGGGATATAATCCAAATCTCAATGGTAGTTTGCCTGAGTTTCAATCTAGTTCACTCACCAAGTTAGGACTTGATCTCACAAGTTTCTATGGTACACTGCCAGTATCCATTGGAAAGCTTAGTTCTTTAAATATCCTATCAATTACAAATTGCTATTTTTCTGGGTATATTCCTTCTTCGTTTGGCAACCTCACACAACTCAAGCAGATATTCCTTAGAAATAACAAATTTAGGGGCGACCCTTCTGCATCCTTGGCCAATCTTAACAAGCTAAGTGTCTTGGATGTTAGTTTTAATGAATTTACTATCGAAACCTTCGCATGGGTAGGTAAGCTTTCCTCATTAATTGTCTTGGATATATCATCAGTCCAAATTGGCAGTTTGTACATCCCATTATCTTTTGCAAATCTCACCCAGCTAGAACTTTTAAATGCCGTAAATAGCAATATAAAGGGTGAAATTCCATCTTGGATTATGAACCTAACAAATTTAGTTGTCTTGGACCTATCCATTAATTCTTTGCATGGAAAGCTAGAGCTTGACACGTTTCTGAAGCTCAAAAAGCTAGTTTTTCTTGTTTTATCATTCAACAAACTGTCATTGTATAGTGGGAAAAGGTCTTCACATATGACCGATTCTCGAATTCGATATTTAGAATTGGAATCATGCAATTTAGTTGAGATTCCAACATTTATAAGAGATATGGCTGATCTGGAATTTCTTAAGTTGTCATACAACAATATAACATTGCTACCCAATTGGTTGTGGAATAAAGCAAGTCTACAAGGCTTAGATGTCAACCACAATTCATTGACAGGAGAAATATCCCCATCCATATGCAATCTCAAATCACTCATGAATCTTGATTTATCACTCAACAACTTAAGCGGCAATGTTCCTTCATGTCTGGGGAACTTTAGCAAATCTTTAGAATGTCTGGATCTAAAAGGAAATAAATTGTCTGGCCTCATTCCACAAACATACATGATAGGAAATTCCCTTCAGAAGATTGATCTCAGTAACAACAATCTGCAGGGTCGGTTGCCAAGGGCATTGGTCAACAACAAAAGGCTAAAGTTCATTGATGTTAGTTATAACAACATCAATGATTCATTTCCATTCTGGTTGGGAGAACTACCCGAGTTGAAGGTATTGTCTTTAAGTAACAATGAACTCCATGGAGACATTAGGTGCTCTGGCAACATGACTTGCACATTTTCGAAGCTTCACATCATTGACCTTTCTCACAATGAGTTCTCTGGCAGTTTTCCAACAGAAATGATTCAAAGTTGGAAAGCAATGAATACTTCCAACGCAAGTCAACTACAGTACGAGCCTTACTCGTTCTTGAGCAATGCAGGACAATATGATACGTCAGAACATATGTTTTATTCATTCACAATGTCAAACAAAGGGTTGGCAAGGGTTTATGAGAAGCTTCAAAATTTTTACAGCTTAATAGCCATTGATATTTCAAGCAACAAAATCAATGGAGAGATACCACAAGTGATAGGCGAGTTGAAGGGTCTTGTTTTGCTCAACTTGTCAAATAATATGCTTATTGGCAGCATTCCATCTTCCTTAGGGAAGCTTCTAAACCTTGAAGCACTAGATCTTTCTCTCAACAGTCTTTCAGGGAAAATTCCCCAACAGTTGGCACAAATCACCTTTTTGGAATACTTAAATGTGTCCTTTAACAATCTCACAGGTCCTATACCACAAAATAATCAGTTTTCTACATTCAAAGGTGATTCATTTGAGGGTAACCAAGGTTTGTGTGGGGATCAGCTGTTGAAGAAGTGTATAGATCATGCAGGGCCTTCTACTTCTGATGATGATGCCGATGATGACGACTCAAAATCTTTCATTGAATTATACTGGACAGTAGTTCTGATTGGATATGGAGGCGGTCTTGTTGCTGGAGTTGCATTGGGAAGCACTTTCTTTCCAGAGATATATGGATGGCTTAAAAGGATGTTCTAACTTGAAAGCAAAAAAACATATATTTCCTATGTATTTATGGTTTTCATTTGTTCGAATTTCATGTTGTTGTTGTGAATTGTGATTGCCTTTGAAATTCCTGGGAGGTACTTGTTCTGAACTATAAAACAGAGTCTGAAAAACACTAGTTCAGAAATAGAAAAATAAACAGACAGAAGATAAAGAACACAGTTATTTGTTAACCCAGTTCGGTGCAAACTTCACCTACATCTGGAGGATACCAATCCAGGAAGGAAATCCACTAAGTAGTATCAATTCAAAGTCCTATGACACAGCCCCTGTTTCACAGCCCCTTCTCACTTAATCACTACCTGTGGTATTTCTACCTAGGAACTCCTAGATATACGAAACCCCTCTTACTTCCTACTCAAGCAATCACTGCCCCAGTGATTGTAAACTCTAACCAATCAAAGATGTAGAAACTCAGTCACTTTTGCTTAAAAGCTTTGAGTGATTACAACTCAATAAAACAACAACCAACTCTAAACACTTGAGTGGTGTACAAAAACAAAGCACAAGGCTTATAGACTCAACAAACTAAGACTCTTTTAATTCTTGAGATGAGCAAGTTCTTCAATAGCAAAGCTTTCTATTTATAAACTTCAGCAGCACATAATTCTGAACCAAATCTTCAAAGATATACTCCCAGAATTCTTTAGAAGCAAATAAAAGCTCTTATTTATTCAGAAATATATTTTCCAAAGATTTCCTTGAAAATATATTCACAAATAATTGAATCAAATCTTCAGAACATATCTTGCGCAAAAAATACTTCCTTCTAGAAATGAAGCTTGGATAAATCTTCATTAAATCTTCAAAAGATACTGTGAGAGATTTAACAGAATTCAGACGCAGAAATTCAGCTTCTAAAATGCAGCTTCTGAAAGTCAACAAAAGTCAGCGTCTGAAGGTCAACAGAAGTCAATGTCTGAACAGTGCGTCTGATGACCAGTTCAGCTTCTGATGAACAGTACCAGCCTCAACAAACTAAGACACTTTTAATTCTTGAGATGAGCAAGTTCTTCAATAGCAAAGCCTTCTATTTATAAACTTCAGCAGCACATAATTCTGAACCAAATCTTCAAAGATATACTCCCAGAATTCTTTAGAAGCAAATAGAAGCTCTTATTTATTCAGAAATATATTTTCCAAAGATTTCCTTGAAAATATATTCACAAATAATTGAATCAAATCTTCAGAACATATCTTGCGCAAAAAATACCTCCTTCTAGCAATGAAGCTTGGATAAATCTTCAATTAAATCTTCAAAAGATACTGTGAGAGATTTAACAGAATTCAGACGCAGAAATTCAGCTTCTAGAATGCAGCTTCTGAAAGTCAACAAAAGTCAGCGTCTGAAGGTCAACAGAAGTCAATGTCTGAACAGTGCGTCTGATGACCAGTTCAGCTTTTGATGAACAGTACCAGCGTCTGAAGACCTTCGCAGAGCGCAGTGGCTTCGCAGAGCAAAGTTATCAGCTTCTGAAGTACTGTAGCTTCTAACCCAGCTTCTGAAGATGCACAAAATGAGATATTCAGCTTCTGAAGACATACTGCTTGCACATTTTGATTTTACCAAACATGTAGCCAACATTCAGATATCCAACAATCTCCCCCTTTGGCAAATTTTTGGCTAAAATCAAATTGTCCACAAAGACAAGTTCTTCACACAACAAAAATACTTAACCATGAAGAACTACACATATTTAAACATAGCACCAGAGTCAGCAGCGGATAAAATGATATGTTAACACATAACAACTCCCCCTACAACCTGCAACAGTTTCTGAGGTACATCTTCTCCCCCTAAAACACATCACTTAGGAACTCCCCCTGAACAGCTCAGCTTCTGACAGGACACACATACTCAGGAACACTCCCCCTGAAGCAAACAGATCAGCAATAGCTTCTGACCACACAGAGCACACATATTTCTCCCCCTTTTTAGCCAAAACAATTTTGACAAAACACCAGCAAACACCAGGAGCAAGAAACACAACACAGAATAGCACACAAAGAATCAGCATCAAAACATCAGCACAGAACCCAGCTCAGCACAAGCAACATGATCAAAACCACACAGCATCCACACACCAAAGAACTGATGTGAAAAACGATGTCAAGAACAAAGTATAAACTGTTTCTCCGGTGATTAAGAAACACAAGGGTAAGGGAAAAGAATGAGAAACAAGAAGAACGACAAGGATTGGTTATAACTGCTATTCTTTACTTTCTCTTTGAAACAAGATTACAAGTGTTACAAGAATAACAAATAACCCTCTCACCCTAAATTAGGATTTGCCGTATCAGCGATGAGAGACTAGTATGCTATTTATAATAAACCTAACATACTAACTAATGGGCTTTTTTCACAATTACCCATTACAAGCTAACTTAGGGTACAAGCTAACTTAAACAATTGGACATAACAAACAGACCCAATTCGATATGCTAACAAACCTAGCAATATCGACTAATGCATGTTAGAACAACTTCGACTACAACACGCACTACTTTGACAGCAGCATGCGAACAATCTTCGACCTCATGCTTATTCCCTGTCGAACCAGAAGCTACCCTAGAGTTCGTTCCAATATCTCACAAATCTCCACCTTGGAACAAACTCTAATATCAATGAACCAGCTAGCTTTCTTCATGCAGCTTTACCAACTGCATACAGTGGAAAAACTTGCAACTTGGCAATGTCTTGGTGATCATATCAGCAGCATTGTGATCTGTCGAAACCTTCAGCACTTGGACTTCTCCACGCTCGATTACTCCTCTGACGAAATGCAGCCTCACATCAATGTGCTTCGTTCGCTCATGATAGGCTGAATTCTTCGACAGATGTATTGCACTTTGACTATCACATTTAACAGTGATAATTCGACCTTGAAGTTTCAGCTCCTTAGCAAAACCTTCAAGCCACAATGCTTCTTTCACAGCTTCAGTGAGGGCAATATACTCTGCTTCAGTAGTTGACAATGCTACAACCTTCTGAAGTGTTGCTTTCCAACTAATTGCCGTGCCAAACATAGTGAAAACATATCCAGAAATAGATTTTCTGGAATCCATACAACCTGCATAATCAGAGTCGACATATCCTTCTATTACTGCTTTACTATCTTCACCCAAGGCTCCACCATAAATCAGGTCTCTATTCAGAGACCCATTTATGTACCTTAGAATCCACTTCAATGCTTGCCAGTGAGCCTTTCCAGGATTCGACATGTACCTGCTTACAAGACTTACTGCATATGCTATGTCAGGTCTAGTACAAACCATATCATACATCAAAGAACCTACTATATTAGAATATGGAATGCTATTCATATAAGCTCTTTCGTCATCAGTACTGGGACACTGATCTATACTCAGCTTGAATTGAGGGTTTGTCGGAGTCACAACAGGCTTTGAATTCGACATACCAAACTTGTAGAGAATCTTCCGTAGGTATGCCTCTTGAGATAAGCATAATTTCGACTGCTTTCTATCTCTTCGGATGTCAATCCCAAGAATCCTGGATGCAGCTCCCAGATCCTTCATGTCGAATTCCTTATTGAGTTCAGCCTTCACCCTCATTACATCTTCGACATTGTTGCTTGCTATGAGAATATCATCCACATAAAGCAACAAAATAACAAATGAATTACCAGGTCGAAATCTGAAGTAAACACAGTGGTCGAACTGACTTCTAATGAAACTTATCCGTGCCATGAACTTGTCGAACCTCCTATTCCACTGTCGAGGAGATTGTTTCAGTCCATATAAAGATCTCTGCAGTTTGCACACATAATCTTCCTTCCCCTTTTCGACATACCCTTCAGGTTGCCTCATCAGGATTGTTTCATCTAGATCACCATACAAGAACGCAGTCTTTACATCCATTTGTTCCAGTTCAAGGTCGAACTGTGCCACCATGGCAAGCAACATTCGAATGGATCTGTGCTTCACAACAGGGGAAAACACATCATTGAAATCGACACCTTCTTTCTGAGTGAAACCCCTAGCGACCAACCTTGCCTTGTACCTTTTCGACGCCACTCCTTCAATTCCTTCCTTAACTTTGAAAATCCATTTACAGCTGACTAACCTTGCTCCAGCAGGTTTCTCAATCAGTTCCCAAGTGTTATTATCATGAAGAGATTTCATCTCATCATCCATGGCCTTCAGCCATTCAGTCTTATTTCGACTCCTCAGAACTTCCTTATAGTCTCTAGGTTCTTCATCTAGAACCTCACTTGCAGAGATTAAGGCATAAGCTATAAGATCTGCATATCCAAGTCTCTGAGGTGGCTTGATGACTCTTCTCTGCCTATCTCTTGCCAACAAGTAGTCATCGACAGTTTCCTCAACTTCCTCAGTATCTACTTCTTCTTCGACTTCATCTGGGATACGCAATTCAGCATCAACATGCTCCACCTCAACAGGAATCTCTCCCTGTTCCAGCTCTTCGTCAGAAATTTCTGCACTTCGATCAACATCATCAGTTTTCTTGAAAGCCATTTCAGCTTCATTGAAAACTACATCTCGACTGGTGATACACCTCCTGTGACCTGGCTCTAGGCACCATAGCCTATAAGCTTTGACTCCTTCAGGATATCCCATGAACATGCATTTTAGAGCTCTAGGTTCGACCTTGTCTTGCCTAATGTGAGCATAGGCTACGCAGCCAAATACTCTCAGTTTGTCGAGATCTGGTGGATGTCCCGACCAAACTTCTTCAGGTGTCTTCATATCTAACGCAGTCGACGGACATCTATTTATCAGATATGCTGCTGTCGAAACAGCCTCAGCCCAAAACACCTTCTTTAACCCAGCACTGGTCAACATGCATCTAACTCTTTCCAAAATAGTTCGATTAAACCTTTCAGCCAAACCGTTTTGTTGTGGAGTACTTGCAGTAGTTCTGTGCCTTGCAATACCAGAGGCAGCACAAAAACTGTCGAACGCCTCATTGCAAAATTCAAGGCCATTGTCGGTTCTCAACCTCTTAACCTTCCTGCCAGTTTGATTTTCGACCAGAGTCTTCCAACTTTTGAAATTCTCAAAAGTTTCATCCTTAGTCTTCTGGATGAGTACCCATAACTTTCTGGAATAATCATCAACTATGGATAGAAAGTACCTCGCTCCTGAATGTGATGGACACCTTGCAGGCCCCCAAAGATTAGCATGGATGTAATCAAGGGATCCATGTGTTCTTTGTTTACCTTTGTTGAACTTCACTCTACAAGATTTTCCAAGTACACAGGGTTCACAAAACTTCAGCTTTTCGACTTTGTCTCCACCAAGCAGATTTTGTTTCCCTAGTTCGACCAGACCCCTTTCACTGACATGGCCCAATCTCATGTGCCAAATTTCTGTCTTCGACAAAGGTTTCGTGGATGCAACATTTGTCGAACCACTTACAACTTCAGCCTCAAGGGTATACAAGCCTTGTTTCTTCACGCCTCTCAAGACTTCCTTCGACCCCTTCATGACTCTAAGGATACTTTTCTCTCCTTGGAAAACATATCCTTTCTTGTCGAATTCACCAAGAGAAATCAAATTCCTCTTCAAATCAGGTACATACCTAACTTCAGTCAATAACCTTATTGACTCATCATGGAGCTTGAATCTCACAGATCCAACACCAGCAATCTTGCAAGCTTTGTTGTTTCCCAGCAATACAGATCCACCATCTTGCTCACATAGTTCCTCGAACACGTCTTTGTTTGGAGTCATGTGCCAAGTGCAACCTGAATCCATAATCCACTCCTTCGTTGAGTCGCTGCTTGAAACCACAAGAACATCAGATGAGTCGAAATCATCTTGTGCAATGGCTACGTTGCCATTGTCCTTACCTCCATGATCCTTCAGGCGTTCAGGGCACACCTTTCTTGTGTGACCCTCCTTCTTACAATGATAGCATCGAATACCAGATGCCTCGCCACTGTAAGACTTCTGCTGACTTTTACCTTTCTTCTTGTCGAACTTACCATCCTTTCGCAAGAATTTTCCCTTGACGGCCAAACCTTCACCAACCGTCGAAGGTTTATGCTCCTTTCGTTCGTTCAAGTCCTTCGAATACAAGGCTGATTGAACTTCTTCAAAGGTCAGGGACTCCCTTCCATACAAGAGAGTTTCTTTGAAGTGAGCATGTGTTCTGGGCAAAGCGCACAACAGCAACAGCGCTTGATCTTCATCATCGATCTTCACATCAATATTTTCAAGATCAAGAATCAGCTTGTTGAACATATCCAACTGCTCAGCCAACACTTTGTCTTCACTCATCTTGAATGAATACAAAGCCTGCTTCAGGTAGAGTCGATTTACCAGCGATTTGGTCATGTACAAACTTTCAAGTTTCACCCATAACCCTGCTGCCGTCGTCTCCTTTGATACCTGTCGTAGAACCTTATCACCAAGGCTCAGCAAGATTGCGCTGTGGGCTTTCTCTATCATGGCCGTCTTCTCCTTCTCCGTTAACGCAGCATCCATGGCTGCGACTCCCTTCAAAGCTTCTAAACAACCCTGCTGAACCAGTAGGGCTTTCATCTTCAAGCACCACAGACCAAAATCGTTCACTACGGTGAACTTTTCAATCTCATACTTTGTTGAAGGCATCTTCTCCACGCTCACCGCACCAATTTGATGTGAAAAACGATGTCAAGAACAAAGTATAAACTGTTTCTCCGGTGATTAAGAAACACAAGGGTAAGGGAAAAGAATGAGAAACAAGAAGAACGACAAGGATTGGTTATAACTGCTATTCTTTACTTTCTCTTTGAAACAAGATTACAAGTGTTACAAGAATAACAAATAACCCTCTCACCCTAAATTAGGATTTGCCGTATCAGTGATGAGAGACTAGTATGCTATTTATAATAAACCTAACATACTAACTAATGGGCTTTTTTCACAATTACCCATTACAAGCTAACTTAGGGTACAAGCTAACTTAAACAATTGGACATAACAAACAGGCCCAATTCGATATGCTAACAAACCTAGCAATATCGACTAATGCATGTTAGAACAACTTCAACTACAACACGCACTACTTTGACAGCAGCATGCGAACAATCTTCGACCTCATGCTTATTCCCTGTCGAACCAGAAGCTACCCTAGAGTTCGTTCCAATATCTCACAAGAACAAAACAATTCTGTAGAGTACAACACACTTGCAAACCAGAAACACAAAGGAAATCCAGAACATCAATCACCAACTGGACAGTCTTCAGACTCAACATCAGAAGTTGCTTAGTCTTCATTAGACACAACATCAGATGCTGCTCAGTTGATGTGTGCTTCAGGCACAATCAGAACCTTCTTCCTAGCAATCTTCTTCTGAAGTTTAGCAATCCTCTTCTGCACAGAGAGTCTGATGTCAGCATCATCCTCAGATTCACTAGGATCCAGTCTCTTTGCTACACTTTGTTCAAGCCTATTTCCAATGGGTTCATCATCAGACTCCACATCAGAACCTATGTCAGAACTAACTTCTTGAACTTCTTGGTCAGACACAGTATCCTGGGAATTCTCATCATTCTCCTTCTCTTGCAAATTGTCAGAAGGTGACACAACAACAAACTTACATGTAGACTTTCCAGGAGTCTTTTCTTGACTGGCTTTCACAGGGTCATCAGAACCACCATCAGACTTGGATGGGGTAGACTCAGGGTGATCAACAACAACCTTAGAGGGGGACACAGTTGCATCATCATCATCTTTGATTATCTTCACATGTGTTGCATCAGATGTTGTCTTATGTCTTGCGTTCATAAGAGCAAAGTTCTTCATCCTCCTCTTGGCACAATCTTTGGATCTGTTGGTAATTTCTTCATTTAGATTCCCTATGATCAGGTCCTTATGATAATCCTTTTGGATTCTAATATTTGGACCTTTGCTTCCTTCAACAATCTTGAGTTTGGGTCTCCATTCCTTCTTCACCTTGATTTTGCTTGCAATAGGTTCCACTTTTCTTTGTTGAAAGTGCTTGGGATATCCATGCAGCTTGTAACAGAATGGCTTTATGTGCCCCTTTCTACCACAGTGATGACATACCCAAGGATGAGAATCCCTCTTGCTCTTAGATCCCTGAGGTTTCTTCTGATGTTCCATCTTAGGTTTGCCCATCATAGAATCACATGTTTTAACAGCAGCAATAAACCTTTTAGCTGAATTTTGCTTTTTGATGTTCAGAGTCCCATCAACAAATCCTATGTCATTTGGCTTCCCATGATTCTGACTCTCTAGTATTTCTTCTAGCACATCAGTAGCAGAGTTCATCATTCTGACTTGCTTCTTCATATGATCAAGTTGAGAGTTCAGCTGGGTTACCTCATCTTTGAGATCAGAAATCTGTGCTAGATGATCACTTCTTTCAGCATATAATTGACTGATAGTCTTTTTCTGATTTACTAGCAGCTTGCACATTTCTTAAAATTTAACATGCAACTTCTTGCATAAAACAATAGGATCTTTATAAGACAATTCTCCATGTGACTTCTTAACATCAATATTGGTAACATGGCCAATGCTTTTTACTTTCTTTTCCATTCTGCCAGAAAATAACTTCCCTGGACCTCACCCTAAAAACAGGCAGGGTGCCTGCTCTGATGCCAATTGAAATTCCTGGCAGGTACTTGTTCTGAACTATAAAACAGAGTCTGAAAAACACTAGTTCAGAAACAGAAAAATAAACAGACAGAAGATAAAGAACACAGTTATTTGTTAACCCAGTTCGGTGCAAACTTCACCTACATCTGGAGGATACCAATCCAGGAAGGAAATCCACTAAGTAGTATCAATTCAAAGTCCTATGACACAGCCCCTATGACAACAACCCCTGTTTCATAGCCCCCTCTCACTTAATCACTACCTGCGGTATTTCTACCGAGGAACTCCTAGATATACGAAACCCCTCTTACTTCCTACTCAAGCAATCACTGCCCCAGTGATTGTAAACTCTAACCAATCAAAGATGGAGAAACTCAGTCACTCTTGCTTAAAAGCTTTGAGTGATTACAACTCAATAAAACAACAACCAACTCTAAACACTTGAGTGGTGTACAAAAACAAAGCACAAGGCTTACAGACTCAACAAACTAAGACTCTTTTAATTCTTGAGATGAGCAAGTTCTTCAATAGCAAAGCCTTCTATTTATAAACTTCAGCAGCACATAGTTCTGAACCAAATCTTCAAAGATATACTCCCAGAATTCTTTAGAAGCAAATAGAAGCTCTTATTTATTCAGAAATATATTTTCCAAAGATTTCCTTGAAAATATATTCACAAATAATTGAATCAAATCTTCAGAACATATCTTGCGCAAAAAATAATTCCTTCTAGAAATGAAGCTTGGATAAATCTTCAATTAAATCTTCAAAAGATACTGTGAGAGATTTAACAGAATTCAGACGCAGAAATTCAGCTTCTAAAATGCAGCTTCTGAAAGTCAACAAAAGTCAGCGTCTGAAGGTCAACAGAAGTCAATGTCTGAACAGTGCGTCTGATGACCAGTTCAGCTTCTGATGAACAGTACCAGCCTCAATAAACTAAGACACTTTTAATTCTTGAGATGAGCAAGTTCTTCAATAGCAAAGCCTTCTATTTATAAACTTCAACATCACATAATTCTGAACCAAATCTTCAAAGATATACCCCCAGAATTCTTTAGAAGCAAATATAAGCTCTTATTTATTCAGAAATATATTTTCCAAAGATTTCCTTGAAAATATATTCACAAATAATTGAATCAAATCTTCAGAACATATCTTGCGCAAAAAATACTTCCTTCTAGAAATGAAGCTTGGATAAATCTTCAATTAAATCTTCAAAAGATACTGTGAGAGATTTAACAGAATTCAGACGCAGAAATTCAGCTTCTAAAATGCAGCTTCTGAAAGTCAACAAAAGTCAGTGTCTGAAGGTCAACAGAAATCAATGTTTGAACAGTGCGTCTGATGACCAGTTTAGCTTTTGATGAACAGTACCAGCGTCTGAAGACCTTCGCAGAGCGCAGTGACTTCGCAGAGCAAAGTTATCAGCTTCTGAAGTACTGTAGCTTCTAACCCAGCTTCTGAAGATGCACAAAATGAGATATTCAGCTTCTGAAGACATACTGCTTGCACATTTTGATTTTACCAAACATGTAGCCAACATTCAGATATCCAACAATCTCCCCCTTTGGCAAATTTTTGGCTAAAATCAAATTGTCCACAAAGACAAGTTCTTCACACAACAAAAATACTTAACCATGAAGAACTACACATATTTAAACATAGCACCAGAGTCAACAGTGGATAAAATGATATGTTAACACATAACAACTCCCCCTACAACCTGCAACAGTTCCTGAGGTACAGCTTCTCCCCCTAAAACACATCACTCAGGAACTCCCCCTGAACAGCTCAGCTTCTGATAGGACACACATACTCAGGAACACTCCCCCTGAAGCAAACAGATCAGCAATAGCTTCTGACCACACAGAGCACACATATATTCTCCCCCTTTTTAGCCAAAACAATTTTGACAAAACACCAGCAAACACCAGGAGCAAGAAACACAACACAGAATAGCACACAAAGAATCAGTAGCAAAACATCAGCACAGAACCCAGCTCAGCACAAGCAACATGATCAAAACCACACAGCATCCACACACCAAAGAACAAAACAATTCTGCAGAGTACAACACACTTGCAAACCAGAAACACAAAGGAAATCCAGAACATCAGTCACCAACTGGACAGTCTTCAGACTCAACATCAGAAGTTGCTTAGTCTTCATTAGACACAACATCAGATGCTGCTCAGTTGATGTGTGCTTCAGGCACAATCAGAACCTTCTTCCTAGCAATCTTCTTCTGAAGTTTAGCAATCCTCTTCTGCACAGAGAGTCTGATGTCAGCATCATCCTCAGATTCACTAGGATCCAGTGTCTTTGCTACACTTTGTTCAAGCCTATTTCCAATGGGTTCATCATCAGACTCCACATCAGAACCTATGTCAGAACTAACTTCTTGAACTTCTTGGTCAGACACAGTATCCTGGGAATTCTCATCATTCTCCTTCTCTTGCAAATTGTCAGAAGGTGACACAACAACAAACTTACATGTAGACTTTCCAGGAGTCTTTTCTTGACTGGCTTTCACAGGGTCATCAGAACCACCATCAGACTTGGATGGGGTAGACTCAGGGTGATCAACAACAACCTTAGAGGGGGACACAGTTGCATCATCATCATCTTTGATTATCTTCACATGTGTTGCATCAGATGTTGTCTTATGTCTTGCGTTCATAAGAGCAAAGTTCTTCATCCTCCTCTTGGCACAATCTTTGGATCTGTTGGTAATTTCTTCATTTAGATTCCCTATGATCAGGTCCTTATGATAATCCTTTTGGATTCTAATATTTGGACCTTTGCTTCCTTCAACAATCTTGAGTTTGGGTCTCCATTCCTTCTTCACCTTGATTTTGCTTGCAATAGGTTCCACTTTTCTTTGTTGAAAGTGCTTGGGATATCCATGCAGCTTGTAACAGAATGGCTTTATGTGCCCCTTTCTACCACAGTGATGACATACCCAAGGATGAGAATCCCTCTTGCTCTTAGATCCCTGAGGTTTCTTCTGATGTTCCATCTTAGGTTTGCCCATCATAGAATCACATGTTTTAACAGCAGCAATAAACCTTTTAGCTGAATTTTGCTTTTTGATGTTCAGAGTCCCATCAACAAATCCTATGTCATTTGGCTTCCCATGATTCTGACTCTCTAGTATTTCTTCTAGCACATCAGTAGCAGAGTTCATCATTCTGACTTGCTTCTTCATATGATCAAGTTGAGAGTTCAGCTGGGTTACCTCATCTTTGAGATCAGAAATCTGTGCTAGATGATCACTTCTTTCAGCATATAATTGACTGATAGTCTTTTTCTGATTTACTAGCAGCTTGCACATTTCTTAAAATTTAACATGCAACTTCTTGCATAAAACAATAGGATCTTTATAAGACAATTCTCCATGTGACTTCTTAACATCAATATTGGTAACATGGCCAATGCTTTTTACTTTCTTTTCCATTCTGCCAGAAAATAACTTCCCTGGACCTCACCCTAAAAACAGGCAGGGTGCCTGCTCTGATGCCAATTGAAATTCCTGGCAGGTACTTGTTCTGAACTATAAAACAGAGTCTGAAAAACACTAGTTCAGAAACAGAAAAATAAACAGACAGAAGATAAAGAACACAGTTATTTGTTAACCCAGTTCGGTGCAAACTTCACCTACATCTGGAGGATACCAATCCAGGAAGGAAATCCACTAAGTAGTATCAATTCAAAGTCCTATGACACAGCCCCTATGACAACAACCCCTGTTTCATAGCCCCCTCTGACTTAATCACTACCTGCGGTATTTCTACCGAGGAACTCCTAGATATACGAAACCCCTCTTACTTCCTACTCAAGCAATCACTGCCCCAGTGATTGTAAACTCTAACCAATCAAAGATGGAGAAACTCAGTCACTCTTGCTTAAAAGCTTTGAGTGATTACAACTCAATAAAACAACAACCAACTCTAAACACTTGAGTGGTGTACAAAAACAAAGCACAAGGCTTACAGACTCAACAAACTAAGACTCTTTTAATTCTTGAGATGAGCAAGTTCTTCAATAGCAAAGCCTTCTATTTATAAACTTCAGCAGCACATAGTTCTGAACCAAATCTTCAAAGATATACTCCCAGAATTCTTTAGAAGCAAATAGAAGCTCTTATTTATTCAGAAATATATTTTCCAAAGATTTCCTTGAAAATATATTCACAAATAATTGAATCAAATCTTCAGAACATATCTTGGGCAAAAAATAATTCCTTCTAGAAATGAAGCTTGGATAAATCTTCAATTAAATCTTCAAAAGATACTGTGAGAGATTTAACGGAATTCAGACGCAGAAATTCAGCTTCTAAAATGCAGCTTCTGAAAGTCAACAAAAGTCAGCGTCTGAAGGTCAACAGAAGTCAATGTCTGAACAGTGCGTCTGATGACCAGTTCAGCTTCTGATGAACAGTACCAGCGTCTGAAGACCTTCGCAGAGCGCAATGGCTTCGCAGAGCAAAGTTATCAGCTTCTGAAGTACTGTAGCTTCTAACCCAGCTTCTGAAGATGCACAAAATGAGATATTCAGCTTCTGAAGACATACTGCTTGCACATTTTGATTTTACCAAACATGTAGCCAACATTCAGATATCCAACAGCCTTTAGTAAGAGTATGCTTTGTATGTATTTTAATTGTTGTTGGTATGAAATATTATGAAATAAAGGAAGTCCATCCAACGAATTTGCAGATTCAGAAAAGGTGGGACACAGTAGTAAGGTTACTTGAAATACTTGTAACAAAGGTAATAAATGAATTGTAATTTAGCTAGAGATAGATACAATTTCTTGTCAAAATGTCGTATAAATTGTATCTATCTCGTGTATCTCATTTACAACCTTTTTTAGGTAATATACAATTGTACCTCATGAGTATCAATATGCTCTTTATTTCTGCTAAGGCTTTGTTTGGGAGTTGGGTTTTGAAGGGGAGGGGAGGGGAGGGAAGGGAAGGCTTGTGGAGAGATAATCCCTTGTTTGGGAGTTTAAAAAAAACAAGGAAAGGTTTTGAAGGGTTTTGAACGGCTTATTTGATCCAATTTCAGTTCCCTCATATTGGAGGTTTTGGGGGGTTAAACATACAAATTGACAATTTTAACCTTTTTAAAATTAATAACGAAATTTATACCCAAAATAAATGAATTATTACGAAATAATAGGAAATATAATATATATATATAGTGAAATTAATTTGTTATTATTGTATCAATTTTTAATAAAATTATAAAAAAAAACTACAGATTTTTAATTTTTTTTCATATTAAGATTTGTTATAATATTGGTAAAAAAAAGTCAAATTATTTTAAGAAGACAAGGAGTATTCCTAAAAAAAGGGTAAAATAGTAAAATTATCACATAAGCCATTCATTTCCTTTCCTTGTTGGTTTTTTAACTCCCAAATAAGGAGAAGGTTTTCCCTCTTTTTCCTCTTCCCTCCCCTCCCTTCCCTTTCCCTCGTAAGCCTTTCCTTCCCCTCTCCTCAAAACTTGCAAACAAAGCCTAAGGATATGACTTTCCTCTGTTTGATGAATGTATATGAAATTGTAACCTCTGTTTGAAAGCATAAGTAAATTTTGATTGGTAACAATTTATGCTAAGATAATTCAAATTAATTTTACTTTTCGTCATTTAAATTTTACTCAAAATTTATTGTTGTCCATTATCTTTTAAAAAATTCATTTTGGTACAAAACATATTCAAAAGCCAATAAAAAAAGTTGAAGTCCCCGTGAGCTTAGCTCAGTTGATAGAGACATTGCATAATATATGCAAGGACCGGGGTTCGACCTTGGACACCTCACTTCTCCATATTTAAAATGTGTGAGCTCCGACCACTAGGCTACTAGTGTATTAGTCCATAAGTCTTAGTTTTGCGAACTGTTGAGTCTTTTGGTGTTGGCTGCATGTTTTGACAAAACCAATGTGTTGAATAGAAGCATCTCCATGATTAGAACAATTCTTCAGTTACAAGTTTTCTCATTTGAAGCTGTTCAGAAGCTGGAAATGCCATCAGAAGCTGAATGCCTCATCAGAAGCACTGTAGCACTTCAGAAGCTGTTTCAGGTTCTGATGCCCACGTTGACTTCTGTTGACTTCATCAGAAGCTGGCTATTTTCAAGATATTTCTACGCGAATCTTTGCAAGATATGCTAAGGGTTTATTATGGATTAATACTTCTAGAATACTGATTGATTTGTGGAAGATCTAATGAAGATTTGGTTCGTATTTATGAAGATCATATTTTTCAGAAGAAATCTTTGAAGAAATACATTGCAGAATTATATGTTGAATTATATGTTTCCTAATTGAGCTTTGCATAAATTAGAAACATATCAATTCAGAAGATTTGAACCAGTTTAATTCTGATTGCTGAAGATTATAAAAGGAGGTTGCTGCTATGTTTTGAAGACTTACGAAGAACAGAGTATTATTCAGAGAATAGAGTCTTTGTTTTAAACTTAGAGTTTTTATTGTGCACCACTCATTGTTTGAGTTGGTTTAGGATTGTTATTGAGTTGTAACTTCATTCTAAGCCTGTAGGTACGAATGAAGGTTTGTTGTTGAAATTTTATTCAAAAACAGGGTAGTGTTAAGGGTTGTTTAAGTGACTGGGTTGCAGTTGCTTGAATAGGAAGATAGTGGTTTCTATTACTCAGAGTTGGGTAGAAGTCTGACTAGGTGGAGGTTAATTGCTTGGGATAGGAACTGGGAGTCAGTGTCTGAGTCTTAAGGATTAAATCCAATAGTGGATTTCCTTCCTGGATTGGTATCCCCCAGAGTAGGAGGTGTTTACTCCGAACTGGGTTAACAAACCTTGTGTGTTCTTTAGCTTTCCTGAACTTTATTTTCTGCTCTTGCATTGTGTTTACTTGTGCTCTGTTTTTGCAATTTATTGTGCCCTGCGTATTGTTCAGAACCTGTTTGGTTCAGAACCTGATAACCTTGTCTTGTTGCCTGGCCAGAAATTTCACGAACAAATATACCAAAATTGTTAGGCTAAACGTTGTGACCGAGATGCCCTAGTGTGTAAATTTTTTAATGTCTACTGTCATTTCATTTGTCTTCTACAAAAAATAAAACGACTGTGTATCATCAAATAAAAGCTGACTCCTCAAATAAAGGAATTGGACCTTACACTTGAATCATAGTTGGGAGAGTTGGCATGTGAGATGCAAGCATTAGGCATCCACATATCATATTACAATGCAATTGAAGAAAGAAGGAAAAAAAAACTAATTGGCGTATATTACATAAAGCAAATAAAAAAAGGAAAAACGAAATGGATATGTAGAAGGACCTAGCTAGTTTACTCAGTAATGCACTTCTTTTGTTTTTTATTTTAAATTTTTGAAAATCGTTTTATAAAATAGTTTTTAAAATTAATATGATAGTGGCTATACTTTGAAGTTGCATGCCTCCAAAACTGTTGTTCCACTCCCTCTCATGTCAATATTTTTGTTAGGAAAAATAATACTCCCTCTTCCTCATTTTCCTTTTTTCTCAGTCTCAAAATAATTGTCACATTAGAATATTAATGAAACATTTATTATTTTTTTACACTATTACCCTTTTTTATTAAATTTAATAAATAATTTGATCTTTAGAATAATATTTTTGCAGAATTAATTTTTTTCACTTTAGAATATCAATATCGACTATAAGCAATTTAACCTAACAAAAAAAATTAATTCTGCAATTAAATTGTGAAAATCAGAACGAATAAGTCCTACATCATCAAGTAATTTGAAAAATCCTAATCAGTTTGATGAACATCCCTGAAAATTATTATCAATAATATATGCCTAGTATTTTATCTCAATGTATCAGTTTAATATAAAAGATTAAGATAGAATGGTGTTTCTGTGGTCTCTTGTTTTTTTAGTACAGTTTCTTTTCTTGTACTCATTGTTCTCTTTCATAATTACTACATGTTTTCCTTTAATCCAGCCAAAGTGTCATATAGATGAAAGCCATACCTTGCTGCAATTTAAGGAAGACTTTATCTTTTTGAATCAATAAGGAAGACTTCATCATATCTATAAGTTTGCCTCATGGAATCCTCTAAGTAATCCAAAAACAGCATCTTGGAATGGCATTAAATGTGATGAGCATAAAAATCATCTATAACTTAGTGATTCACATTGATCTTAATAGAAGCCAACTCTAAGGTATGTGATTTGTATGTTGTTAAACTGTTGTTAGTGTGACATATTATGCAAACTAGTTGGGGCAAGGTGGTCTTCGTCAAGATTAATTGAAAGACTTGTAACAAAGGTTCTGAATTAGTTGTAATTTACCGATTATTAAAGAGAGGAGAAATCAAACAAGGTAGGTCTCTTTAGGTTTGCGACGTCTTAAAACGAGTTGAATTTGAAAGCAATAGTGAAATTTAAATTTAAAATAATTCTCTTTAGGTTCCTCAGGTATCATTCTCATACACTCGTACTTATTATATTTCTAAACTTTACACACGAAACTGGAGAAAAAGTGATAGTTAAATAACCCAAATAATCAAATTTGTTACACATCATCTAAAATCCATGTTGTCACCCCTAGAAATATAAAATCCATGAGGAGAGCTTGTTAATGGAGTTTTTTTTTTTTCGGTCGTGGTGAGGATGTGGTGATGATGACGATGAATATTGGTTTTTTATAGTGTCTTCTCCAGTGGACCGGTTGTCGAGTGGTGGTTGAATCCGAAGGAGTGTTAGATTAAGTCTTTGTTTAGGTGTTTAATTGGGCTCAACTCTGGTGATGACAAATTGAAGTTATATTTTCAGGGTTTTGATCGGTGGGATGATTTTTTAGAGGGGTTATGGTGAGCAGTAGTCAGTAGGTAACTGGAATTAGTTTTTGTGGTCACTCGCGAGGAAGTGTGGGGGTTTGACCTTGTTTTAGGTGTTAGACTTTGGCTTTGGTGGTTAGATTTCTTATTGGTGTTGATGGTAGCCATCAATTTAGGTGTGGTCTGTATTAGTGTTGTTATGATCTTCTCTTGAGTGTTCCGTCTATATACAACACCTTTGTTTTATAGTTTCTGTCTTGTGCAGAAATTTGGTTATTAATAAATTTTGTCGTTAAAAATAAATTGTCTCCTACCGTATATATCTATCTATTGACAAAGTATCACTAACAATATCAAAGAGTAATGATATTTACCTAATTATTTGATGACAACTTTTGTGACAACCTTATCTTTCTCTCTTCTTATTGGTTAAAAACAATAGAGAGAGAAAAAAAGTAAGAGAGAATAAAAACATAATACATATAAATTCTGCTGTCAATATATGAGGATCTCGTTGTGGCTTGTAAGCATTTTTGTAACACTCTTTAAGAGTTGAAGTCTATCCTAAGAGCTCATGAAATTCAACTCAAAGTCATGGACCTTCATTTATCAATAAAAAATTTAAGTTCCACAAATTGTTGATTGAAATAATAGTAGTGAAAGTACGTAAAATCGAATATGAAGTTTGTGGATGATAGTAAAAGAATCCTCACTAAATGACAAATCATTAAATAGACCTTGTTTTGACAAAAATCAAATAGAGCTTGTACCGTATGGGCCACGGAATTGTTGAAAGATATCATATTATGTTAGATTGAAGTCCTTGTATAAAATGCATGTGTTATGAAACTATATAGCATAACAAATAAAATGAAGTATGAAAACAGCACAAAAAGTTGACTAGAAAACATTTTCATGTTACAAATGTCAAATGTCGTGTGACTTGGTATGTTTGTATATGCATTCAAATGAGTATAAGAACCACCTAATGTGTGTCTAGTATTTTATCTGTGAATGTTTCAGCTTAAATTATTAACATAAAATGGGGTTTGTGTGGTCTCTTGTTTTGTTAGTACAGTTTCTTTTCCTTTATTCATTGTACTCTTTCATATTTACTACATGTTTTCCTCAAATTCAGCCAAAGTGTCACCAATATGAAAGCCATGCCTTGTTACAATTTAAGGAAGGCTTTAACATCAACAAGAATGCCTCCGAGTACCCACTCAGTTATCCAAAAACAACATCTCGGAATTCCAGCACAGATTGCTGCTCATGGGATGGCATTAAATGCCATAAGCACACAAATCAAGTGATTCAGGTTGATCTTAGTAGCAGCCAACTCTATGGTACATTGAACAAAGGTCTGATAATCCTCAAGGTTAGGTTTGTAAGCTCCCCCTGATTCTTATCCATGTTAATTAAACTCAACTTAAAACAATCAAGTGAAATTATCACTTAAAATTATAAATAACTTGCTGACTTCAGGTTCTGAGGTTTGTAAGCTCTCCCCCTAAGTCTGATAATCCACATGATGAGTTTTGTAAGCTCCCTGAGTCTTATCCAAGTTATTTTAAATTCATTTTACTCACTAAGAGTAATGTATATCTCACAAAATTAATTCAGAGGCTAAGAGTTAAAAACAGTTCTCATAAGTTAATTTCATTCAGAACTTAACTTATGTTCAAAGCCTCAGGTCTTAATGGCCTTTTACTCCCCTTTCATATGCAAATTACTGACAGAATTTAACTTATATTTTGAGCTCAGGAGCTTAATACTTGTTTTACATTTCTCCCCCTTTTGTCATCAACAAAAAGTTTTAGAAAAGAAAAATTTCAGAAAAATTTCTCCCCCTTTTTAAGAGAGTTTGAAAAACATGTGAGATAATCATGCAATCAAATAGATAATCAAGCAGCAAAGATGAGAATCAGAGCAGACTTGATCAGACATGAGTATATGACATTGCATTTGAAAAATAGAATGATGTTTCAGAAGCAGAAAAAGATAGTTCAAAGCTTTTGATCAGAGCATTCTTTGATCAGACACAGCTGTTCAGTATACCTTATTCAATATCACTGAACTATTTTGAGACAAAATGGTTCAGATCATATACCTACTTGAAAGTTTTAGCACTCTTGAGCTTATATCAGAACCTGATACCAAAACTGGTTCAGTGCTGATACCAAGATATAACATATGGTTTAGTGCTGCTGAATTCTTTCAGACAAGGAGACTGATACCAAATTTACAAGAGTTTTGAAAACCTGAACATTGTCTGATACAAATTGAGCACTTGAGAAAAAAAAAGTGTCTGTGTTAAAACATATGAAAACAGACTGAAATTGTTTGTTAAGCAATTTCAGCATTTGATACCAAAACAGAAAATCGCATTTTTATATTGATGACTTTGGGAGAGACAAAGTATAACTTTCAAAGCTTTAAATCATCATTGCCCTGGTTATACTTATCAGATTCTGACCAAACATTAGATTTCTATCAGATTCAGAAGTCAGAAAATCCAGGTGCTGAACCTTCAGACTCTGAAGTTTTTCAGGCTTAACTTTCTTCAGACTCTCAGAAAATGAGTGTCTGATAAGTCTTAGCTTCTGATAAACTTAGAATCTTAGTTTTTCATTCAGATTCAAGCATATTTTCAAGAGATAAAATGCATGTTCAGATTCTTTTTGATAAAAATGAATCTTTCTTCTGTTAGGGGTTTTGTGAATATGTCAGCCCATTGATGATCAGTATCAATGAACTGAATATCCAGAACTCCCTTCTGAACATAATCTCTTATAAAATGATGTTTTATTTCTATATGCTTGGCTCTAGAATGCAGAATTGGATTTTTAGACAGACATATTGCAGCAGTATTATCACAATAAATTGGAATGTTATCTGCATGAATCTGATAATCCTCTAATTGATGTTTCATCCAGAGCAGTTGTATGCTACAACTTGCAGCTGAGATGTATTCTGCTTCAGCTGTTGACAAAGCAATGGTTGTTTGTCTCTTGCTGGCCTAGGATATCAGATTTTCACCCAGAAACTGACAGTTTCCACTGGTGTTTCTTTCAATCCTGTCCCCAGCATAATCAGCATCACAGAATCCAACTAGCTTGTAATTTAAAGATTGCTTATACATAAGTCCCAAATTAGTTGTTCCTTTCAGATACCTAAAGATTCTCTTGACAGCAGTCATATGAGATTCTCTAGGATCTGACTGGAATCTAGCACACAGACAGACACTAAACAAAATATCTGGCCTAGAAGCAGTTAAGTATAAAAGAGAACCTATCATACCTCTATACAACTTCTGATCTACTTTTGAGCCATTGTCCTCTTTGCTTAAGGTGCAGGTAGGATGCATTGGTGTTGTCATCAGCTTACAGTCATCAAGCTGGAACTTCTTCAGAAGCTCCTTTGTGTATTTGGACTGATAAACATAAACACCATCTTTGCATTGGTTGATTTGAATTCCCAAGAAGAATTTCAACTCTCCCATCATGCTCATTTCAAATTCATCCTGCATTAACTTAGAAAACTCTTTGCAAAGAGAGGTATTAGTAGAACCAAATATGATATCATCAACATATATTTGCACAATTAAGATTTCTTTCTTAACAGTTCTTCTAAAGAGTGTATTATCAACTTGACCTCTTACAAAATCATTTTTAATCAAGAAATTGCTCAGTCTTTCATACCAAGCTCTGGGAGCTTGTTTCAAACGATATAAAGATTTCTTAAGTTTAAAAACAAAATCTGGATTTTTAACATCTTCAAAACTAGGAGGTTGTTTAACATACACTTCTTCAGAAATTACACCATTTAAGAAAGCACTCTTAACATCCATTTGGTACAAGATGATATCATGATTAACAACATAAGAAAGAAGTAACCTGATTGCTTCCAGTCTTGCAACTGGAGTAAAAGTCTCAGTGTAATCAATTCCTTCTTGCTGGCTGTAGCCTTGAGCTACCAATCTTGCCTTGTTTCAGATCACTTCTCCTTGTTCATTAAGCTTGATCCTGAACACCCATTTTGTTCCAATGATGTTCTTATGATCAGGTCTTGCAACTAGATCCCAGACATCATTCCTTTGAAACTGGTTCAGTTCTTCCTGCATTGCTACAATCCAGCCATCATCTTCAAGTGCTTCATCAGCTGTTGTGGGCTCAATCATGGATATCAGGCCAAGCATAGACTCATTCTGACTGAATGCTGATCTTGTCTTCCTTGGACTGTTCTTGTTCCCAATGATCAGCTCCTCAGGATGTGAAGACTTGTACTTGAATGAGGTTCTGGGTGGATTAGCTTCTGAAGAACCATCAGGGATTTGTTCAGAACCATGCTGGTATTGATTTGCTTCAGGAGTAGTGTTATTATCAGAGAGTTTCTCAGATTCTTCATCATTTCCAGCTTCTAAACCTTCTTCAGACTCTGAACTGGGTTCAGGTTCTGAAGGTTCTTCTGAGAGTCTGACATCTGCAAAACTCTCAACCAGCTCTGGTATTTCATTACCAGGCTTCTTATCATCAAATATAATATGTATAGCTTCTTCAACAACATGTGTTTCAGAATTATACACCCTGTATGCTTTAGATCTCTCTGAGTAACCTAAAAAGGTACCCTTTTGAGCCTTAGCATCAAATTTCTTTAGGTAGATCTTATTGTTTAGTATGTAACAGGTACAACCAAACTGATGAAAATAAGAAATACTTGGTTTTCTTCCTGTAAACAGTTCATATGCTGTTTTATTCAGAATAGGTCTGATATAGATCCTGTTCTGAATATAACATGCTGTGTTTGCAGCTTCTGCCCAAAAGTACTTAGCAATTTTGGATTCATGGATCATGGTTCTGGCCATTTCTTGCAAAGATCTGTTCTTTCTCTCTACAACTCCATTTTGTTGTGGAGTTCTAGGAGATGAGAACTCATGGAGAATTCCATGATCTTCACAAAAATTTTCAAAAGGTTCATTTTCAAATTCCCCACCATGATCACTTCTGACTTTTAAAATTTTGAAATCAGTTTCATTTTGTACTTGTTTGCAGAATTTGTAAAACACATCATATGTTTCATTTTTAGTTCTAAGGAACTTAACCCAAGTCCACCTACTATAATCATCAACAATTACAAGTCCATACTTCTTCCCATTGATTGAAGTTGTTCCAACAGGACCAAACAAATCAATGTGAAGGAGTTCTAAAGGTTTTGAGGTGGAAACAATGTTTTTAGACTTAAAAGAAGTTTTTGAAAACTTTCCAATTTGGCATGCACTACACAGTGCATTTGAGTGATAGTCAATTTTAGGTAAGCCTCTGACAAGCTGTAACTTGCTAAGCTTAGAGACGAGTCTCCAGTTAGCATGTCCCAACCTTTTGTGCCATACCCATTTCTCATCACTCACAGACAGAAGGCAAACTACCTTCTGCTGAACCAATTCAGAAAAATTGATTTTATAAACATTGTTTTTCCTGTTTCCTTTGAACACTACAGACTTATCTTTGTTGTTAATTACAGTACAAGTGTTCTTATTAAACAGGACTTCATAATCACTATCACATAATTGACTTATGCTAAGTAGATTATGTCTCAGTCCTTCTACCAGCCAAACATCATCAATGTACAGAGAGGAATTACCTATCTTACCAGTACCAATGATCTTTCCTTTCCGACTTCCTCCAAACCCCACAGTTCCTCCCTCTTTCAGAGTCAGGGTTTGGAACATAGACTTGTCTCCTGTCATATGATGCGAACATCCACTGTCCAGGTACCAGGACCTTTCCTTTTCTCTGGATGACAAGCATATCTGCAATAGAAATGATCTCAGACTTAGGTACCCAGATTTTCATGGGTCCTTTGGGGTTAGTCCTGAAAGGTTTTGGCTTTTTCATCTTGTGTCTGAAGTTATAATATTCAGACTTGTTTTGATACTTTGGATATGAATCCTTATATCTTGAATAAGTCTGAGTTCTAGAACCTGAGTTCTTCAGAACCTGAGTTCTCAAAGGCCCGGACTCAGATTTCTTCAGAACCTGAGACTTGAAAGTGTTTGGTTTTGATTTGTTTAGAGTCTGAACCATTGAGTACTTTGGTTCTGATCTCTTCAGAATTCTAACTTTGTTAGCTTCAGACACAAGGTAAGCTTCAGTTTTACCTTTCTTAAAACAATCAGAAGCACAAGACAGATTAGCTTTCTTTTGCTTGCTTTGCTTGACATTCTGAGATTGAAAATGTTTTGCATTGACTGGTTTAGTAGTTTTTGAAGTTTTCATAAACTCCGTCTTAGAAAAATTTGAGTTTGAATTTTTCAGACTCTGAGACTTACTAGTTTCAGGTTCTGAACTCTTCAGACTCTGAACATTTTCAGGTTTAGAGTCTGATTTTCTCTTACTCTTAGGCTTAGGACCTTTTGGCTTAGATTTAGGCAAGGTTTTAACATCTGCCTTCATCTTACCCTTAGGTTCAGAAGCTTTAGAGTCTGAGCAGATCAGAACTTCAGACTCAGTCTCAGTTTCTGCTATTTTCAATTTCTCAGAACAGTCAGAAGCAGGCACAAAGCATATTTCATTGCTTTTCATAATATTTTCAGAACAAGAAGGTGTGTTTGATTCATTTGAAAGTTTGAATGAATCATTGTTAAATCCAATACCTTCACCTTTGTTTCTGTAAATACTATAAATCATAGAAGCAACTTTACTTCTATTGATTCCAGTTAAAATGAAGTCCTGAAGAGCAATTTCATGTTCATTAGGAATTGCTTCAGGTTTCTTATGAGCCTCATCTATGAGTTCTTTAACTTCTTCATCAAACTCAATTATTTGATTCTGAAGTTTAAGATTTTCCTTAGACAGCAAGTTAGTTTTATTTTTCAAGGATTTTATTTCTCCTAACTTGCTTTTGAGATGACTCATAAGATCTTTAACTGTTTCAATTAATTCAGATCTAGTGAGTTCAGAATATACCTCATCTTCATCATCTAAGTCTGAACAAGATTCTGCATCAGAAAATGCAGTTGCCATCAAGGCCAGGTTTGCTTCCTCTTCATCAGACTCAGACTCATTGTCCAGATCATCCCATGTTGCCATGAGACTCTTTTTAAGTTTGTTTCTGAAGTTACTAGACTTTGAGCTGGGCTTCCTTGCTTTCTCTTTAGAATTTTCCTTCTGAAGATCAGGGCAGTCAGCAATAAAATGTCTAGGCTTCTTACAGTTGTAGCAGCCCTTCTGATCTTCCCTCTTTGAACTAGATCCTTTAAAGTTACTGCTTCTGTTAGAGAATTTTTTCTTTCTATCCATTAGATACTGAATTCTTTTAGAAAGCATTGCAAGCTCATCAGCATCTGAATCTTCTTCAGAATTTCCCTCAGGAAATTCTTCTTCAGATTCAATAGCTTTCAAAGCTTTAGCAGGCTTTCTTTTAGATTTCAGAGCTAATGATTTTGGTTCTGTAATAGACTCATCCTCATTAAGTCCCAGTTCATGCACCTTGAGGGAGCTTATAAGATCCTCAATACTTAAAGTATTCAGATCCTTAGCTTCCTCAATAGCAGTCACCTTGGGTCTCCATTTAGATGGCAGACTTCTCAAGATTTTATTCACATGATCAGCTGTGGTATAACTCTTCTTCAGAATCTGAAGTCCAGAAACCAGAGTCTGAAATCTTGAGAACATTGTCTCAATATTTTCATCCTCTTTCATTCTGAACAATTCATATTGCTGAACAAGAATGTTAGCCTTAGCTTCTCTAACTTTTTTGTTACCTTCATAGTTAGAGCAGAGGGATGTGAATATAGCTTTGGCTGTTGACTTGTCACTCAGCTTCTGATACTCAGTGTGAGGTAGGGAATCCACAATGATTCCTCTCACATTGTGATGCTTCCTATAAATCTTTCTTTCTACATCACTCAAAGCTCTTCTGTTGACAGCAACACCTTCTTCATCAACTGGAATTGTGATTCCATCTTCAATAATATCCCATAGTGAATCATCAATACCAATTATATGACTGTACATTTTACTCTTCCACCATGAGAACTTTTCTGGGTCACCAGTAAACATTGGGGGTTTATTGTGTGACCTGGATTTTCTATCATCTGTACCATAGTCATATTGTGCAGAAGTATGTCTACCACCAGGAGGAGGAGGTGGAGGTGGAGGGGAACCACTAGATGACATGTTTTTCTCAGGATCAAGACTGACACACTGTTAAGTGTTAATATCAGAACCGGAGCTCTGATACCAACTGAAGGTGAGAAAAACACACAAGAAGGGGGGGGGGGGGGGTTGAATTGTGTGGACTCAAAAACTTGGTTTCTTTTCTTCTCAAAACTTAAGACAAGTACAGAAGCTGGTTCTGAACCTTTTTCAAAGAGTATATGCAGCGGATTAAAAACAAAGAGAGAAGGAAAGAGAGGACACACAGTGTTTTTATACTGGTTCCTTCCACGAGTTGGAAGTAGTCCAGTCCCCTTGTTACTAACAAGAGATTTTAATTATAATCAGATGATTACAATTGCTCAACCACAAAGGAAGAGACTTCCAGTTGCTCAACCACAAAGGAAGAGGCTTCTAGTGCTCAAGACACTAAGTCAAGAGGCTTCCCAATGCTCAGACCACAAAGGAATGCGACTTCCTGCTCAGACCACAAAGGAATGAGATTGCAACTTGCTCAAAACACTTAGTAATGAGGCTTATGATGCTTAGTACGCAGACTAAGACTTAAACCAAACTGATTTACAAAGAAGGTAAGTTTGGGTTGAACACTTGATAAAATATCAGAGGTGTTCACTTAATACAACTCAGGGTAAGACTCTTAACCTTAAGAAATTCTAAGATACAAAGATTGAAAGAATTTCTAAGTGTTTGGTGAACTGCAATTTCTGGACAGCAAAACAGAGCAAGTTTCAGACAGTTTTTGTTCCGAGAGTCTTAGCAAAATTCTTCTTCAATTCTTCTTCCTTATATAGAGGGAATTAGAGCTGTTGAAGATTTGCAGAAATTAAGCAAAGAGCCGTTGCAAATTGAGAGCTAGGCCAGGCTGAAATGCGAGCTAAACTTCAGCAAAAATCAGAGTGTAGCAGCCATTTTTGAATTTCCTTTCCTTAAAAGCTGGGGAATGTTTGGGTCAGGGAGACAACTGTTCCATTGGGGGCGTTCTGACACTGCAGGCATTAAATTCTGAAGGAAATTTTCCAGGTCAGACTTCAGAAGCTTCTGCGTGAACAGTACTTCAGAAGCTCTTCTTCAGACTCAGACTTCAGAAGCACTGTTCATCAGAAGCTGGTCTTCAGACGTTGACTTTTGTTGACCTTCAGACGCACTGTTCATCAGACGTTGACTTTCGTTGACCCTCAGACTCAGACTTCAGACGCTGCCTTCAGACTCAAGCTTCAGACTCAGCCTTCAGACGCACCTTCAGACTCAGTCTTCAGACACACTCTTCAGACCCAGTTTTCTTTCAAACTTGTAACTTGGTTTCTAAGCTTTCCTTTCTTGCTCTAAGCTTGTTCTTCCATAACCATTATCAATTACCAATCATTAAGAACGTGGTTCTGCATAACTTGAACAAAGCATTAACAAATACCAATTTTCTATTTAACACTTTGTTATCATCAAAACCTTAAAGAGAGATGTTTATACAAATTGTTCCAACAATCTCCCTCTTTATCCAAAAGAGAGTTGTTTCACACATTTTGTTCCAACAATCTCCCCCTTTTTGATGATGACAAACATAAGTATTAATCAGAAAATTGTTGTTAACTTAATTAACAAGTTAACTGCAGGGTGTGAGGTTTGTAAGCTCCCCCTGAGTCTGATCCATGTTAATTAAGTTCAGTTTAAATCACAAATGTGAAAATTTCAGAATTGTTATTAAGTTTGATTAACAAACTGACTTCAGGAGAGGTTTGTAAGCTCCCCCTAGGTCTGATAATCCTCAAGGTTAGGTTTGTAAGCTCCCCCTGATTCTTATCCATGTTAATTAAACTCAACTTAAAACAATCAAGTGAAATTATCACTTAGAATTATAAATAACTTGCTGACTTCAGGTTCTGAGGTTTGTAAGCTCTCCCCCTAAGTCTGATAATCCACAGGATGAGTTTTGTAAGCTCCCTGAGTCTTATCCAAGTTATTTTAAATTCATTTTACTCACTAAGAGTAATGTATATCTCACAAAATTAATTCAGAGGCTAAGAGTTAAAAACAGTTCTCATAAGTTAATTTCATTCAGAACTTAACTTATGTTCAGAGCCTCAGGTCTTAATGGCCTTTTACTCCCCTTTCATATGCAAATTACTGACAAAATTTAACTTATATTTTGAGCTCAGGAGCTTAATACTTGTTTTACATTTCTCCCCATTTTGTCATCAACAAAAAGTTTTAGAAAAGAAAAATTTCAGAAAAATTTCTCCCCCTTTTTAAGAGAGTTTGAAAAACATGTGAGATAATCATGCAATCATATAGATAATCAAGCAACAAAGATGAGAATCAGAGCAGACTTGATCAGACATGAGTATATGACATTGCATTTGAAAAATAGAATGATGTTTCAGAAGCAGAAAAAGATAGTTCAAAGCTTCTGACCAGGGCATTCTTTGATCAGACACAGCTGTTCAGTATACCTTATTCAATATCACTGAACTATTTTGAGACAAAATGGTTCAGATCATATACCTACTTGAAGGTTTTAGCACTCTTGAGCTTATATCAGAACCTGATACCAAAACTGGTTCAGTGCTGATACCAAGATATAACATATGGTTTAGTGCTGCTGAATTCTTTCAGACAAGGAGACTGATACCAAATTTACAAGAGTTTTGAAAACCTGAACATTGTCTGATACAAATTGAAGTTATCATACAACAAGGCAGGACAACATCATACAACATTACATAACAAGGCAAGACAACATCATACTGAGCTTAGAAGCTTTTTGGGTTTGGCTGGTTATTACAGGAGGTTCATATTAGGTTTTTTGAAGTTGTCTCTACCTTTGACGCAGTTAACTTGGAAGGGTCAGGCGTTTGTTTGGGATGCTAAGTGCGTAGAGAGTTTCCAAGAGCTGAAGAAGAGGTTGATATTAGCGTCAATTTTGATTTTGCCGAATGTGAATGAGTCTTTTGTGGTGTATTTTGATGCATCTAAGATGGGATTAGGCGGAGTGCTTATGCAGAACGAACAAGTTGTAGCGTATGCTTCGAGGTAGTTGAAGGTACATGAGAGGAATTACCCAACCCATGATTTTGAATTGGCAGCAGTAGTATTTGTACTTAAGATTTGGAGGCACTATTTGTTTGGTTCGAAGTTTGAAGTTTTCAGCGATCACAATAGTTTGAAGTATTTGTTTGATCAGAAGAAGTTGAATATGAGGCAGAGGCGTTGGATGGAATTTCTTAAGGATTATGATTTTAAGTTGAGTTATCATCTAGGAAAAGCTAATGTGGTAGCAGATGCGTTGAGTCAGACATCTTTGCATATGTCGGCACTTATGGGGAATGAATTGGAATTAGTGGAGCAGTTCAGAGATTTAAGCTTAGTGTTTGAGTTGATGCCGAATGGTGTGAAGTTGGGATTGTTGAAGTTGTCAAGTAATATTTTGGAGGAAATCAAAGAAGGTCAGAGAGTGGACTTGGAACTTGTAGATCGGTTGGTGTCGATTAATCAAGGTAAGGCAGAAGACTTTAGAGTGGATGAGAACGGAGTTATAAGGTTTTGTGATCGAGTTTGTGTACCAGATGTACCTGGACTTAAGAAAAGAATCTTGGAGGAAGGTCACAAGAGTAGTTTGAGTATTCATCCCGGAGCGACGAAGTGTATGAGGATCTTAAGAAGTTGTTTTGGTGGCCATGAATGAAGAAGGATATTGCTGAGTTTGTGTATGCTTGTTTGGTTTGTCAGAAGTCTAAGATTGAGCATCAGAAGCCGTCTGGAGTGATGCAACCGTTGTTTGTTCCAGAATGGAAGTGGGATAGTATTTCGATGGATTTTGTAAGTGGTTTACCGAAGACTGTGAAGGGAAGTGATTCGATTTAGGTGATTGTTGATAGGTTGACGAAGTCAGCGCATTTTATTCCTATCAAGACCGGTATGTCTTTAGCGAAGTTGGCGGAGATCTACATTGTGCAGATTATCAGATTGCATGGTATTCCATCTAGCAGAAGTCTAAGAACTTAACCCGGTGACCGGTGTTGGTCGTGCTTTGAAGCATAGTAAGACCTTTTAATATAAATAAAATATTAAATTTTGTAGAGTTGAATTTTAATTAGGTTGATATGAGACCCTCATCTTAGATGATGATCTATAACTTATTTATCAATAGTGTTTGTATATGAACTGAGTTTAATTTTTATAAACTTTTTTGAATAAACTTTCAATTTAGTCTATAAACTGTCATTATCTTACGAATTTAGTCTCTAAACTTTTAAAATCAACTAAAATGTCATTAAACTATAAGAAATACATCAATTTGGTTCTTCAATTGACTGATTTATGAGAACCAAGTTGATGGACTAGAGTATAATTTAGGACCAAATTGATGTATTACTTCTAGTTTAAGGATTTTTTAGTTGATTTTAATAGTTATGGGACCAAATTTGTGATAGTGTGACAGTTTAGAGACTAAATTGACCGTTTATTCAAACATTTTTAGTGTAAGTTTTGAGGTCTAAACTCTAAGTTCGTCCTCTTTGGCCCTTTAGCCAAGCCTTGCAACCACCAGTACCCCAACTAAAACAATTATTTCCATTTTTAGATTAAAATACTCTATCAGAGAGGAAAAGTTGAAAGCAAATTTGATTTTGCTTAAAGTAGAAGTCTCAAGCCCAAATGCAAATGACAAAGATGTAAACTCAGTGCATATTATTATATATGAAAGTTTTCCACTATTTTTTAATAAAAAATGTTTCCAATTATTATTTAATTCGTTAAAGTTAATTTACATTTGTTAAGTTTATTACGTAAAGTAATAATAATATAAGATAATAATATAAAATATTTCAAATTATTAGTATATTCTTAAATATATAAAATATGTGATATATAGACTTATGGATGAATAATTTAGGAACATTTTTTTTTTTTTGAGCAAAATTTATGAACATTTTTATCATAGGAAGTACCGTAAATTATAGATAGCGTGGGGTAACCAAACTCCAGTAGATGAATCCGAAAAAACTAGATTAAAAAAACCTTCATTATGCAATCATGTTGTCTTTTATTGCCTGTTAAATTAGAAAACTGTCCAACGTTGCTATTTTATTTATATGGTCACAATAGAACAAAAAGCATTCTGGATCTTTTCTGTCAACTACCATTAAAAAAAATAATTTATACACATTAATAGTGTAAATTCTTCATAGAGATATATCCAATTAAATCATAATATAACATATACCATTTTCCTATTTTTTATTTTTTTATAAACTTTAGAGCATGCAGAAACATCATTATAAAGGAAGGTGAACAAGTGATAATCTTTTCACTTTTCCGTTTCTACTAATTTTTGGCTTATTACATTTGTGGATAGTTAAATGTAAAAGATATAATGGCCGCATGTACTAACTCAACTGTAAAAATGTCGAAATTATTAGCCCAAACGGTATGATTCGATTTGAACCCCGACACCTATATTTATATATGTGAATTATAATGGTTTTGTCATTTCATCTATCTAAAAAAAATAAAATAAAGATATAGCTAATTATTCAATAAAATGAAATTTGGATAGTCAAGACTACTTCATGAATTAGGTACCGCTCCTTCATGTGTGATTAAATGCATATGTAAAACAATTTACACCAGTGCAAATAAATTAAATCCTCAGAAAATGAATTGTTCGATTGCAGATTTTGTCTGGCTTCTGTTTACCTTCAGTATCGTTCACTATATTTAATAGGGGTTGAGGTTCGAACCCCAAACACCTCATTTATTCACCTTTAAAACTGAATTCTAGTCATTAGACTAATGTAACTGGAGAGAGTATTTGACACATATGATTTAGAGACAAGAATAATCGCGAATTGATCACGAATGAAAACTGGCCAATGAAAATCAGTCTTGAGCGGAAAAAATTGAAGGTTGGGAGAAACAAATGAAAATCATTAAATAACGGGTGAGCGGAATACATGCCACATGTGTCGTGAAACATTCGCTTGGTATTATTTCGCTTTAAATAACATTTTCCTTAGAAAAAATGTTCTATTACTTTATAAAAAAAAATCTATTACACTAGCAAATGAGTAATAGACATATTACCTAATAAAAGTGGGGTTTAGACTTAAATTTTGGGACATCACTATCACTTTGGGAAAGTGGTTCTTATTTGAGGCAAGGGGAGGATATAATTCTCACTAAGCAAATACTCCCCCCGGTCCTTATCATAAGTAGAAAAATAAAAAAACATCAAAACCAATACAATCATTAATTAATATAACTTTTTTAATATTTTTACAACTATACCCTCATAAAAAATTGTGAAACATTAAATACATTCACAATTATTAAAAAGACAAACATTAAATCAGGGGTAGAAAAGTCTTTTAAACAATAACTTCACCTTAAAAGTTGTGACATTTTGTTATAAATATGACCAAAATTTTTTTTGAAAATTTTCTTATATATAAGACCGAACTTTGAGCTGGTAACACAAAATTCCCCATGAAATTATCGTCACCCTTGTTTGTAACTTCAATCATTTAGTTGTGTTGGTAACAATAAATACAAAACAACATAATAAGACCAAAACAACCATGCATCATACAATTATTATATAACACATACCTCGCACACATTGTATCAAGTTCAGTACTAAGTTGAGAAGAATTAGGAACAAACTCTTACCTAACATTAACAACATCAAATAATCACAAGAAATTTATGGCAATGTTGATAGAAAATGAAGTCATGTGTTTGGGAAAGAGTCAAAGGTCCATGGAAGGAAAAGAGGTAAAAGGAGCACGTTGTGTTAAGAGACAAAGAAGAGAACATGCTATTGCACCAAAAATAGGTGATGATGGTAACAAGATGTCACAGCAACAAGTTGGTGAAATTTCTACAACTAACACTTCAAAGAGAAGCTTAAGATTTCGTGGTGTTAGCAGGTTATTATAAAAAGAATTTTCCTTTGTTCTATAGATTTATACATAGCTCTAATATCTAAGTGATGGTTGCTCTTTTTTGTTCAACAAGTAATAAATATCATATTCATAATATCTAGCTCAATATCATTAGCACACACTCTTCCCAAAACTCTTACCTAAAATATTGATATCACAGCAAAATTTATTATTTTCTTACACATATATATATATATATGTTGGACTTATTGGTTGCAAAAACTTCTAAAACTTTTATATTGTTGCTACAAATGAAGTTGCATACTGCAATTTAAAATCATGGTTTCAAATAGACCTTAGACACCAGCTATTTCATTACCTGTGTTCATTTTTCTAATCACAATTGAACTGCAAACAAAACAGACATAGATGGACTGGTCGATTTGAAGCTCACTTGTGGGACAAGCTTTCTTGGAACATAACACAAAAGAAGAAAGGGAAGCAAGGTAAAATTTCTTCTTTTTGTTTTAGCATTAACCGTATTAATATGTTGTTTCTCATTTCATTTGTTAACAACACTAACATTTTTTTTCTTCATGTTTATGATGCTTTCCATTTGGAATTTTGGCTGGAATTTGATATTGGAACTAACAGTTTACCTTGGTGAGTATCTTAGATATTAAAGCCAAGATTTTGATATATTCATTCTGTTAGTTAAGTATAAGATGAGAAGTTATGTTTCAAATATTGTAGGGGCTTATGATGAAGAAGAATCTGCTGCAAGAGCATATGATTTAGCTGCACTTAAGTATTGGGGAGCATCAACTTTCACTATATAGCTAACTGCTTTTCTTTTTCATTTGATTTATGACTTGAATCTTGAATTATTGTGGTTTTGTATAGCTTATAATTTTGTATAGTCACTCACATGTTTTTACTTAAAAATGTCCAAATTTCACTGGCTATGTATTTTACAAGTCATAATACGATTTGATTCACGATTTGAAAAAATAGATCTTGCAATTCACAAATTGAATCTCGATTTGATAATCATGGTTCCTAGTCATGAAAATTTAATGACGGTTATTTT
Organism: Medicago ruthenica; assembly: GCA_018208015.1. NCBI lineage: Eukaryota > Viridiplantae > Streptophyta > Magnoliopsida > Fabales > Fabaceae > Medicago > Medicago ruthenica. Next base: position 91,348,471 of record CM031377.1, on the reverse strand, counting down.
GGATATTTGATCTACTTTGGATGAATGATCTATTGAGTCTATGATTTTATTACCCTATTATTGTGAACTTTAGTAAGATCTTGTTTGTTTTTGTTATCATATTTGTGTAAAAGTTAACTGTTATTACTGCAGGTTTTGTTCAATATTCTTTGTTGAATGAAGATTTAGAGGATTTTCATAAATTATTGATTCAGTTTTCAGCTTATTATTATTCTTATTAATCCAAGGGTGTATACTTGATGATAACTTGTAGTACATAAAATTATGGATTTCTACTGATGGTTGATGACTTACCTATTGCAGAACCTTCTCCATTGCATACAACAACAATTGTGGAGAAATGTACTCTTAAGCTGGTTGATGATTACAAGCACATGCTGTGCCAAGCTACAGAACCCTTGTCAACCTTCTAGCTTGTCAGGTGAAGGTTCCAACTCTCTTTTGTCAGCTATTTATTTGCACTCCCGTGTGATTTCCCCCTGACTTTCATCAACTTCAATGTTATTCACAAACAGAAACTTGGTGGTGCTACTGCTGAGATAATGTCTGACCTTCTAGCTTTTGAGGCCGATAGGAGGGCTGTGAATATTACCATAAACTGGTACAATCTTTTTGTTTATCTGGATACCTGCATAACTAGCATCCATGGTTTCCACGTTGTGCAGCATTGGAACTGAGCTGACCAGAGATGACCGTAGGAAGTTGTACTCTAACTTCGGTTTGTTGTAAGCTCTCATGCTTCACTTATATATTTTAAAAAGAAATCAATATACTGCTTTGTAATGCTTATTTTACTAATTACTGACTTATTTTTAACAGCTACCCATATGGTCATGAGGAACTTGCTGTCTGTGAGGACATTGATCAGGTATGATTTGCATCTCAGTTGTGTTATATGTTTGGTTGTTGCATTGGTGGATATACTGTGTTTTCCCTCTTTCAATTTGTACGCTTCTTGGGCCCTTCTAGATTGTCTTTCTTAGGGTGGTAGATTTTTTTTACTTTTTATTAGTAGCGAAGTCGGTGTAACATGCTGCAATATTATTCCTCCTATCCCTGGTTTAAGTGCTGTTGTATGACCTTAAACCTGTATCACCAGGAGACTGCCCTACTTGTAGTTGATTATTGTTTTAGAGATCTCTTTGAAACTTCCATTTCATTTTTTGAGCACTTTCATCGATTGCCTGTTAGTTCATTTGTATTTTTAGTTGCTTTTGGCTACCAATTTCTTGCTGGTATCAGCCCTGAAATATATGAGAATCATAATAGTTGTCTATAACATCCACTGATTTCTAGTTTATTTCTTCTAACATTGCTTTTTGAGCCTTAATTCTCTTACATGGTTGCTCGTGTAGGTTCGTGCTGTTATGGAAAAATACCCTCCTTATCAATCAATTTTCGCCAAGTTATCCTATGGAGAGAGCCAGATGCTTGACAAGGCATTCTATGAGGAGGAGGTCAAGAGGCATTGCTTAGCATTTGAGCAACAGGTTAATTTTTAACATTTCATAGTATCGTAATAGTTGAGAACAAGGATTTTGGTGCTGAATTGCTTGAGGGATTAACTCTCAGCCTTTTGTATTTATAATAAGAATCTGTACAAAGTAAATCCCATGATCATAGGGAGTAAATCTGGCCTAATTACATAAGAGATATTTACAAGGAAATAAAGATAATATCTCAGTCAATGATACTATTTATCACGCATATCTCAACAGTAATTTTGGTCCACAAAGCTAATCAGTTTAAATTTGATTGGTTGCTGGATCTTTTTTAATAAGTGATAAGAAATGGAAGAATCATTACGCTGGAAGGAAATTGATTGGCTTAAATATAAATGTTTTTATGTAGGGTGGTTGTCTTCATATTTTAGTCTGATTACTCATTGTTATAGCTTGTATGTTCGTTTGGACAAATTGTTGTGTTCCTGCATTCTACACCCGAGTTGCCGATCAGTAGAGACTAGACAATCACTGCTTAGAAGATTGTGATACAAATAAGTAAAATCTTACGCTGATGAAATCTTCTGTAATATAGATGGGAGATCTTTTGTCAAATTTGATTAAATTATGTTCAGATTCAAAAACACTTGTATGGAATTTGTATGTTGTGAATTGTGATATTTGTAATAAATCTTCTTATGGAATAAAGGCATTGCTTTCTTAATGTCTTTCTTCTATAGTTTTTTACTTGATTAGCTCTCGTTGCCTAGGGTCTGTTTGGGAGAAATGGAGAGAATGGCGGGTTTTGGAATGAGAGAACTTTGAGCATTTATTTTCCCTCATTAATACAAAATCCTTTTCATTTGAGAGAATTCAAAAATTATATTGAATGAAAATTTTGCAGTGTTTAAATATCAATCTCTAAAACAAAATGTTAGATTTCTATTTAGTTTATTCTCTCCAAACAATCAAAAAGACCCCCCACTCATGGTATGAAACTAAAGCATTGGGATGCTACTTTTCCCATCTCACTACTAAAATATCTTACATTTTTCCAAAAGTATATATACATTAGGATAGTACTAAAATTATATACTACATCCGTCCCTATATACAAGACCCTTTTGCCTTTTGCCAAAAGCACGCGAATTAAGAAAATTGATATTTGTATTAAAGTTGTTTGTAATTACTTTACACTTTTATCCTTGAAGAGATAAAGTTAGTTTATGTTCTTAATATGTTATTTATTGTTGATTGAAGAAAAATATATATAATAAATAAGGGTATGTAAGTAAAGAAATAATTAATGTAGTTGAAAATAGCAAAGATGTCTTATAAAAAGGGACAAAAAAAATTCTTAAAAGGGTCATATAATTAGGGACGAAGGTAATATATATGATAGGCAATATTTGTAGTCCTAAAATACACTTTTTAATAAATTTTTTTTACATATAAAACTAGTTAATTTTACAATAAAGTAGAGATTGTTTTATTCTGATTATGCACATGCTTAACTTTACAAAGTGATTATCAATAATTTTGTGCAAACTCTTAAATAGATAGTCAGTTCTAGATTGAAGTTTTATGCATACAACCAAATAATAAAGTGTTAAGAGTATATGGAAGGAGAAAACAAATCGTTGTGTCTAATAAGAAAATAATTTCATAGGAACAATTGACTAAGTCAATATATTAAATTGTTTTCCAAAAATGCAAGTAGCATGAAAATCAGAGCAAATTGCAGAGAATAGAAAACAAAAACTATGAATGGACAGAAAATGAAATTTGTGGAAAATAATTGATAATGAAGAAAGCCTCACTACATGACAAAACATCAAATAGACCTTGCGTATTGGATTGGCCACATAATTTGATAAGAGACCAAATTATGTTATATAAGAGTCTTGTATAAAATGCATATGCGTCTGAAATAAGTACAATAAAGATGAAATAAAATTGTAGAATCAACTATAAGAGCCAAGATTCAAATACCTTTCTGGAATTTAAACAATAATGGAGACAATTTTTTTTTGGAGTTGATCAAGTTAGCCTCTCCAATGGGCTAAGCCAAGATATAGACTTGTGATGTTAGTCCTAAACCAAAATGCACGGTCAATGATAATCAAGTTCACTAGAAAACATTTTTATTTGTCATATGCACTCTATTTCTTTAGTATAAGAACCACTTAGTATGTGTCTAGCATTTCATCCAAAACATTCAGTTCAAAATATTAAGATACAATGGTATTTGTCTGGACTCTTGTTTTGTTAGTAAAATTTCTTTTCCTTTATTCACTTTTCTCTTTCACATTTACTACATGTTTTCCTCAAATTCAACCAAAGTGTCATCAATATGAAAGCCATGCCTTGTTGCAATTTAAGGAAGGCTTTGTCATCAATAACTTAGCCTCTGATAATCATCTCGGTTATCCTAAAACAGCATCTTGGAATTCCAGCACAGATTGCTGCTCATGGGATGGCATTAAATGTCATGAGCACACAAATCATGTTATTCACATTGTTCTTAGTAGCAGCCAACTCTTTGGTCAAATGGATGCAAATAGCAGTCTCTTTCGCCTTGCACACCTACGAGTTCTTGATCTTTCTGACAATGACTTCAATTACTCTCAAATCCCATCCAAGATAGGTGAGCTTTCTCAACTAAAATTTCTGAACCTTTCTTTTAGCTTATTTTCTGGAGAAATTCCACCACAAGTTTCACAGTTGTCCAAGTTGTTGTACCTTGGTCTAGGCGTCAGATCTATAACATTACATCCTAAAGGTAGTGCAGTCAATCAGTTGCAACTCAAACTGTCCAGCCTCAAAAGCATAATTAAAAACTCAACAAAACTTGAGTTCCTTTTTCTTAGTTTTGTGACTATTTCATCTACTTTACCAGACACACTCACAAATCTAACTTCGTTGAAAAAACTATCTCTTTACGATTCGGATTTGTATGGTGAATTTCCAGTTGGAGTATTTCATCTTCCAAACTTGAAAATTTTGGATTTGGGATATAATCCAAATCTCAATGGTAGTTTGCCTGAGTTTCAATCTAGTTCACTCACCAAGTTAGGACTTGATCACACAAGTTTCTCTGGTACACTGCCAGTATCTATTGGAAAGCTTAGTTCTTTAGATATCCTATCAATTTCAAATTGCTATTTTTCTGGGTATATTCCTTCTTCGTTTGGCAACCTCACACAACTCATGGGGATATTCCTTAGAAATAACAAATTTAGGGGCGACCCTTCTGCATCCTTGGCAAATCTTACAAAACTAAGTCTCTTGGAAGTTGGTTTTAATGAATTTACTATCGAAACCTTCTCATGGGTAGGCAAGCTTTCATCATTAATTGCCTTGGATATATCATCAGTCAAAATTGGCAGTGACATCCCATTATCTTTTGCAAATCTCACCCAGCTACAACTTTTAACTGCAAGCGATAGCAATATAAAGGGTGAAATTCCAACTTGGATTATGAACCTAACAAATTTAGTTGTCTTGGACCTATACGATAATTCTTTGCATGGAAAGCTAGTGCTTGACACGTTTCTGAAGCTCAAAAAGCTAAATGTTCTTATTTTATCATTCAACAAACTGTCATTGTATAGTGGGAAAAGTTCTTCCCATACGACCGATTCTCGAATTCAAATCTTAGAATTGGATTCATGCAATTTAGTTGAGATTCCAACATTTATAAGAGATATGGCTGATCTGGAATTTCTTGAGTTGTCATACAACAATATAACATTGCTACCCAATTGGTTGTGGAAAAAAGCAAGTCTACAAGGCTTAGCTGTTAACCACAATTCATTGACAGGAGAAATATCCCCATCCATATGCAATCTCAAATCACTCACGAAACTTGATTTATCGTTCAACAACTTAAGCGGCAACATTCCTTCATGTCTGGGTCAATTTAGTCAATCTTTAGAAAATTCCCTTGAGGTGATTGATCTCAGTAACAACAATTTGCAGGGTCGGTTGCCAAGGGCATTGGTCAACAACAGAAGGCTAGAGTTCATTGATGTTAGTTATAACAATATCAATGATTCATTTCCATTTTGGTTGGGAGAATTACCGGAGTTGAAGGTATTGTCTTTAAGTAACAATGAATTCCATGGAGACATTAGGTGCTATGGCAACATGACATGCACATTTTCCAAGCTCCACATCATTGACCTTTCTCACAATGAGTTCTCTGGCAGTTTTCCAACAGAAATGATTCAAAGTTGGAAAGCAATGAATACTTCCAACGCAAGTCAATTACAGTACGAGTCTTCCTCGTTCTTGACCAAAGCAGGACAATATTATGCGTCAATGGATATGTTTTATTCATTCACAATGTCAAACAAAGGGTTGGCAAGGGTTTATGAGAAGCTTCAAAATTTTTACAGCTTAATAGCCATTGATATTTCAAGCAACAAAATCAGTGGAGAGATACCACAAGTGATAGGCGAGTTGAAGGGTCTTGTTTTGCTCAACTTGTCAAATAATATGCTTATTGGCAGCATTCCATCTTCCTTAGGGAAGCTTCTAAACCTTGAAGCACTAGATCTTTCTCTCAACAGTCTTTCAGGGAAAATTCCCCAACAGTTGGCACAAATCACCTTTTTGGAATACTTAAATGTGTCCTTTAACAATCTCACAGGTCCTATACCACAAAATAATCAGTTTTCTACATTCAAAGGTGATTCATTTGAGGGTAACCAAGGTTTGTGTGGGGATCAATTGATGAAGAAATGTATAGATCATGCAGGGCCTTCTACCTCTGATGATGACGATGATTCAGGATCTACCTTTGAATTTGACTGGAAAATAGTGCTTATTGGGTATGGAGGAGGTCTTGTTGTTGGAGTGGCATTGGGAAACACTTACTTTCCGCAGGTATTTGCATGGTGTAGAGATTGCCTTAGCGTTTCAGTTATAATTTTGCTTAATAAGATTTTTAAGAGACATTAAGGAATTGTTTTTATGTTATAGCTTAAAAGGGTCTTGTGAGTCTAAAGCAATAAACATATTAGTCCTCTCTATTTTTGGTTCGTATTTGTTTTAGTTTCCTTCTGTTTTTTGTAATTGCATCTTGTAAGAGTTTCCTTTGTATGTAAAAGCAATAAAGGTTGTATGAAAGAGCGTGTTGTGAATTACTTGTAATTCAGATTTGTGTTAAAAATGAGTGTCATACAGTACGATAAAGAATAAAAACAAAGATGAATATACAAAGAATACAAATATTTTAGTTATATATATAATCATCCTGCAAAGTTGATATATGCCGCTGAGTAAAGTAGTAAATAAACATTAGAATAAAACCTGAATCTGACAAACAAGGTAATCTCTTTAGGTTTGCTACTTAAAACGAGTTGAATTTGAAAGCAAAAGTGAAATTTAAATTCATAACATTGTAGGCTAAAATATTTCAAAAAAATACTCTTGGTATTTTATCTTTTACTCGAAAATTATTTTGATCCATTATCATTGTGGTCCAAAAACTATTACTTTCTCTTCAATTTTGTTAATTTTTTTTAAACTAATTTGAGATCTATTGATCAAATCATATACAAAGAATGAAACTAATTTTGCAATCTTTTTCTTCAAATATTTGTTGGTTCCTAGCCATCCAAACCCATAAGCTATAGATATTAGGTAGATAAAATCTTCCTCCTGCAGAGCATTGAGCATGTAAACTGTCCAGTCTTTTTCTTCAATTTCGTTTATTAACTATAACAATATAATAAGTAGTTTATAATGCAATGTAAGAAAAAAAAAACCTAATTTGAGTTGCATATACAGAGTACTATTACATAGAAACAAGTAAAAAAAGGGCAAAAAGAAATGAAAATGTAGAAGGACAATTTGGAGAGAAGAGCGAGTAGTAAGGTAGAAGCTTCCAAGCGGTGGGAGAATCTCGTCCCATAATATGGTTATCACCGGTGGCAGAGGCAGGGGGAGCCATGGCCACCCCATTCAAAAAAAAAAAAATTATATCCTGGAACAATTTAATACAGGATTATAAATTAATTTTAACTACAGTTACGTAAATCAAAATTAGGATAATGTATAGCCTTTCTCCCATCTCATCAAAGTTTGTACGCTATTGCTTACTACTTTACTCATGTGGTTTGACTTGAAACTGGAGATGGCAGACTTAGAATCTAGTTTACTTGCATTAGAGTTTAAAGATATATGTTGGTGCTTAACCTCTGTGTCTGTAACGATCGTTTCTCAGTACCTCTATTGAAGTTTTATATTGATATTTGGGTGTTTAGCTTCTGTAGTACTAATCAATTCTTCTCACTGAATTTATGTATTGCTTGTGTTTTGGTTGGAAATGAATAAAATTTAGTTCATATTTGTTGAATTTCAATTTATTTCAAGTGCATATGGTCAGCTTACTGCGTCATTTTATTTTCTGCCACTGTTAAAAGTGAATATTTGGGATTCTTGAGTTTTAACGTATTATTTTGTGGGTTCAGTTAAGACGAAGAGTCGAAAAATCAATTCGTTTTTCAAGAGGAAGGCTGATGATATCGAAAGAGATGAAGAAGTTATAATTTCTTCATTTGAACCTGAACAAGTTCATGAGAATCCAATAATTGAAGAAAATGAGCCTCGTCCTTCAAAGGTTAATAGAGTTAATCCGGATGACATTGAGAATTCTTTAGAAAGGGATCCTGAAAAAGTATGACATTGTACAATTTTAAAAAAATTTGCAAAAGAAACAAAAAGATTTGCCCAACGTGCGGATGCCGATAGTTCTTACAATTACTTGAAGTCTTTTGATTTCATATTTATCTTGCATTTGATGAAAGAAATTATGGGGACAACGGATTTGCTCTGTCAAGCCTTGCAAAAACAATCTCAGGATGTTGTTAATGCTATGCTTTTGGTTCGTTCAACAAAATCTCTTATTCAAGATTTCAGAGAAAATGGTTGGGATAAGTTGTTTGCCAATGTGGTGCCTGTTGGCTGTAGTATTGCAGCAACAAACGAGGTAAGTATTTTTGTATCGTCTCCACAGGGATTAGGTGCGCTACTTCGAACCATTCAACAATCGATATTGTTTTGAGTTAAGGGTTTGTACAAATGGTTGCATAAACTAATTGAACTTAAATGCAGAAATAAAACGAAAGGAAATAGGGAATAAAAGCGTTGAGATCGGAGTTCATCAATCGAGCATCGAATATAATCCAAAGATCATGCATATGAGTTCTAGCGTTTTAGCGAAAATATCATGTATCGCTCGACAACGTCATTGATTTCCCAAATGACGTCGTGAGATCGATCGTATCGTTTAATCGACGATTTCCCAATCAATCAACGATCCGAAAGCATTACGTTCCGACACTCTATGCGATTATCAAAACCCAAATCCATGTCTAGATTTTCTTATTTTGATAGAGATTATTCTCACCAAAGATTCAAAAGTATTCGTCAATAACATTTAAATCAAAACATGACAATGAATAGCAAGAATAACTCCAAATCACATAAATTGCTAAAACCATATATTTGCATAATCAATTATTACATCTAAGCTAGATAGAGTGCCTCCAATCCCAACAAAAGGGAAGTTAGTTGTTCATTTTCATGACAACTATACAAAAGTGTAAAGAAAAGATGAAAATACAAACCCAAGTTCTTGATTTCCCAAAGACCTTTGGTTGATTCCACACTCCAATCACCCTTGCTCAATGAAGATCAAAGCTTCTAGTCCTTATTTTCTGTCTAAAACTAACCTAAAATATTCTACAGCAAAAAAAGAAAAACTGAGCTCTAAAACTAACTACTTGAAGAATGAGCTAAAAAGCTTTTATAAAACTGAAATTTTGCACGCTCGCTACAAGCGATGAGCTGGTCGCTTGTAGCGACAGCAGTTCTTGGCCAATGGGAAAGCTCCACGTCAGCATGGATCATTAAACCGCCCTTGGTCGCTTGAAGCGACTGGTCCATCGCTTGTAGCGATGAACTCTCCAATTTTCCCTGCCTAGGCTCGCTTGTAGCGACCAATCCTGCGCTTCTAGCGATGGCCTTCTGATTTTCCCTACCTACGCTCGCTTGTAGCGATGAGGCTTGCGCTTGAAGCGATGGCTTTAACAAAACTTCATGTTTCTTTGCTCAGTTGATGTCCTGGCTTGCATTTTCCTGCACAAATGGATGGGGAAAGAAGTAAAAGCTATATTGGCATTTAATCAGTGATTATTATGAGCTTTTCCCAAAATAACTTGCAGAACAAGCTACAAAAAATGCTTAAATTAAATATGCATTTTAACTATTTTCTAGCACTTATCACACTCCCCAACTTAAATCTTTGTTTGTCCTCAAACAAAGGACTCAAAAGAAATGGAAAAATACAAGGCTTTGGACAAAAGTACAATACATGCAAAGAAATGAAAAGTTTTCAGATGCAATAATTCAAAAGTGGATTGCGCGGGCAAGTATGAAGTTTCTCATTAATCGAGATGTATACTATGAATACGACATAAGTCCTAAACACAAAATTCACATCATACAATGCAAGGCAATAACATAGTTAACAATGAACCACACCTAACACACTTCTTTGAAAGTAAATAAGCAAATTGAAATCAATTGTGAGGGTATGAACACTCATCCAGCAAACATGATAACATTCCAATCAAATTATGTGTCCATCTAATTATCATTTCTAAAAGCACAAAAGCATATGATCACAAGGTCTTTAAGGGTTGTAATTTGGCTTGGTTACAAAAGAATTGTCATATGTGGGATATTGAATTCAAATGGCCAAGCAAGAGGAACATTCATTCTATTAACATACTTCCTCTTTATTCAAATACAACTCTTGGTGAATTACAGATTTTTCTTTTCTTGATTGATCTTGACAACTTTTTCTTTGAATTATTGCAAACCTTTTCTAATTTTTCTCTTTTCTTTTTCTTGGTTTGCTTTTCTTACTTTTTTTCTTTTCTTTTTCTTTTCTTTTTCTTGTTGTCAAGATCAATTACACCAATTCACCATTACTTGACATTAACACAACCTCCCTTTTCTCCCCAACTTGGTTCAATGATACCCTAATCTAATGTTCCTTTATCATTTTGGCAAAGGTCAATAATCACGATGGATAAGGGTTCAAAAGAAAGTAAATATCAGAATTCAATAATGAGTTAACTATAAACTGGATTTTTTTTACAAACTCCGGCAATTTCAATAAGCAATTGAGCTTATGAAAGTTGACAGTTTATAGTTAACAATTCTGATTCAATAGGCTCAAAGGGGTTAACAGATTCTCACTCTCTCACCGGGTAGGCTTTTTGTGGTCAAGTGTTTATTCTCAAATTCAAAATAATGCCTTGATCATTTCAGTGCTTTCATACAATTTAAAACAACAATAGATTTAACATAAAATAATCGAGTTAAACATGAAATGCCGGTCTCCTGCATATATATACAATGATTGAGGATGCCGCGCGCAAACCTCTCCACCACCACGCAACACAAACACACGCGGCCTCTCCCTAGAAGCCACACAAAGCCGCGGCCTTTTCCCCTAAACCACCACAAATCCGAACCTCCAACTCCTCCCTAACCAACAACATAACCAGCCGCGTCTCTCCCCAAAAAAAACCAGCCAAGAACCGAACCAAAAACAGCTTAAAAGAGGTAGTTTTTTCGTTTTTTAAAACTTAGATCTAGGGTTTTTGAAAACGATTTTGGAAAATCTAAGTTTAGATTTGAGAAGAGGATGAGGAGAGAGTTTAGAAAAACTATTTTTTTTTTAAAAAAACGGAGTTTCCACAGTGGGATCATTGCAAACGGAGTTTCCACAGAATCATTGCAAAGGAGCTTAAAACAGTTGCAATGAGTGGCATAACAACTGCTAAGTGTCCACTTGCCTTTCCTGGACTGATTATGGGCCTGTGCCAGTCAGCACGCATTGTCCTCCCACCACAAATCCACGAGCAGATAGTAAATCCAGTGGATGATGCATATATTGCCCGACACAATGAGGGGAGGCAAGTCAGAAGAACCCCCCACCAAACACAAGATCAGCCTGAATCTTCACAAGCACAAGAGCAGCAGCCTTCACAGCCACAGCAAACTCAGTTTCCACAGTGGGATCCTAGGTATCAGAGTTACACTTGGGATGCTATGGAGGCACACTACAGAGGTCAGCTGGGTATCCAGGAGTCGCTCTATCGTATGCAGCAGCAGTGGGGTGCTCCATCAGACCCTGCTCAGCAGGTTATGACTCCGGATCAGTACCGTTCCTATGTGAATTACCCTGGGGACAGGCCATTCTTTTATGGAGGGGGCAGTGCAGCTGCAGGTGCTGATGATGATGTTGTAGCAGCTGGTGGTGTGGATGAGGAGACGGAAGTGATGAGGAGATGGAGGACTGAAGAGGAAGTACAACTTGAAAGCACGCACATTCAGTGAAATATTATCTTTAATGCTTTCAGTCAGAATTTTTTTTTGGATTGTCTGAAATACCATGGCTTGTATAACTGAATTTCCGTATTTGTTTCGGTATTTTGATTTGTACTTTGCTTCCGTACTTTTAATTCCGTATTTGAATTCTGTACTTTGAATTTTATGTACTTTGGGTACAATTTGCTTAAGTTATGTTTTATGTTAATTTTGTGTGTTATATTTATTTATTTTAGTCATGTTTTAGTTAGTATAGTTAATTTTCAATTGTGTGAACCCTGTTCAAATACTCAAAGCTAAATGCTTGAACTAAGCCAAAGCTGTGAGCAAAAGATCAGGTGAGTGATAATGATAAAAAGTTAGTGATAAAGCACGCAGCTAAGGTACTCGTTTCTTGTTTTTCTAGGTATATACTTGATTGTGAAATGAGTCCTTTGCACACAATTTTTATGTTACTCAGTTTTAAGTAAGCACATATTTACGTTTGAACCAATATAGAACTAGCCAAAATGTGAGGTATCCTCAACCATTGTATATATATGCAGGAGACCAACATTTCATGTTTAACTCAGTTATTTTATGTTAAATCTGTTGTTGTTTTAATTTGTATAAAGCATTGAAGTGATCAAGGCAATTTTTTGAAATTGAGTGAAATACTTGACCAAATGAACCTACCCTGTGAGAAGTGTGAGTATCTGTTAACCCATCTGAGCCTATTGAATCAGAATCGTTAATTGTGAACTGTCAATTTTAATAAGCTAAATTGCTTATTTAAATTGCCGGAGTTTGTAAAAAATTTCAGTTCATAGTTAACTCTTTATTGAATTCTGATAGTTGTTTTCTTTTGAACCCTTATCCATCGTTTTATTGACCTTTGCCATAATGATAAAGGAACATTCGATTAGGGTGTCATTGAAATAAGTTGGGGAGAAAGGGAGGTTATGTTTATGTCAATGTAATGGTGGATGTGATAATTGATCTTGACAACAAGAAAAAGAAAAGAAAAGAAAAGAAAAAAAAAAGAAAGAAAAGCAAACCAAGAAAAAGAAAAGAGAAAAATGAAAAAGGTTTGCAATAATTCAAAGAAAAAGTTGTCAAGATCAATCA